>JACEFZ010028215.1:100000-202294 GCA_014155875.1 Cepaea nemoralis
GCATTATATAGAAATATGAGACTAGCACTTATTAGAAATATGGGGCTAGCATTATATAGAAATATGGGGCTAGCATTATATAGCAATATGGGGCTAGCATTATATAGAAATATGGGGCTAGCATTATATAGAAAATATGGGGCTAGCATTATATAGAAATATGGGGCTAGCACTATATGGAAATATGTGGCTGGCATTATATAGAAATATTGGGGCTAGCATTATATAGAAATATGGGGCTAGCATTATATAGACATATGGGGCTAGCATTATATAGAAATATGAGACTAGCATAATATAGAAATATGGGGCTAGCACTATATGGAAATATGGGGCTAGCATTATATAGAAATATGGGGCTAGCATTATATAGAAATATGGGGCTAGCATAATATAGAAATATGGGGCTAGCATTATATAGAAATATGGGGCTAGCATATTATAGAAATATGGCTCTAGTACTATATGGAATTATGGGGCTAGCATTATATAGAAATATGGGGCTAGCATTATATAGAAATATGGGGCTAGCATTGTATAGAAATATTGGGCTAGCATTATATAGAAATATGGGACTAGCATTATATAGAAATATGAGACTAGCATTATTAGAAATATGGGGCTAGCATTATATAGAAATATGGGGCTAGCATTATATAGCAATATGGGGCTAGCATTATATAGAAATATGGGGCTAGCATTATATAGAAAAATGGGGCTAGCATTATATAGAAATATGGGGCTAGCATTATATAGAAATATGGGGCTAGCATTATATAGAAATATGAGACTAGCATTATATAGAAATATGGGGCTATCATTATATAGAAATATGGGGCTAGCATTATATAGAAATATGGGGCTAGCATTATATAGAAATATGGGGCTAGCATTATATAGAAATATGGGGCTAGCATTATATAGAAATATGAGACTAGCATAATATAGAAATATGGGGCTAGCACTGTATGGAAATATGGGGCTAGCATTATATAGAAATATGGGGCTAGCATTATATAGAAATATGGGGCTAGCATAATATATAAATATGGGGCTAGCACTATATAGAAATATGGAGCTAGCATAATATAGAAATATGAGGCTAGCATAATATAGAAATATGGGACTAGAACTATATAGAAATATGGGGCTAGCATTATATAGAAATATGGTGCTAGCATTATATAGAAATATGGGGCTAGCATTATATAGAAATATGGGGCTAGCATTATATAGAAATATGGGACTAGCATAATATAGAAAAATGGGGCTAGCATTATATAGAAATATGGGCTAGCACTATATAGAAATATGGGACTAGCATTATATAGAAATATGGGGCTAGCATTATATAGAAATATGGGGCTAGCATTATATAGAAATATGGGGCTAGCATAATATAGAAATATGGGGCTAGCATAATATAGAAATATGGGGCTAGCATTATATAGAAATATGGGGCTAGCATAATATAGAAATATGGGGCTAGCATTATATAGAAATATGGGGCTAGCATATATAGAAATATGGGGCTAGCATTATATAGAAATATGGGCTAGCATTATATAGAAATATGGGCTAGCATATATAGAAATATGGGGCTAGCATATATAGAAATATGGGGCTAGCATTATATAGAAATATGGGGCTAGCATTATATAGAAATATGGGCTAGCATAATATAGAAATATGGGGCTAGCATAATATAGAAATATGGGGCCTAGCATTATATAGAAATATGGGGCTAGCATAATATAGAAATATGGGCTAGCATTAATATAGAAATATGGGGCTAGCACTATATAGAAATATGGGAGCGAGCATTATATAGAAATATGGGGCTAGCATAATATAGAAATATGGGGCTAGCATATATAATATGGGCTAGCTACATATAGAAATATGGGGTAGCATATATGAAATATGGGCTAGCATATATAGAAATATGGGAGCCAGCATATATAGGACATATGGGGCTAGAATAATATTAGAAATATGGGGCTAGTATAATATAGAATAAAATATGGGGCTAGCACTATATGGAAATATGGGGCTGGCATTATATAGAAATATTGGGCTAGCATTATATAGAAATATGGGGCTAGCATAATATAGAAATATGGGGCTAGCATTATATAGGACATATGGGGCTAGCATTATATAGAAATATGAGACTAGCATAATATAGAAATATGGGGCTAGCACTATATGGAAAATATGGGGCTAGCATTATATAGAAATATGGGGCTAGCATTATATAGAAATATGGGGCTAGCATAATATAGAAATATGGGGCTAGCATTATATATAATATGGGGCTAGCATATTATAGAAATATGGCTCTAGTACTATATGGAATTATGGGGCTAGCATTATATAGAAATATGGGGCTAGCATTATATAGAAATATGGGGCTAGCATTATATAGAAATATTGGGCTAGCATTATATAGAAATATGGGACTAGCATTATATAGAAATATGAGACTAGCATTATTAGAAATATGGGGCTAGCATTATATAGAAATATGGGGCTAGCATTATATAGCAATATGGGGCTAGCATTATATAGAAATATGGGGCTAGCATTATATAGAAAAATGGGGCTAGCATTATATAGAAATATGGGGCTAGCATTATATAGAAAAATGGGGCTAGCATTATATAGAAATATGAGACTAGCATTATATAGAAATATCGGGCTAGCATTATATAGAAATATGGGGCTAGCATTATATAGAAATATGGGGCTAGCATTATATAGAAATATGGGGCTAGAATTATATAGAAATATGGGGCTAGCATAATATAGAAATATGGCTCTAGTACTATATGGAATTATGGGGCTAGCATTATATAGAAATATGGGGCTAGCATTATATAGAAATATGGGGCTAGCATTATATAGAAATATTGGGCTAGCATTATATAGAAATATGGGACTAGCATTATATAGAAATATGGGGCTAGCATTATATAGACATATGGGGCTAGCATTATATAGAAATATGAGACTAGCATAATATAGAAATATGGGGCTAGCACTATATGGAAATATGGGGCTAGCATTATATAGAAATATGGGGCTAGCATTATATAGAAATATGGGGCTAGCATAATATAGAAATATGGGGCTAGCATTATATAGAAATATGGGGCTAGCATATTATAGAAATATGGCTCTAGTACTATATGGAATTATGTGGCTAGCATTATATAGAAATATGGGGCTAGCATTATATAGAAATATGGGGCTAGCATTGTATAGAAATATTGGGCTAGCATTATATAGAAATATGGGACTAGCATTATATAGAAATATGAGACTAGCATTATTAGAAATATGGGGCTAGCATTATATAGAAATATGGGGCTAGCATTATATAGCAATATGGGGCTAGCATTATATAGAAATATGGGGCTAGCATTATATAGAAAAATGGGGCTAGCATTATATAGAAATATGGGGCTAGCACTATATGGAAATATGGGGCTGGCATTATATAGAAATATTGGGCTAGCATTATATAGAAATATGGGGCTAGCATTATATAGACATATGGGGCTAGCATTATATAGAAATATGAGACTAGCATAATATAGAAATATGGGGCTAGCACTATATGGAAATATGGGGCTAGCATTATATAGAAATATGGGGCTAGCATTATATAGAAATATGGGGCTAGCATAATATAGAAATATGGGGCTAGCATTATATAGAAATATGGGGCTAGCATATTATAGAAATATGGCTCTAGTACTGTATGGAAATTATGGGGCTAGCATTATATAGAAATATGGGGCTAGCATTATATAGAAATATGGGGCTAGCATATATATGAAATATGGGGCTAGCACTATATAGAAATATGGAGCTAGCATAATATAGAAATATGAGGCTAGCATAATATAGAAATATGGGGACTAGAACTATATAGAAATATGGGGCTAGCATTATATAGAATATGGTGCTAGCATTATATAGAAATATGGGGCTAGCATTATATAGAAATATGGGGCTAGCATTATATAGAAATATGGGACTAGCATAATATAGAAAAATGGGGCTAGCATTATATAGAAATATGGGTCTAGCACTATATGGAAATATGGGACTAGCATTATATAGAAATATGGGGCTAGCATTATATAGAAATATGGGGCTAGCATTATATAGAAATATGGGACTAGCATAATATAGAAATATGGGGCTAGCACTATATGGAAATATGCGGCTAGCATTATATAGAAATATGGTGCTAGCATTATATAGAAATATGGGGCTAGCATTATATAGAAATATGGGGCTAGCATTATATAGAAATATGGGACTAGCATAATATAGAAAAATGGGGCTAGCATTATATAGAAATATGGGTCTAGCACTATATGGAAATATGGGACTAGCATTATATAGAAATATGGGGCTAGCATTTTATAGAAATATGGGGCTAGCATTATATAGAAATATGGGACTAGCATAATATAGAAATATGGGGCTAGCACTATATGGAAATATGCGGCTAGCATTATATAGAAATATGGGGCCAGCATTATATAGAAATATGGGGCTAGAATAATATAGAAATATGGGGCTAGCATAATATAGAAATATGGGGCTAGCATTATATAGAAATATGGGGCTAGCATTATATAGAAATATAGGACTAGCATAATATAGAAATATGGGGCTAGCACTATATGGAAATATGGGGCTAGCATTATATAGAAATATGGGGCCAGCATTATAAAGAAGTATTGGGCAAGAATAATATAGAAATATGGGGCTAGCATAATATAGAAATATGGGGCTAGCACTATATAGAAATATGGAGCTAGCATTATATAGAAATATGGGGCTAGCATTATATAGAAATATGGAGCTAGCATAATATAGAAATATGGGACTAGCATTATATAGAAATTTGGGGCTAGCATAATATAGAAATATGGGACTAGCATTATATAGAAATTTGGGGCTAGCATAATATAGAAATATGGGACTAGCATTATATAGAAATTTGGGGCTAGCATAATATAGAAATATGGGACTAGCATTATATAGAAATTTGGGGCTAGCATAATATAGAAATATGGGGCCAGCAGTATATAGAAATATGGGGCTAGAATAATATAGAAATATGGGGCTAGCATAATATAGAAATATGGGGCTAGCACTATATAGAAATATGGAGCTAGCATTATATAGAAATATGGGGCTAGCATAATATAGAAATATGGGGCTAGCACTATATGGAAATATGGGGCTAGAATTATATAGAAATATGGAGCCAGCATTATATAGACATATGGGGCTAGAATAATATAGAAATATGGGGCTAGTATAATATAGAAATATGGGGCTAGCACTATATGGAAATATGGGGCTGGCATTATATAGAAATATTGGGCTAGCATTATATAGAAATATGGGGCTAGCATAATATAGAAATATGGGGCTAGCATTATATAGACATATGGGGCTAGCATTATATAGAAATATGAGACTAGCATAATATAGAAATATGGGGCTAGCACTATATGGAAATATGGGGCTAGCATTATATAGAAATATGGGGCTAGCATTATATAGAAATATGGGGCTAGCATAATATAGAAATATGGGGCTAGCATTATATATAAATATGGGGCTAGCATATTATAGAAATATGGCTCTAGTACTATATGGAATTATGGGGCTAGCATTATATAGAAATATGGGGCTAGCATTATATAGAAATATGGGGCTAGCATTATATAGAAATATTGGGCTAGCATTATATAGAAATATGGGACTAGCATTATATAGAAATATGAGACTAGCATTATTAGAAATATGGGGCTAGCATTATATAGAAATATGGGCTAGCATTATATAGCAATATGGGGCTAGCATTATATAGAAATATGGGGCTAGCATTATATAGAAAAATGGGGCTAGCATTATATAGAAATATGGGGCTAGCATTATATAGAAAAATGGGGCTAGCATTATATAGAAATATGAGACTAGCATTATATAGAAATATCGGGCTAGCATTATATAGAAATATGGGGCTAGCATTATATAGAAATATGGGGCTAGCATAATATAGAAATATGGGGCTAGAATTATATAGAAATATGGGCTAGCATAATATAGAAATATGGGCTAGCTAATATATGAAATTATGGGACTAGAACTATATAGAAATATGGGGCTAGCATTATATAGAAATATGGGGCTAGCATTATATAGAAATATGGGGCTAGCATTATATAGAAATATGGGGCTAGCATTATATAGAAATATGGGACTAGCATAATATAGAAAAATGGGGCTAGCATTATATAGAAATATGGGTCTAGCACTATATGGAAATATGGGACTAGCATTATATAGAAATATGGGGCTAGCATTATATAGAAATATGGGGCTAGCATAATATAGAAATATGGGGCTAGCACTATATGGAAATATGCGGCTAGCATTATATAGAAATATGGGGCCAGCATTATATAGAAATATGGGGCTAGAATAATATAGAAATATGGGGCTAGCATAATATAGAAATATGGGGCTAGCATTATATAGAAATATGGGGCTAGCATTATATAGAAATATGGGGCCAGCATTATAAAGAAGTATTGGGCTAGAATAATATAGAAATATGGGGCTAGCATAATATAGAAATATGGGGCTAGCACTATATAGAAATATGGAGCTAGCATTATATAGAAATATGGGGCTAGCATTATATAGAAATATGGAGCTAGCATAATATAGAAATATGGGACTAGCATTATATAGAAATTTGGGGCTAGCATAATATAGAAATATGGGACTAGCATTATATAGAAATTTGGGGCTAGCATAATATAGAAACATGGGACTAGCATTATATAGAAATTTGGGGCTAGCATAATATAGAAATATGGGACTAGCATTATATAGAAATTTGGGGCTAGCATAATATAGAAATATGGGGCCAGCAGTATATAGAAATATGGGGCTAGAATAATATAGAAATATGAGGCTAGCATAATATAGAAATATGGGGCTAGCACTATATAGAAATATGGAGCTAGCATTATATAAAAATATGGGGCTAGCATAATATAGAAATATGGGGCTAGCACTATATGGAAATATGGGGCTAGAATTATATAGAAATATGGGGCCAGCATTATATAGAAATATGGGGCTAGAATAATATAGAAATATGGGGCTAGCATAATATAGAAATATGGGGCTAGCACTATATGGAAATATGGGGCTGGCATTATATAGAAATATTGGGCTAGCATTATATAGAAATATGGGGCTAGCGTAATATAGAAATATGGGGCTTGCATTATATAGACATATGGGGCTAGCATTATATAGAAATATGAGACTAGCATAATATAGAAATATGGGGCTAGCACTATATGGAAATATTGGGCTAGCATTATATAGAAATATGGGGCTAGCATTATATAGAAATATGGGGCTAGCATAATATAGAAATATGGGGCTAGCATTATATATAAATATGGGGCTAGCATATTATAGAAATATGGCTCTAGTACTATATGGAATTATGGGGCTAGCATTATATAGAAATATGGGGCTAGCATTATATAGAAATATGGGGCTAGCATTATTTAGAAATATTAGTCTAGCATTATATAGAAATATGGGACTAGCATTATATAGAAATATGAGACTAGCATTATTAGAAATATGGGGCTAGCATTATATAGAAATATGGGGCTAGCATTATATAGCAATATGGGGCTAGCATTATATAGAAATATGGGGCTAGCATTATATAGAAAAATGGGGCTAGCATTATATAGAAATATGGGGCTAGCATTATATAGAAATATGGGGCTAGCATTATATAGAAATATGAGACTAGCATTATATAGAAATATGGGGCTAGCATTATATAGAAATATGGGGCTAGCATTATATAGAAATATGGGGCTAGCATTATATAGAAATATGGGGCTAGCATTATATAGAAATATGGGGCTAGCATTATATAGAAATATGAGACTAGCATAATATAGAAATATGGGGCTAGCACTGTATGGAAATATGGGGCTAGCATTATATAGAAATATGGGGCTAGCATTATATAGAAATATGGGGCTAGCATAATATAGAAATATGGGGCTAGCACTATATAGAAATATGGAGCTAGCATTATATAGAAATATGGGGCTAGCATAATATAGAAATATGGGACTAGAACTATATAGAAATATGGGGCTAGCATTATATAGAAATATGGTGCTAGCATTATATAGAAATATGGGGCTAGCATTATATAGAAATATGGGGCTAGCATTATATAGAAATATGGGACTAGCATAATATAGAAAAATGGGGCTAGCATTATATAGAAATATGGGTCTAGCACTATATGGAAATATGGGACTAGCATTATACAGAAATATGGGGCTAGCATTATATAGAAATATGGGGCTAGCATTATATAGAAATATGGGACTAGCATAATATAGAAATATGGGGCTAGCACTATATGGAAATATGCGGCTAGCATTATATAGAAATATGGGGCCAGCATTATATAGAAATATGGGGCTAGAATAATATAGAAATATGGGGCTAGCATAATATAGAAATATGTGGCTAGCATTATATAGAAATATGGGGCTAGCATTATATAGAAATATAGGACTAGCATAATATAGAAATATGGGGCTAGCACTATATGGAAATATGGGGCTAGCATTATATAGAAATATGGGGCCAGCATTATAAAGAAGTATTGGGCTAGAATAATATAGAAATATGGGGCTAGCATAATATAGAAATATGGGGCTAGCACTATATAGAAATATGGAGCTAGCATTATATAGAAATATGGGGCTAGCATTATATAGAAATATGGAGCTAGCATAATATAGAAATATGGGACTAGCATTATATAGAAATTTGGGGCTAGCATAATATAGAAATATGGGACTAGCATTATATAGAAATTTGGGGCTAGCATAATATAGAAATATGGGACTAGCATTATATAGAAATTTGGGGCTAGCATAATATAGAAATATGGGACTAGCATTATATAGAAATTTGGGGCTAGCATAATATAGAAATATGGGGCCAGCATTATATAGAAATATGGGGCTAGAATAATATAGAAGTATGGGGCTAGCATAATATAGAAATATGGGGCTAGCACTATATAGAAATATGGAGCTAGCATTATATAGAAATATGGGGCTAGCATAATATAGAAATATGGGACTAGCATTATATAGAAATTTGGGGCTAGCATTATATAGAAATATGGAGCTAGCATAATATAGAAATATGGGGCTAGCATTATATAGAAATATGGGGCTAGCATTATATAGAAATATGGAGCTAGCACTGAGGCTTATGGCATGAAAACGGATCATATTTTTTTCCCCGCTCGCTTTGAACTAAGGCGTAGTCCATAACGACCTACTACTTCTAGTGCACCGGACAGATGCCTGCCGATTAGCTTTCCCTATTACTGGTCCCTGGCCTAGGGGTTAACGTCTTTCTCCGTAATCCCGTATATTCTCGTGAGTAACGTAACCTGCGTGAGGATCGGTAGCGGTCCTCGCCGCGTTGGTAACTTACGCGGGTATGTGAGCCGGTCGCTCAGAAAGCAGTGGCAAACTACTGAGCGTCATCATACCTAGTATATCAACAGCAGCTGTAAAATGCAACGTCCTGTAAGGGATATGCAAAAAAAAAAAAACATTACCAGTGTTCTTCGCCATCATGCGAACCTACTCCGACTTCTGAGGTATTTGTTATTTACATTCCTAAGTCAAGGAACGAGAAGTCAAAATGTTAATCCAACTGATCAGTGTAGGGGTTGAACCCGCTACCTTGACATCAGCACACCGGTTGCTTAAGAACGAGCGCTCTTATCCATTCGGCCATGCTGATCCCAAAAGGGATTATTTTATGTGAAATAACTATTGACAGTTCACACAGGAAAGTAGTAATAACAATCTTACCTAACTAGACAGCTTACACAACAAGACCAAGTTTCCTTCTTCACGGTGGTAGATTCAAAGGTCGCGGAGTGATATCTGTTTTCTGGCTATCTTTACTTAGGCTGCACACACGACTTGTGTTTCAGCACAGATTAGGAAACGGACGTGCAACTTTCTGTCCTCGTGTTATGGTCTTTCTCATTGATAATGATAAGGGAGCTTCCACCACTCCATAATTGTTTGCAGCTTATTAGCAATTGTTTCAGTCGTTCACCCTGTCTCTGACCTATATACTATCATCATCAGATCTTCAACTTTTGCCGTCAAGTGTCGTGGGGCAGATGGTTGACGTTCCAGCGCCCGATGGGTGGCGCTTGATAGTGTCATTTCGTGTGACTGAACAAAACAATGTCTATGATGTCGCCAATACCGATTAAACGCCAAAATTAAATATTCTAACAAATTAGTTGGCCATGCGTTGAAGTACACTTGTTCTTGCAGCCACTCACTGTCGTCATTTGGAGGTGACAGGTTCGAAACCCGATGTGGAACTATAGCTTACACTTTTTAATGTTGCGTATTGCGTCCTCTAATCTCAACTTCATTTACGCCTCTGAGCGCCAGAGTGAATTTGTTTATGAGATGAGTTGAATTGGGTCAGGAACTGACATCACAGCAGTCGAGAACCCTCCATACGTGTTCCGTCCTCATCTTCTACAACTAGCGAAGAGTCCCAGTACTAATAGTACCAGCTGTAGCCTGAAAATGTGTCCGTCTGATTTTTCCTCGGAATATTTATTATCGCCCATATATTCTGGGCACTCCGTGCTGTTCCATTCTCTGTAGGCTATGATTATTTATCTGCTCATCCACGCTATACATATGATACAACATTCCCTGGCCACATCTGCCTTATCATGCACTAATACAGTGGTTCTCAACCGGTGGGAGGGGAATTTTGGGGTTTCCAGGGGGGGGGGGGAATGAAGATTATTTCAAGATCGCGTTAATACAAGAACCGATTACTTGATCTTGTTTTCCTCTTCATACTTTACCCTTCTGTACGTATCACCCTTCTGAAATTCATTTTATAACGTAAGGAGATCCGCAAATCACATTTTATGTAGATGTCTAGACTTGTTTTAGTATGTGCTATTAAATTTAGCTTCAATTATTACGTATACTGTGTAGGGGCAGGGGGAAATTTTTAGGGAGGAATTACGAAAGGGGGGGGGGTGACGTTCTAAACATATGGTAAGGGGGGATGACGTCCTAAAATATGGTGAGGGGGGATGACGTCCTAAAAATATGGTGAAGTGGGGCACGGACCAAAAAAGGTTGAGAACCACTGCACTAATACACCACTCAACGGTGCAGACTCGGCCACTCTGTCCGCCTGCTCGTTTCCCGCCGCACCAGCATGTCCTAGGGAAAAGATGCAACAGATGCTCCCTATCTTTGATGTTTGAAATGAAGCATGCCACACTACACAAAACATATCTGTTTTAATCTTTCTCACAATGCTCTATGCATGCGTTACAATCATCATCGCGGTATTTGCTTATGAGTTAATATAGTGGCCTTGAGTTCGCAATTTATATCTCTAACAAGCTGACCTAATGCATATCTTTTTAAATTATTTTTTGAGACATCACAAAGGTGATGTGAAGCGGGTTGTAAGAATCAATGATGGGACGCCGAGGCTCTGGTGTCCTTGACTGGGGAAATATACTGGCTAAGATCTCACTTCGCCCACCTACTGGGCGTCAACGAAGTCAAACAGTTTAGTTAATGAATGGTCTAGGGTCGGCCAAGGTGTCCACTTGGGTTCATGAGCGAAGTGGACAATTATTGACAAATATTTGCGGAGTGAATCAATATGGGCTTTGGAGGACGTGCTTCTCCGCATTAAAGAATACAAAGCAAAGTGGGCATCACCAGATCACACTACATAACACCAAATTAATCATGTCGTATTAACAAGACATTAGGTTTTATCTAGATTATGTAATAGTTTTTAGAGGTGTATTGTAAATTCTCCCGGCTTCCTGGCTTAGAGGTTAGCGACTATTCTCCGTGATCTCGTATACTCTAGTAAGTAACGTGACGACGATGAGAATCAGCAGTGGTTCGAATCGCGTCGGTAACTTACGGGGTATGTGAGCCGGCCGCTCAGAAAGCAATGGCAAACTACTGAGCGCAATCTTGTCAAGAAATCAACAATCAGCTGAAAGATGCTGATGTTGACAGCAATGTCCTGTAAAGGATATGCAAAATTTTTTGTTTTAAATGGTAGATTCAGATCACCATCTACTGATGCTGACTGATATTTGTGTATGTGAGTTAGCAGTGTTATTACCATTCGTCCAACGTCTTCTGGCTAATTCACTCCGACTTCTGAGGTACTTGTAATTTAGGTCCCCAATTGAAGGACGAGAAGTCAACATTTAAGTTCCAACGACCGGCAAATGGAACGAACATACTACAACGATCACCAAAGAAAGTTAATTTGCGATCAACCATTCGGCCACGTCGACTTCCAATTATAGCAATGTCATGGATAATTAGACGTCGACGTCGTCGAAAGGATAAGAGCGCTTGATCTGAAACTTCCGATTCGCTGATGGCGAGATAGGCGGTTCAACCCTACACTGGCATAAAGTTGATCTTAAACGTTAGCTTCTCATTCATAAAGCACTGGAAAACTATTGAACGTACATTTGTCTATAAAGTCTATCTGGGGTTGAGCGCAGCGTCCTGCAAAAGGCATGCAACATATTTTAAAATAGAAAATTAAAACGTAGCACATATTCATTATTTTCTCGCATTAGTTCCGTATCTAGTAGATATTGCCTTGCAAGAAAGAGGGCTGAATGTGGGCCCAAGGATCGTAACGGCCAGAAAAGGCGCACCATTGTCTACGTAATGTGTACACACGTGTACCATTGCCTACATATTGTGTACAAGCGAGGAAGTCAGTTTGTGTGTTAAGTGCTGAGACAGCAAGAACAACAGGAGTAGATTTTTGCAAGTGGAAACAGATACTCTACAACACTGATTCTCAAACTTGTCTCCGCGGGTCTAACGTTTGGAGGGAAAATGTTTGCTCATGTAAAGTAAAGGACACTTTCACACGCCTTAAGGTTATTGGGTATATGGTGCTAGCCCCACATTTTTTATAGATCAATCGGAATTAATGGAGGAAATGATGTACACCTTCCTAGAACATTTATGTTACTCATTTTAGACGATCGAATTAAGTGTCCAGGGCAATATAAAAAAATGTTGCATATTTTTTTTTACAAGACGGCGCAGTCAACGACAGTATTTTTAAAAGCTGTTTTTGATTTTCTGCCAAGTTTACGTTCAATAATTTGTCATTGCTTTCTGAACGACCGCTGATCATACTATTGTATGGAAATAACGCAAGGTGGTCTGCGTTATCCGCAGCTGTGTATCAAACGCGGTATCATGAATTGCAGTGTAAATAAGGTCACTACAAGAAAGAAAAAAATAAAATCCTCACCTGGATGGAATTCGCTTACCTGACCACGGAGTCGGCGAGTGGACACATCAGAGACTGTTCTACCGTGGCTCCCTGAATTGACATGCAATATTATGATGATAATAAATACCCTTAAGAAGAGAAACAATCTACTTTTCCAATGCGCTGTTGAAAACAGAGACCGCATTCATATTAACATATAATTCGATCATCTTCCCAGATAGGCTGTATGTATATTTTCATAGTCCCAAATAGGTTGTCTGAATATTTCCATAGTCTCAGATAGACTTTTGTATATTTTCATAGTCCTAGATAGACTTTCTGTATATTTCGATAGTCACAGATAGCTTTTCTGTATATTTTCATCGTGCCAGATAGACTGTATGTATATTTTCAGTGCCCCAGATAGGCTGTATGTATATTTTCATATTCCCAGATAGGCTTTATGCACGTTTTTATAGTCCCAGTTAGGCTGCCTGTATATTTTCATAGTCCCGGATAGGCTATATGTTAGTTAGTTAGTTAGTTAGTTAGTCGACAGATCATCCTCGTTGCACATCGGACCATTCAGTCCATAAGTGCTCGGATCCCCTCCTCAGCAAATCCCGCAGCGTGTAGCGGCTAACGACGCCAGTTCTGTGTTGGTTTATCAATCTTCTTTGGCTTCCTGCGTAGTGTTCTTGTTTGGCCACCCCTCTTTTAATTTGCTTCTCTCGCAGTCTGGCCATTGTTGTAGATTCACAGTCATCACTTGGTTCTTGCAAAAGTCTCACTTCTCGTAGAGCATTCAGAATGTCAGCCTGGTCCATGGCGCGTCCGCCCTCAACAGTAGCCTCACCTGCGAGCTTGTCAGCCCGCTCATTTCCTTGTACTCCCGCATGCCCTGGCACGAAGATGAAACTAATCTTTGCCAGCCGAGACCGCTTCAGAGGCAGCAACCATTCTCTTCGGATCGACCCCTCCTCTATCCTCTTGATCATGTTCATTGAGTCGCTAAGTAAACAAGCCCTAGTGAATGTCTGTGTCTCGAGCCATGTTATTGCTTTACTTACTGCCATGACTTCCATGGTCAGGCTACTTGTGGTTTCAGTGAAAGCACCAGAGTCCTCCTTCACAATTCTCCCTCCGGCCCGAGCTGTAAAGGCCCATGAGCTTCTCACATGTCGGACGACCGACCCATCTGTGTAGATGACCGCGTCACTGTCTAGCGAATTCTCGAAAATCAACGCTTGTACTTCAGCCTCAACAGCAGCCGGATTTTCTTGTCTGCATTTTCTATCTAGTTGGATGCAAACTGAAAAGGATGTGCAGAAGTCTGTTGGCACTTGCACCCACTCCTCGCCAGGTTCTAAGTCCTCAAGTGAACACACCTGTTGAAGAATGTCCTCGGCTTGACCCATCCACGACCGTCCTCTTTTTAACCTGCTGCCCTTCACCTTCCTAATTTCACTATGCAGTGGATGCTGTGTGTTTGCGTTAATTCTGAGGTAGGCACGTGCCCTGCAAACTTGCATTCTCTCTTCAATGGTTGGAAAATCAAGAAGGTAGCGCATCGCCCTGCATGCTGTATCTCTTGTACATCCAAGAATAATGCGCATAGCTTCATTCTGTATCCTTTCCATCCTTTCTATCTGCTTATGGCTGACAGTCAGGATTGCCATTGCATACTCCAAAACAGACATGACCAGCCCCTCGTACAGAAGACATAGATGGCGCTGCTCACAGTTTGCTGCCGCCATCACCCGCATCGCTGCCAAACCCCGCTTGGCCTTTGTTATCACCTGGTCTATGTGCACATTATAAGCAAGGCTTCGATAGGCTATATGTATATGTTCATAGTCCCAGATAGGCTATATGCATATGTTCATAGTTCCAGATAGGCTGCCTGTATATTTTCATAGTCCCAGATAGGTTGTGTATATATGTCATATTCCCAGATAGGCTATATGTATATGTTCATATTCCCAGATAGGCTATATGTATATGTTCGTAGTCCCAGATAGGTTGCCTGTATATTTTCATAGTCCCAGATAGGCTATATGTATATGTTCATAGTCCCAGAAAGGCTGCCTGTATATTTTCATAATCCCAGATAGGCTGCATGTGTATGTTCATAGTCCCAGATAGGCTGCCTGTATATTTTCATAGTCCCAGATAGGCTATATGTATATGTTCGTAGTCCCAGATAGGCTGCATGCATATTTTCATAGTCCCAGATAGGCTGTATGTGTATGTTCATAGTCCCAGATAGGCTGTATGTGTATGTTCATAGTCCCAGATAGGCTGTATGTGTATGTTCATAGTCCCAGATAGGCTGCAAGTACATTTTCAGAGTCCCCGAGCAGCTCAAAAGTAATGTGCACAGTGTAACAAACGAAAAGAAGATAAATAATCTTATTCGTGACTATGTAGACAGAGGAACACTGATTCTTGAGTCAACTGTCTGTTTCGGTAAGGATTATGTTATCTTACTATTGCTCTTATTTCTTTCACATTGTGATAAAACCTCATCCGCAGAGCAGGCACGACATGGGGTTTCTGATCGTCAGAAGCGATCTCCCTTCTCGGAATGTTTTGGCCCTTTACCTGCCTGACTCTGGTTGGGGAGGAACACATGTGGGACATGGCTCCAGATGTTGTTCTCCTGCAGTGCGTCGAGACGTTCAAGTCGTTGTCCCATAAATGCTCATTGTGCCTGCCCACAAGCCACCACTCCTTCAAGGAGGAGAACAAATGTACCCGGTGCTTCGTGCCCTCACACATATTTTAGCACCGTCGGCCATGAGAAGCCAGCTTCTTCCCCGCTGTTTGCCTCTTTCGTCGCCTCCACGTCAGCTATTCGCTATGCACCAAACTATGTCATTGCTGACGTTTACTAGCACAAAGCGAAACGCCTACGCAATCTACCATTCCGTTTAACAGTCTTGTCTTTCCTCCGTCTGCTGTTATTTATTTTTTTTTTTTTTAAATAGAAGATATAAAACCAAAATATTTCCCTCTTTGTTAATCTCTGTTTAATTTTCACAATGTCAGCAGTTATGCATTGTTTCCCGTGACCAAATAATTAAGAGAACTAGTGAACAATCGTAATGTAGGAGGTCTTTTGCAGAACGCCGCCCTCATCATGGCCCACAGAAAGGTTTCTAGATACCTTGTCAGTTCTTGAGAAGCGGTTACGAAGGCAATTCGTAATCCTGCACACACAGCTGCGGGTGATTTGGAATCCGACCGGCTTGCGTTGGATCTAATACAATGGTATGAATGTAGAAAGCAATAGCAAACTACTGAACATAAACTGGCTAAGAAATCACAGTCAGAAATGCTGGGGTTGACTGCGAGATCCTGTAAAGGATATACAACTAACTGTCAGTTCTTCTGTCGCATGTATTTTATGTCTTTTGTGCTTGTAGTGTCCTGTGTCCACCATCCTGTTCAACGTATTCTTCCAGCAACCAAGCTTTCCATCACTGTATTTTTTCCAATCCACTATGGCGTTTAGTATTACCCAGGTACTTCAGTTTCAGAGACACGATGCTGCTTATGAGCCTGTCTTGAGCATGTAGAATGTCTATATTTTGTATTCTTCTTGGCCAACGCTATTGTGAAAAATCTTCTGCACCATTCAAGTTAAAAAACCGCGATGAATTAGCAGTGGCTGTCTATTGGTGGTTATTACAGGTCCTTCCAATCACTCATCTTTCGTACACCGATGAACTATTGTGCATGTTACATTCACACAAAAAGGCATTGTCAAATGACTGTTGTGAACATTAAACAATGTATATTACCGTGTTATGAGACAGACAGGCAGCCATATACACACACTCAAGCACATTCATAACACATAGATACATACCTGCATACATACACCATTTACACAAGCTCTCACAATTATGCATCCACTCAAAAACACACAAATACACACTCCCTCGCATACATATACACTCACTCACAAACACAAACTCACTAACATAAGTTTACTTATACTCGTATATACATACATAATCTCTCTCTCTCTCTCTCTCTCTCTCTCTCTCTCTCTCTCTCTCTCTCTCTCTCTCTCGCTTACTATCTATCACTCTCTCTTATTCTTTCACTCTCACTTACTCTCTCACTCTCTCTCGTACTCTATCTCACATTATCTCACTCTCTATTTCTCTCTCACTGTAACTTATCTCTCTCTCTCTCTCTCTCTCTTACTATACCTCTCTTACACTCTCTCTCCCACTCTCTGAATCTTTCTTACTCTGCCTCTCTTACTCTCTCTATCTCTTACTCTCGCTCTCTCTTACTCTCTCTCTCTCTCTCTCTCTCTCTCTCTCTCTAAGAGGAAAAACGAGATGAGTTGTCGATGAGGGTGTAGGCCAAAGAGGAAACAGGTTCTTAAGGGAGTATATATTGCATAGAAAGGGAGGAGCAAAACATATGATAGACGGAGTGTGAACCTTGGTGGATTTCACAGCTGAAGAAGACATGTCCTCCCCCGTTTGCGAATCTATTCTTGTAAAGCTGACATACACTTCGCGTCTGCCATTCGTTTACTTTTACACAGCTTTACACAGTTAAACTCAAGTCATTTGTTTATGTCCGCCATGGTCTGTGCCGGCGGTAGAGTAGCTGACCGCATAATTTAATAAATCATGCAGACGCTAGGTAGGGAGGAGAGTAACAGAGACACGTACCTTCTACCTTGCAGGCAGTCTGAAAATAGGCCCAGGTTTACAAAAGTGATACCTGACAGATTTACGTGGCGATATTAGTCACATTACACCACAGGCTTAACGACTCACCGCAAGATACCTGGCATTATAACCAAGTCTTGGACGTGTAAAGTCATTTTTATATTATACAGATGAAATAACTGAATCAAGAATGGAGCCGTTACATAGAGTGACTACGGAAGAATTGCCTGTTTTGCTTGAGTGGACGGCTCAGCATCTGCCAGGTGCATACAAGGTTTGTTAACTATTTACTTGATTCAAGTGGCCAGTTTGTTTTTTGTCTGCCGACTCCAGGACATATCCGTTAATTTGTTAATATAGAAGTTACGGTTATACTAGTCACTATAATTTGTTGTTGCAAAAGAAAACACAAAACACAAACAGCTCAAGAAACAGGCTGAGATTTATGTAGTTTATGTTGTGCGATTTCTGCAGTATGCAGATACTTCCCAAATACTTCCGGTCAAGATGGCGACGGACGGTTGTGTTGTTTATGTGACCGTTACCTTTTTTCGCGTAGGAGATGGATATTTTCACCTACTACGTGTAATTTGTGTGCCAGGATGTAAAAAAAAGGGAGTTTCTTCTCAAGATCTGCGCCGATGCTACGGAGTTTTGTGCATTGAGTGAAGCAATCCTTGGGTGAATTTTTCGCAGCGTGTGTGGTTCTGTAGTGTTCGGTCTTTCAACATGGCGGAACAATTTGTGTGTTCCTTGCGGACGACAGTCAACAAAACAAGGCGTTGGGGCCAACGTGGTGGCCGCAAGCGACGCAAGCGTGGAGGGGTAAGATGTTTTAGACTTAAATGTGACCGTCTGGGCCTCAGGTATACTCGGATTCTATATTGGAACTGCGCCAGCGTAAAACAACGTGGCCCTATTCTCGAAAACCTGGTTTACAGGAATGACATTGTAGCACTCCAGGAGACGAGACTGGGTGATCAGCTACTCCAAATGGCCGGTTTCAAATGTTTCTACAACAGGCGACATCTGGGAATGGCGATTCTCATTCGCGACAGTATGGTTGCTTCAGAGTTAGACATGTCTAGGTGGGACAATGACGACATACAAATACAGGCGGTTAGAGTTCAATCCGGTCTACCATTCGTGTTGGTTAATGTTTATGCCCGTAACGCGAGTGTGGATTCCCAGAAGTGGCAGTGCTTAAGTGACATATTAGGTCACGAAAAAATGTCATTTTCTGTGGCGATTTCAACGCTAAAGGCAGATCATGGGGAAACATTTCCTCCAACACACAGGGGGAGGAGCTCGAGACTGCACTTGAAACCATTGACCTGGTTTGTATCAACAGTGGCTGTGTCACCAGAACAGCAAGCCGCCCAGGTGATGATGACAGTGCTATTGATCTGGCGCTGGTTTCTCCTTCACTCACTACAGTGTGTAGATGGGGTGTCCTAGGGTACCACGGCAGCGACCACCACCCTTGCAGCATATTGGTGGAGAAAGGCAGAACCAGGCAGCACAAGTCAACGGTCAAGACTTTCCAGTATGACAGTACAGGGCAAGATGTGGTGAGTAAAATAAGGCGCGACAAGCGCAGAAAGTTTCAGGGAGATAAAAAAGCTGGGAGCAGCTACCCTGGTGGAATTTTGAGGTGGAGAAGGCCTGGATGGATAAGCGTAGTGCTGTAAGGAAATGGCAAAACGCCAAGAAGAACAGAGTTGCCCATCCTAATCCCTGCATGCACTTAGAAAGAGAGATACACACAAAAGTAAGGTATTAAAAAAATAACTGGTTAAGGTGGTTAAAAGTGAAAAATGGGCAGAGGTATGTCAAAGAGTAAGCACAGACAAGTCACTGAAATTGTTCTGGCGACTACATAAAAGCATGAGTGGGGTAGTCAAGAATAAGAGAATTTCTGACTTCCAAGGTGCTGACCTCATCTGGCAGAGGACTGACGAGAACAAGGGCAAAGCCCTCTTCGAACGCTATCTAGAGCAGAGCAACCAGACAGACATGAGAGGCCGAAATCTTGCCAAAGAGGTCACCTCAGACAGATGTAAAACCCAGAACATTTCGGATGAAGACACAGTGACGGTGAAAGAAATCAAGGCTGTGCTTCGACGATCAAAATCAGCGCTCCAGGGTCAGATGGCATAAGATATGACGACATCAATAGGTGTACCGACAACGAGCTAGAGAAACTAGCAGACATGTACAACAACAGTATAGGGAGTGTTAGCATCAAGGAGGAGTGGTTACACAGCTATCTGATTCCCTTGCCGAAGCCTGGCAAAGACCACACATAAATTCAGGGATATCGAGTAATAACCATGCAGAATACAATAGGCAAGCTGCTGGAGAAGTTAATTGCCAGAAAAATATCAAGCCAGCTAGAGAAGCAAGGTGTTTTCCCACCTACCCTGGGAGGGTACCGTCCCAAAAGAGAAACCTGGACCAATGCAGCAGTTTTTGCCCATGATGTTTATGAAGGTTTCCACTCAGGCATTGAAACCTTTGCTGCAGCGATTGATTTGGAGGACGCGTACAACAGAGTACCATTGGATTTTCTAATGCTTCAGCTTCTTGAACTCAAGATAAGTCCGTTCCTCCTTAGTTGGATCGCTGCAGCCCTCTTCCAACGGAAAGTAGTTTTTAGATGTGGCAGTTGGACGTCGGAACCAACAACAATATATCCTGGCCTACCACAGGGATCACCATTATCTCCGGTGCTGTTCAACGCCTACACTGTGAGAATCACCAGCGAGCAGATCACTGGACCGGGGAGGACATTGTCATATGCCGACGATGTTTTAGTGTATCGTCAGGGTAAGGATAGAGATCAGGTTGCTGAGGAACTGCAATCAGAACTCAAACGCATAAGTACTTGGTGTGCTGAAGCTGGGGCAATGGTCAACCCAACAAAGGCACCAGTGACATGGTTCTCTTTGAATAATCATATTGTCAACACGCCAACACCAACTGTTAATCTGTGTTCAGAGACTGTGGAAAGAACGCAGGCAATGAATTACCTGGGGATACGTTTTGATCGAAGCCTTGCTTATAATGAGCACATAGACCAGGTGATAACAAAGGCCAAGCGGGGTTTGGCTGCGATGCGGGTGATGGCGGCAGCAAACTGTGAGCAGCGCCATCTATGCCTCCTATACGAGGGGCTGGTCATGTCTGTTTTTGAGTATGCGATGGCGATCCTGACTCTCAGCCGTAAGCAGATAGAAAGGATGGAAAGGATACAAAACGAAGCTATGCGCATTATTCATGGATGAACAAGAGATACAGCATGCAGGGCGATGCGCTACCTTCTTGATTTTCCAACCAATGAAGACAGACTACAAATTTGCAGAGCACACGCCTACCTCAGAGTTAACGCAAACACACAACATCCACTGCATAGTGAAATTAGGAAGGTGAAGGGCAGCAGGTTAAAAAGAGGAAGGTCGTGGATGGGTCAAGCGGAAGACATTCTTCAACAGGTGTGTTCACTGGAGGACTTAGAACCTGGCGAGGAGTGGGTACAAGTGCCAACAGATTTCTGTACGTCCTTTTCAGTTTGCATCCAACTAGACAGAAAATGCAGACAAGAAAATCCGGCTGCTGTGGAGGCGGAAGTACAAGCGTTGATTTTCGAGAATTCGTTAGACGGTGATGCTGTCATTTACACAGATGGGTCGGTCGTCCGACATGTGAGAAGCTCATGGGCCTTTACGGCGCGGGCCGGAGGGAGAATTGTGAAGGAGGACTCTGGTGCTTTTGTTGAGACCACAAGTAGCCTGACTATGGAAGTCATGGCAGTAAGTAAAGCAATAACATGGCTCGAGACACAGACATTAACTAGGGCATGTGTCCTTAGCGACTCAATGAGCATGCTCAAGAGGATAGAGACGGGGTGGATCCGAAGAGAGTGGTTGCTGTCTCTGGAACGGTCTCGGCTGGCAAAGATTAGTTTCATCTTCGTGCCAGGGCATGCGGGAGTACAAGGAAATGAGCGGGCTGACAAGCTCGCAGGTATGGCTAATGTGGAGGGCGGACGCGCCATGGACCAGGCTGACATTCTGAATGCGCTACGAGAAGTAAGACTTTTGCGAGAACCAAGTGATGACTGCGAATCTACAAACATGGTCAGACTGCGAGAACAGCAAATTAAAAGAGATGTGGCCAAACAAGAACACTACGCAGGAAGCCACAGAAGATTGATAAACCAGCACAGAACTGGCGTCGTTAGCCGCTACACGCTGCGGAATTTGCTGAGGAGGGATCCGAGCATTTATGGAATGAATGGTTCGATGTGCAATGAGGATGATCTGTCGACTAACTAACTAACTAACTAACTTCTGCAGCATGTACCCGATGAGATGCAGCGAAATATATGTCATGAGGTGACGTTGCTTCCTCTCTACAATGATACGAGTTCAGGCTCTATAATGCAGCAAGCTCACCTCAAGATCTATGTGGCTCTGGGCATCATGGTACACGACAGCATATATTGAGGCATTCTGATACAGGACAGGGTAACCATCTGAACTCCAAAACAACGACTCAACGCATATACTGATGGAGTGAACTGCAATGTATTTACTACAGCTGATCTCAGACTACGGTGATGAGTGTGGGATTGATGCCGACTTCAGTCATTCTCTCTCTCCATGCACTCCCGCTCTTCAATCAGAAATCATCTCCACAGACCAGTGAAAGTGTTGGGAACAGGGCCAGCCGCCTAGTGTCTTTATAATGCAAATCAAATATACTCGCCTACCTTCAACCGGAGCTCACCATAATCGAACTCCAACGGCCAATGCTGCCTTTGGTGACTTATGAATTAGGAACGGTTTGAATCCCGAGACTGGTATTGAAAACACATCCTATCACCTCGTAAGCTGGAACACAACTAATGCTTAAGCCGTTATGGCGTTAGGTGACGTCCTATCATGACGTCTAAATTGCGTTCAATGTTGGTGTCACAATGTTCACCATTTGTGGCACTTTTTATCTTCTTCTTTGATGCGCTAACTCATCAATTGCCTGCCTCACTGTCATTTGCCACATGACAGCTCTGCCCCCTCTACAATGAAAATGATCGTTAGACCATTTTCTATGTTATCTTGACATGCCTGCAAATGATGTCTACGACGTAAATTACATCCTATTGTGATAGACAACGCATTCACCGTCCTTGGAACTTAGTTTGTCAACGTGAACCACTCTAGATCGTGGGATATTGAACACCGGACTAAAATACAAGTCCCGAACACCGCCACCTCTACATTCTATAAATGATCCCTGACATGTTATCGCGTTAACATGCCCGACTACTTGTAACTAAACTAAGGCTCAAACACCGCCAGTTCATATATTAAGATCTGTTATCGCGTATATATGTTGACACCTTAAAACTACTAACGGTCTCTATATCCCCGAGTGCCGTCAGTTAAATAAAAACACCATCCAGTGTTGCATACCCAACGATCACATGATCCGTAGTCGACAACTGATTGTCCTTGACGTGAATACATATATCCACACAACTCCAAGTCAACCTGGTACACCATCATTTCTTCTCGCTACATCATGTCGATAAGGACAACTATTCTCAATATAACTGTGTTATATATCTATAATGTGTTGTTCATTTGTTATATGTATCTATATATCCTATAATGTGTACTGTTTACTATACGTTTGTGTCTATTAATTTTCTTTCATTCCTTTCTCTTCCTTCATCCATCGTGAAAATGATATGTATGATGATCAATAGTTAACACAGCACATACTACTGACGTTACGAACTACAACACATTAATGTCGGGATACTTAAAATAACCAATATCAATAAAACAAAATATATAAACATACCATTAAAACAATAAAGATATTCATTTATGAAACATGTTAATCACTTAAGATATACTTAATTAATTTTATCGGAGATCCGCACAGACTCTGTCCTCGAGTTTATGTCCACTATTGACAATTCCAATATAATGAATTTTCTTATACTAACACAATTAAAATTATCTACAAACCACCACCGATACTACCATATTGGCTTGTGACAGAATGAAAGCCACACAAATTGGTTATGCCGCTTCCGCTATACACCCATCTCGCCACGTGAAACTTTTCACCTGTTTCTCTGAAATAATAATAACAACAAGTGACTAACTCACGTCCTATACTTTCTTTTAAAAAAAAATAATAATATATATATATATCTGTGGTAATTCAGACTTAGCCACAGTCATCCTACCGTAATGTTACACTAAAAAAAAAATCAGAAAACATAAATATATATACATACATAAAACTTTTATATTCTCTTTATTTTCATAGTCTACTGAGTAGATCAGCTACATTATTTTGTGTCACAGAAATTGCAATTTCAGTCTTGCTCGGCTTTACCGTAAGACCAAACATCCGAATGCGACAAAAAAAAAAATAAAAAATCTGTCTAGGAATGTACGATGATGTACTGTTTCAGTTTTATGGATGCTATGTTTGTGATGTCCCTAACTAGTAAATGTAGAATGATGAAGGAGAGTTCTGAAGACCAAAAAGAAGGTATAAGAATTCCTCTAAACACAAAGGCGCTACAGGCGCGGTCATGTGTACAGAATCCTCCGCCATCTCAGATATGATCAATAAAACTATATAAATTTCGCCATGCTCGCTATTACTAAGTCCATTTGAGCATAGGTTTTAGATAAAGATAATCGTTCATTAAAAACAAATATGATTGTTAATATGAACAAGACAATGATACGAATACAGTACACTCCACTTATAACAATATTTATAATGACAATACAATCACAATGACGCTACATGTTTTATTTACGGTTAGTAAAATTCATTTTGAGATGACCAAGAATTTTCTTCCTAAAAGATATTTAGCCAATTTCTGAACAGAATTCACCAATGATAGAGTAATTTCATAGCGCTTGTGTGATTCATATACCTTTCTCCCAGAGTACAAGACAAGATGTAGTATTTTCCTATACCCTTGTGGAAGAATGTATACGACAGACAGTAAACAGGTACCATCCACTACAACACAACCATTTGATCTGAGAATGATCTTAGAACTGATCATCGAATGTGATTCCTGCAAAGGGATTTCAGATTCGCCATAAGGTGCCGTTCGGCGGACTGTTCGAATACATTGTACAGAATCATCATATATACCTATAATATGGCTCAATTTCCGGCGTACACCATATTGTAACATCTTAATCACACTCCCTGTAGCCTTAGCTATACATTTTATTACTTTGTTTGTTATGATAGATAGCAAGAAAATCAACCAGAAGAAAGTATCGACTAAATCAAATGAAGTATTTGTTTTCATAAGCATATTCTTCGGTCCACAAGAAGGAAATGTCACTTGCCCTAATATATGCCTGTGGTTGTCTATTTACCGGCGTGATGCCGTGTTGCAGCGTTATTGCTGCGGCTTGAACTATCCTACTATCTTTAGGTTCCACCATAACTGGATGTGACATGTGTGTGTTTGAAACCAGACCAACATGAGGTAATTGATTCTCTTTATGTATTTGTGTGTTTGCAACAATATGCTTCCTTTCCCATTCTGTTATGTCTTCAAGCGAAACATCACATAATTCAGGGATGTTTCCAATAAAGACATCCACAAATGGGTCGGGCAGCACCGCTACCGTTATTTTTCCAGAAAAATATGGGCATTTTATATCAGCCCAGGCAACTGGAAACTTTTCTCTTCCACCTCCAAAAGTCCTACAGGTCACATGTTCTCCAGTATAGTCGGTTTCATTAATCAGCTTTGTATGTACCCCAACTATACTCGACCCGGAATCACGGATTAAATTACAGTTCTGTCCATTCACAATGGCCTGATGTACAACTAATGATCCATTGTTAATATGGACTGCATTTGCCTCCTGCACGTGTATTTTATGACCGCACGTCAAGTTGCCCTCTTTATGAAAGATCTGGCATGTATCACAAGTTGGGTCGATGGGAGAATATTTTACCTCTACCGTATTTGCATGACTAGTCTCGTCCGAGTCACTGTCACTACTAGATGTTAGCATCCCTATGTTTGCTTCTTTATACAGTTGTCTTAACGGACAAGATGAAAACATATGTCCAAAACTTTTACATTTAAAGCATTGTGTTTGTCTTTGATAGGTGTTAAATCTGTCTCTATTTCTAAGTGCTAATTTCTTTATGTAACTGTCAAACTGCGGATGTTTGTCACACATTTGATTTGAGCCGTGGGTGAAACCACAGTATTTGCAAGTTGTCCACACACCCTTTTTCTCGTGTTTAACATAAGGTTGATACTTTGGTTGTTGTTGTTTTTCCCTCCTTTGATGTTGTCCCCCAGACTGTTGTTGTGTTTTGTATCCCTGCATCCTTGATTTATGAGGGAATCTATCACATGCGTTTGTCTCTACCAATGGGGAAAAACTATTATTAAATATGTCTTTGTGGGCGTCGAAGAAAGACTCTCCCTTCTCATCCATCTGCTGTATACTCGAACATTTCTGTTCAATAAGAAAGGTAGACATAGACGGAGGAACCGCCGAGATCAGTTTGTCTCTAACAATCAAGTCACGTAGCTTCTTGTAGTCATCAGTAACATTGGCTGATCGAGCCCATTTATCGAATGTTAATTGAGTTAAAGAGGAGAAGTCAAGGAACGTCTGTCCTGCTTTAGGAATAAGATTTTTGAATGATGCACGAAGGCCAAATTCGTCAAGACAAAAATGAGATAGCAGTCTCTTTCGAATGTATGAGTAATCACTACGTAACTCATCTGGGATTAGTTCTACAACCTGCAAAGGTTCACCACTTAAGTGCCTATGTAGCAAAACTGCCCATTCGGTCTCTGCAACTCCATAGTGTCTCAAGATTAGCTCAAAATTAGTTAGCCATGCAGAGACGGAATCGGAGTTGGAGTATGTCTTTATCACCCCATTATATTTCTTAATGGCATCTGTGGACTGTGCCTCCACTTTGTTCCTAGCAATCTGTTCATCCTTGTCCTTCTCGTACTGTTTCATTTTGAAGTTATTCTCCAATTCTTTTTCCTTCAGAAGCTTTTCTGTATTCAATTTCTCAAGATTAAAAGCCATCTCTTTTTCTCTTAATTGTGCTTCTCTATCTAGTTTTTCCTTATCTGCAGCGATCTGCAATGCCATCCTTTCCTTATCAGCAACCAATTGAGCTGCAATTCTGTCATTTTCTGCGGCTATCCTCTCTTTATCTGCTGCAATTTGAGCTGCAATTCTATCATTTTCCATAGCCATTTTTTCCCTCTCAAATAATCTTTGTCTCTCTTGTTCATCTAGTCGATCCTTTTCCAATTGTCTTATCGCAACTCTTTCGTTCCTTTCGTGAGCTTGAAAATCTGTAAATTGTTTCTCCGACCACGATATAAGATCTGCTCCTGTCAAACCTGCATCTTTCCCAATTGCAACAAAATCCTGTAATGATGACATGTCTTTATGTTTCTACAATATTCAATAATAATAATCAAAGTGAGAAATGAAGAAAAGAAAAAAAAATAATTTACCAAACCATAGACATGGCTTATAAGTATTAAAATCGACAGATAAAATCGAAGAAAGTCGAAAGAAATAATTAATAAATTACAATTAGATACATTAATAATGAAAAATGACAAATAATTTTATAATAGACACGACCTATAACTCAGCAGTTACAGTATAGACAGAGTTAAAGTTCTTTAGATTCAAGCATTTATCAAAGAAATCCTATCATTATGTAACAAATCAATAATGCACCGCGCATAAGAATTCACAGCACAAAATAGCACAAAATTGTGTATCGCGCCTATGACGTCATCACGGTTACGATAATAAAGACAAAATAAATGCGTGCAAAATTACAGTATTCTGACTATAACTAATTACTGACAAACCACAAACAAATACAATACTCAGCTCAAGAATAAGCAAACATTTTCCAATAGTTTGATAGTAGACCAATCCAATCGATTTGATAGATGATTATGTTCGTAATAATGGTGTAGAAATACTCTTCAATAATTGTGCAATCCAATCGATTTGATAAATAATTTTGTTCGATGTTACTCCGTAAGCACGAATCTGATGAGTTTATATGTACGTTCCTGAAATCCAAGGTCTGCGTACCTTCATAAATGACATCACTGTGTCCATTTCGTTGTACTTGGGCGTTAATTCATCAAGTTTCCGTACAAGTTTAACACATTGAGCTGTCTTAAGTTAAACAAATTACGAGAATAACACCCTAGGCACGATGCCTGTGATCAGCCCTAGAAGGAGCCTGACTGATGTGAGTGTTATTTGCTACTCAATGTAGCTATCAGGTTTAGCAATATTTTGTAATGCTCTGTCGATATGCACTAAGATAACCACTGTGTTGATACAGCCTCAGCGAGGCGTTGATTATCTCGTACACCTGAATAGCACTGGAAAAAACAAAAATTCGATTTCCGTAGAACATATGTCACTGTGACGAAATGTTGTTGGTATACACGACACAATCAACCAGAGAAGGTGACCTAATGAAGATCCGACAATCACTGACTTTGCAGATCTTGATATCAATCAGTTATTAAAAATCTTCCGTATCAAGTGTGTCTCCTATGTATAGTGACATCTATTTTTGATCCCAAAATGGTAATTGATAGTTTTTTCCAAATATAGTACAATTAGACTTTCAATCTTGCTCTTAGAATGAGTATAATACCATGCGAGCAAATGTTCTCTATCTGGGCCAACAATCAGAGCGATAATGTCAATATACGGCTCTCAGATAATTGAGTATAGTACAGACCTCCTCTTTAGCATCCAGAAAACGGTCTCCAACTGACACTGACAGTGCGGTTAATCATTTATAAGATGATAAGACAATTAAACAACCGAGGATGCGCCACTTGATCACCAGCTATTGATCGGCATGATCCTCACATTTACAGATAAGTTGCGTGTTCATGAATGTGTTTCTTTATCAGGCTGAGAAAATGACCGTTACTATGTCACGAGGTAATGGTTCAAATCTCTTCGGATGACGCTCCCATGTCAAAACCAATGGTTCAAATCTCTTCGGACGACGCTCCCATGTCATGAGGTGACGTTGCTTCCTCTCTACAATGATACGAGTTCAGGCTCTATAATGCAGCAAGCTCACCTCAAGATCTATGTGGCTCTGGGCATCATGGTACACGACAGCATATATTGAGGCATTCTGATACAGGACAGGGTAACCATCTGAACTCCAAAACAACGACTCAACGCATATACTGATGGAGTGAACTGCAATGTATTTACTACAGCTGATCTCAGACTACGGTGATGAGTGTGGGATTGATGCCGACTTCAGTCATTCTCTCTCTCCATGCACTCCCGCTCTTCAATCAGAAATCATCTCCACAGACCAGTGAAAGTGTTGGGAACAGGGCCAGCCGCCTAGTGTCTTTATAATGCAAATCAAATATACTCGCCTACCTTCAGCCGGAGCTCACCATAATCGAACTCCAACGGCCAATGCTGCCTTTGGTGACTTATGAATTAGGAACGGTTTGAATCCCGAGACTGGTATTGAAAACACATCCTATCACCTCGTAAGCTGGAACACAACTAATGCTTAAGCCGTTATGGCGTTAGGTGACGTCCTATCATGACGTCTAAATTGCGTTCAATGTTGGTGTCACAATGTTCACCATTTGTGGCACTTTTTATCTTCTTCTTTGATGCGCTAACTCATCAATTGCCTGCCTCACTGTCATTTGCCACATGACAATATACCAGGCAATAAATAGTGTAATCTATTTTGTGTGTGTCTTTGTTATTCAAATTCATCACGGAGAAACATTATTTTGAATTTAATGCATGACATGGGTACATATTTTCGCGATTCATTGCTCTATTGCTCTGCTCTAGTACAAATTATTGCTTGGATTTACGTGGCTGTAATTGGAAAGTCGAAGCCCTAGTGATGTGGATCTACAGAAGAACATGTCGTATATAAAAGAAACAAAAACAAATGCAGAGGTTCTAGAAAAATAACTGGTAATGAAAAGAGAGTTGCTGAAATAAATAAAAAGGAGGTAAGTATTTCGGCCACGTTACAGACATAAGAATTTTATAAAAACCATACTGGAGGGTAAGGTTGAAGACAAGCAAGGAAGAAGCAGACAACAATACAAGTGGAACAGATTGTACAATCAGGACGAGACACAGAAAGTGTTGGGCGATTCATTGCAGCCAACCTTCATTGCAGAAACGGCACCTGATTGATTGAAATGACGCCCCTCTCTCCTTTCCAACCCCTCCCCAAAGAAAAGAAAAGAAAACTCTCCTGGATATTTGTCTACAAGAATAATGGAAAACAAGTTCAGTTTCATTCTGTATGAGTGGCTGCCATGTTTGTTACATCCTTTTCTGATACGGAGCAGGATCTTCTGCCCATGATTCATGACATACACCATTTCTCGAGGTCGTTGTAATAACCCCATCGGTGGCAGTCCGTCAGTGAAAGAGTCGTTCGCGTTTTGTGCGTACGCGTATGTGCGTGTTTGAGTATGTGTGCGTGCTTGTATGTTACATTGTAAACATGTGCCTGTTCTGTGGCGAACGGGTTAGGGGCGCAATTTGTAATCCCCCATACCGCGTTCGAAACACAACTGCTGGCGATTTGGAAGCAGACTGCTTCACGTTGGTTTTCATAAAATGGTATGAGTGCCAGTCGTTCAGAAAGCAATGGCAAACCACTGAAGTAAACTTGCCTAGAAATCACAAACAGCCAAAAATGCTGGGGTTGACTGTGACCTCCTGCAAAGGATATGCAACTAACTTTAAAAAAAAAAAGAAATTTTCTTTTCTTAGAAAAAAAAAGCATTTTATGCTCCTATATGAGTGCGATGATATGCCGTTATATATGTGTTATATGTGTATACTTATATATCAACGAGATATATTTACTTGTATACAGATTTATGGTTCAATATATGAAGAGCTCAAGGGACGCTGGCAGGGACCTGACTATTACACGTTGGGGTGGCCGGAGATTTTGGCTGTCGGTGAAGGTCCGGTTGACGGGTCCAAAAGTAAGGTAAATCTGTTCATGATTCTGAAACATTTTGTGTTGTGTTCGGTCGTTTGAACTCCAGTGTGGTCGACACAATGCTGCTGCTGCTGCTACTACTAGTAGTCACTACTACCAGTAAGTGCATTGGATTGATTTTCCGTATTACCAGTGCGGCTTGCCACCAGGCCAACCCTTCTCCGATTTCAGAGGTACAGAGGTTTACGTCCTCAAGCCAGAACGATAAGTCAATATTTTAGTCCAGCTGACCAGCGCTTGTAGAACTAACCCACTATGCCCCTGTTGGAAGATAAAGATTAAGTACGTTAAACCTCTTAACCACGCCGACCTCATGTAAGACATTGTTATTGAACTGTTGCGAGACATTGTTACTGGGCTGTTGCAAGACATTGCTTGTGGTGGTGGCATCTGTGAAGCAATTTCCTATTAAACTATCCCCATATTTTCCACTGACACATTTTGTGTATAATATTATTAAAACGCCATACCGGCACCTTGTCGTCTTGACAGACGATATTTTGTTATATTGTGTTCAAAAAAATATAAGGCATAATAATTACAACCCATTGATGGGGTAAGTGATGGAGTTATATCTCTCATTAGCGCAAAACCTTGGCTGAATTGTAGAGACCATGTGTTGCCCATGCAGCATGATCCCCCTCTCTGCCTGCTTAGTTTACTTCAGAGGAAAAGAAACACCAATAGAACTGGAACAAGACAAGCAGAAAAAGCTGCCGGATCAGTAAAGCAATGCTCTAATTGTCCAATTGTCGGAGGTTCGATCCTAGACAAGTTGCCGACAAAGACTTAGGGCCTGGTATGCCCTGCTACGACATATAGTCTTCAGGCTGCATTTTCCCGTATCAGGATAAGGTTTGTATGCTCCCAATTGCGCTTCTCCACCCGAAGCCGTTGTCACAATCTGAGAGTTTGGTATGCGCCACCCATCATTCGGCGCTAACAGAAAGCAGGCGGTACCGTCTACTGTCATACGGTAGCCCAGTCATTCTGACTAAGACCTGATTCACGTCGTAAAGCTAAACATCCTCTTACTTGAATATCTGTGTCTTTATCCGTTGTTGTTGTCGATGCTGCTGTTTTTGTTGCTGCTATTATTGTCGACCCTGCAACTGTTGGTGGTGTTCATGTTACTTATGCACGAGAGGATTGACAATGTTTCCACTAATTTGATGTCTATTTGCGCTACAACTTATTTGCTAAATTGATGTCTACACATATATACACCAAGTCGACAAGAACCTCTGTCGTTGCAGTCATAGTTCAGTCGATGGGTATATAGACAACCTCTCTAACTTCCTCTCTCACATTCACCACGCACACACACACACACACACAAACACACACACACACACACACACACACACACACACACATTAGGAGCGTTCATTTGAAATCAGTTCGTGCCGCACCGCGCGTAATTGCGTACGTTGAACATGATCATGTCATAGTCATGTGATAAGTAATGACCAATGAATAAAATAGCACATGCTTATCGTCTCATGATGCATAGGTTCTGTTTCTGACCGTTGAGAAAATGGCCCGGTTGATCCCAAATCCGTCCAAATAAGCTCAAAGAGCGGTGATTCAGTTTCTTTCATTTGAAGGATGTCGACCAGTGGACATTCATCGAAGAATGCAGGCAGCGTACGGTAACAAATGTGTTTCGAAGACAACAGTAACAGACTGGGCACGAATGTTTCGGAAAAGACCTCAGTTCACGATAGACCTTCAACGGCCGGGTGAAGCGTATATTGTTGCAACAGAAAAAAAAAAAAAACATCTCCAAAATTGATGCAGCAGTCCAGATGAACTGCTGTCGAAGCATACGTTCGCTAGCGAAAGAATTAGATGCCTCAATGGGACAACTCAAAAGGTCGTTCATAAGAAACTGCAATATCGGAAGTTGTGTTCACAGTGGGTACCACGAATATTGACCGACCACCAAAAAGAGGAACGCATGGGATGGTGTTTGAACCACTTGCTGCTTTACAGAGTGGAGGATGATGCATTTCTCTTCCGAATTGTAGCAGACGATGAATCATGGTTTTCATCGCTTTGAGCCGAGCAGCGAAAGAGAGAGCATGCAATGGAAGCATGCTGGATCACCAAAAGCCAAAAAATTCAAGTTGCTGGTTTCCGCTGGTAAGGTGCTGAGCGCATTCTTTGACCATGAAGGGCGATTGTTGGCCGACTTTAAAGAACCTGGCGTCAACATCAACTCTATCCACTACTTGCAAACACTAGACAAGATGCAACAGGTCATCACGAATAAACTACTCGGCATGCTTTCTCAAGGTGTGATTTTGTTGCACGATAATGCTCGTCCGCATGTTGCAAAGATTGTGCAGGAAACATCAGCTTGGAGGAAGTTGGAAATTCTGCAACATCCAGCCTATAGTCCTAATTTGTCACCATGTGATTTTCATTTGATCGGACCTCTAAATAAAGCTCTCAAGGAGCAACGATTTAACACAGAAACATACGTAATGAACGCGGTAAACACTTGGTTCAGTGAGTAACCACAATCCTTTGTTGCGGACGGCATTCGCCACCTACCTAAGCAATGGCATGCTTGCCCGAATGCTTACGGCGACTTCTTCTGACCAACCGATGGTGCATAATTCATTCAAGATGAATGCTTTGTTTAATTCTACCACACCTGTTAATGTTTCTTTTATGCTTTTGTAATATAGCCATTGGAACAGGTTTCAAATGAACGACCCTGACACACCACACACACACACACACACACACACACACACACACACACACACACACACACATATATATATATATATATATATATATAATGACATCAACGGGAGATGTTACACACGTGGATACGGAAGTCAAAGGACAACCACAACATCATCTTCCCACGAATACTTTTACGGATTTTAGATTTCGAGGCTAAAGTTGTTCTGCAAGATGAAGAATCCAGCCCTAAGCCCACCATCCCTTGTCGCCTCATTCAACCTGTATAGTAGATTACAGTGTAATACCATTCTTTGCTTCCGTTTAGTGTCCCGGTAAGGAAGGGCAAAAGAATTGTAGGAAGACCTTAAAACTCACGGAGAATAGCAGTATAAAGAGGACATGATCAATATGGAAAGGATGTGGACCTAGCTGAATGGGATAGCTGAAGATATGGGAGTGGGGTGGGGAGAAGAAGCTTGGAGTGAGTTAGTTGAGGGTCCAAGCCGCAATGGGGGATAGAGAGCAAATACAGAAGAATACATTAATGAGCATGTCACATATCTTCAATGGACTGACATTCACATTAAGTCCTCGGACTAAGTAAGCCGACGTGACAATTGTGCAGTATATGTACTGTGCGATGTCCTGCCATACAAACATTATGTTTATCTGACTCCACCTTATCTCTGTTACTTGAAGGTCTGTGTGGCTGACAGGGTTAACGCGTTTCAGTTTCCTCTTCTGAAGACGGCATAGTGTGTTTCGTGCCACAAGACTTTAATGTTGACTTCTAGGCGTTTTGGCTAAGATCAAACAGCAGTAATGTGCGGAGTTCTGGCCATTGGAAGGGAAGAGAAGGAAGGGGGGGGGGGGGGGGAAACGAAAAATCGCACCACTAAACACAATATACAGGGCCTCGTGGACCACACTGGACGAAGGGCCCATAAGTAGGACTAAGAGGCTTTAAAAAAAATATCTGCTTCTCGTTCAGAAAGTGATGGCAAATGAATGAACGTCAAATTGCCTAATAAATCTTTTATTTTTTTATTTTTAAAGAGCCCATAGAAGCTGGAATTGCAAAGATTTGGCTTTGCAGATTTAATGTACCTCTGTTATTATTGTATATGTGTGAGACAATCCTAGTTGACAGAAAACGTCTGACTGTCTAACAGTGTGCCGATTTCTACACGACACCCGCCATACTTGTGTCTACTCGCCAAATCGCGATCATGTAGAAGAACTGCTGCGTAGGCCAGAGTTTCTGGACTGGACGAAGCCAATTCTGTTCCATGGTAAGTGGCCCAAATGTGTCCAAACAATAAATAATACATAACTATAGCTTTGTCCGGGAGCTGTGGTAGCGCACTGGCTATCACGGCAGCCTGCCAGCCTCTCTCACACACATGTGTTCAAATCCCCCATCATCCAGTGCATTGCCGGCAGATGTGGGCAATCATGCCTCTCCACAAATTGCGATCTCCGACGTCATGAATCAGTTCTTGTGTTGATTCCTTTCAGTGCCATGACACAAGATTGTCCAGAATCTTCTCACGCCGTCTTCCTATATATCTCTTTCCGTAAATCTTTCCTGTTGTCACAATCCATCTATCCATCTTGTGCCATGCCGATAAGCGTGGGCGATCATGTTCTGCCATCTCACTCTATCACCAGAGTCGTGGATCAGCTCCATGTTCCTGTCTCGACCATGCCACGTGGCCAAGCCATCCAGGTATTTACTTCTCAGTCTTCCCCTTGGTCTCTTCCCTTCGATCTTGCCAGCCGTCACCAAGTTCTTCAATTCATTTCTTCTCATAACATGCCAAAAAAAATATTATTTTGACTGTCTAGGTCTAATGACTATAATCAGTTTACGATCTTCATTTGTTTCTTGAAGGACTTGCTCATTGGTTTTTCTGTCTGTCCATGGTATTCTTTGCATTTTCCTCAGAAACCACATTTCCACAGCCATCAGCTGTTTTTCAGCTTTGACTGCTTATTGTCCACGCTTCGCATCCATACAAAAGTATAGGTTCTATGTAGCACTTCAACACCCTTTTTCTCGTTTCAATTGATATCTTTTTATTGGTCAGTATGTTTTCCATCTGGCAAAAGGCTACCTTCGCAATGGCAATTCTTGTTCTAATCTCTTCAAGGCATCTCCCATCAGATGTTATGACTGTGCCGAGATAACTGTATCGATTCACTTGCTTAAGAATATGTCCATTTACTCGTATATCACATTGTGATATTTCCTTCTTCCCTGTGACGACCACAATCTGTGTCTTCTTAATATTCAGTTCTAACCCTAGTTGTTCACTGTGTGCAACAACCGCATTTACTAAATGTTGCAGGTCCTGTTCATTGTCTGCAGTCAAGACTGTATCATCTGCATATCTAATGTTATTGATGTATCGTCTCCCACGGTTGAGTCCTTCCATATCTTCTATATTTCTGAAAATATTTTCACTGTACAGGGAACAAAGATCTGGAGACATTACACATCCCTGTCTCACACCTCTTTTAATAGGCTGATATTGACCTAAATCGTTATCAACTCCGATGGCAGCTTGTTGTTTCCAATATATGTTTTTTTTTACAAGTCTAAGGTCTTTTCCATCAATTAGTAGATCTTCAGCATCCTTATCATGTCGACATGTCTCACTAAATCGAAAGCCTTTGTGTAGTCAATAAAGCAACGATATGGATCTTTGTTTATTTCTATAGAACGTAGAATTACTGTTCTCAGTATATGCACACAATATGTTCGAGTTGTCACAACATGTTTCCAGTTCTTGTCTTCTCATAATGTGGCCAAAAACGATGACTGCCTCTTTCTAATGTTTGTGATAAGTTGTCGTTGCGACTCAGCTTCCCTTAAAACGCTCTGAACATATAACTCAACATGCATTTAACTATAGAGAAGTGTTGAGAATTTAATGTAAACATATTCTCATGTTTTGTGGATTATTCAAAGGCATTTGGCTGTGTACAACATCAGAAACTTTGGGAAATGCTCTATCTAGTCCAACAAGCAGCAGTTAAAATAGATGGCGAGACATCAGATTGGTTTGACATAAGCAGGAGTCCGCCAGGGCTGTGTGCTGTCCCTTTATTTGATTAACCTGTTGCGCCGAAGATATAATGATAAATATCATAGATTATATAACCAGGGAGAAATACAATGCCCTAAATATCGGTGGTCATGAAATACCAGAGATTCGATAAGCTGATGATACAGTATTACTATCCACGTCGCAGAATGGTATAGAAAAACTAATAACCTCAACCCAAAAGAATAGTGAAATCACAAATTGTATCTTACCAAAGCAAAACAAAAATAATGCAGACAGATAACACTAATATGGAGAAAGAATATATGCTAATGAGGACAATTGGAGGTGAATATTTTGGGTCATTAATTACCAGCAATGGTGACGCAGTGAAAGTAATTAAAAGACCAATAAATATTAATCTTCACAAACTAAAACAACTGAATGAATTGTGGAGTGGGACACATAGACCTACAAAAATTAGATACGTAAAAGTATGCATCTTTCCCATTGCAACATACGCCTGTGAGACCTGGACACTTACTAAACAAGCTGAACAGCGCATAAATGCCTTTGAATATTAATGTTATATACGGGTTCTACAAGATTTCGGGCATTTATTTCCAGACGATCGTGAATAGGCTTATTTACTTTCCTCTGGTAGGTTGTCAATGCTCTTTTTTGTTTTGTTTTCTTTTCCTGGTTCAAAATGTCTACTCATCGTCATCAAGTGTCCTGCCAGCTGGCGTAGGCGTTCGTGGCTCTCCACAGTTCTCGGTCTTTAGTGTTCTGGATAAACGCTGCTCATTATATTCCTCTATGCCACAGTCTCAATCCATCCTACTATTCGCTGAATATCATGCCGGACAATCTGGACATTTTGAGGGAGGCTAAGTGGCGAAGATAATTTGTCACAAACATCAGAAAGAGACAGTCTTCATATTGTGGCCTCATTATGAGAGGAAAAAAAAATTTGGAACATGTTGTTACAATTGGAAAAGATTATGGACAAAGAGATAGAGGGAGGCTGCGAGAAACAAATTATTGGCAGTCTTGTGTCGTGGCGCGGAAGGGTGCCAACTCACGAAATGATACATGAGGTTGGAGATCGCAAGATGTGAAGAAACATGTCCGCCCACGCCAGTCGCAAGGCACTTGATGGTGATGATGGTGATGATGCCGGAAAAAAAAGTCGAAGGCAGGCGAGGAAGAGGTAGACAGCTATACAAGTAGGAAGATAATATATTAAGAGATGTACAACACCGGTTAGAAAGTTGAATTTTGGCGCCCGGAAATATGGAAATACTGAAGACTGCATAGTGTTTCATAGAAACAAGAACAATCAACAAATTAAATCTAGTATGAAAGTTAAATATTTAACTCTAACGCCAAGTCAGTACATTTGCATGGATCAGAAACATGGAACTAAAACCGTTGTTCATAACGACAAACATTTTTTAACCAGTGCATGCACAGCGTAGGAGTGAAGCATTATGCAGAATCACGGATGCGGAGATTGTGGAGAGAAGTAAACACATCTCAGCTAATTAAGAGATGGGAAAAGACGCTATCGGAGAGATGATACTCATTGAGAAAACGTGTTATTAGTATAACTAAAGTGCATTATTTGAAACACACACGGACACAGAAGCAGAGAGAGACCTAAAACACACGGAGAAGGGAACTGGAGACAGATAAATAATTTGGGAAGGACATGCAGGCAGCAGGAGGAGGTGGTAAAAGAAGGAGAGATTTGCGTGAGTTGGCTGAGGCCTATTCTTCACTTGGGTAGTACAGGAAGAAGAAGAAGAAGAAGAAGAAGAAGAAGAAGAACAAGAAGAAGAAGAAGAAGAAGAGAAGAAGAAGAAGAAGAAAAAGAAGAAGAAGAAGAAGAAGAAGAAGAAGAAGAAGAAGCTACTTGTGCATAATAAAAACAAACAAGCGTGTTTATCCACAGCTACCGACTATGACAATGTACAGATTGTCGAGAAGATCAGCAACTCAACGGGAACTAAATACAATCAAACAATTATCACCGAACTAATGGCTGCTTATCCTGGAGACGTTAAACCAAGGTGGGTACCACTTTGTGTAAGTTGCAACACTGTTCTGTTCATCTTTTTTCAACTTCCAGACATTGCACGCTCTGTACTTAGACACAATCTACTTCAGTTGTTGACTATCGATTATCTCGATTTTAAAGTTAGTTGCATATCTTTTAGAGGACGTCGCAGTCAGCCCAGCATTTTTTGACTGTTTGAGATTTCTTGGCAAGTTTACTTTCAGTAGTTTGCCATTGCTTTCTGAATGACAAACACTCATACCATCGTATGAAAGCCGGCGTAAGGTGGCCTGCTTCCAAATTAAGCGCAGCTGTCGATTGCACAAATCCAAATCCCACTTCTGACAGAACTATGTTTATACTGTTGTGCAGCGTCTGAAGTAATATTATGAGCATTAAAAATATAAACAATGCACATACATATAGGCGAAGTGGCGAATTGGTTAAGGACACAGTTCGTAATCCTGCATACCGCGTTCGAAACACAGCTGCGGGCGATTTAATAAGGCCAATATAATATGTTAAAAAAAAAAAAACGCTCTCTATTGGCTCAGTTTTTCAAATAAATAAATAAATAAATCAATTAATAAACTGAGTGACTATTATAACTATTATTATAACTGTTTTATAACTATTATAACTGTCTGTTCAAATGTATTCTCGGGAATACTTTATAACTCCGTACGGACGTGAGTCATGGGTCATTTTTTCCCCTGATAGTTAAAGACATGAGGCCGTTGATCATCATTTGTTTCCACGATATTGTCTCGTGTACTGCCGCGAATTTCTGGTACAGATGTTCTTCCATACCATGATGTCAAATTGTCTAGGATTTTCTCACTTGGCTGTTCCCCTGCCTCTCGTCCCCTCAAACTGTACATGTCCCCTTCTCATTACATGCGCGAAGAATGCGGACTGTCCTCTTCTGATGCGAGTAATGAGTTCTATTTGTGAGTTAACTTCTTTCAAGATATTTTCATTAAGTGTTTATATTTATGTATAACGGGGCGTTTTAACTTAAATGTCACATAAATGTTCTTAAAATATCGTGGACTAAGAAGGATTCTGACATTCTACCAGATCCGCAGAGCGAAGAAAACTGGATTATGCTTGCTTGCTTGCGTTCGCTGGCTGTGAACTCCAGTTAAGACCTGTGTTTAGGATAAAGACATCCTGTTGTCCAACGTCAGTGTGATATCATATCGGACTGGGGTTTGCGTGAGTATCCGTTGTCCCATATCTGGCTTATTGGTGTGCAGACTGGTGGTTCCTCGCCGTGCAGGTAGATACTCTCCGACTTCGGAAAGTTTATAAACAGCATCGTGTCTTGGAAACTGAAATACTTTGGCTTGCTAAATCTTTCAGTGGTTCAACAAGAACAGTGGTGTAAGGCATAGTTCCTGGAAGAAACCGCAGGAATAGACCATAACTAAGAAGGAAACAGGGCATGGAAGACATCTTGGTCATGGAATGCACCAGATCTGTAAACTGCCGTTGTGTGTTACTGGATAAAATACGGGAGGCAAAGAAAAGTAACACTGTAAACTACCATGCATGACGTAAGAGGCGACTAATGAGGGTTGACGTGAAACTGGCTACCACATCCTGTAAAAACTGTAGCTGCAAAATGCAAGAAATCACTGACAAGTCGGTAAAGAGATTCTGTATATATCCTCCATTGTACAATAAAAGGAAGAAGAGAGAAAAGAGGAAGGAGGAAAAATATAACAAGAACAAGGAAGAAGAAGAATAAGAAGAGAAGGAGGAGAACTGGCATAGGTTCGAGAATCTTTTCATCGGGTCTGGTAGAGAGCGACGTTCTGCAAAGGGCCTGCACATGATGATGATACAGGAATGCTCAAGTAGTCACACCAATGCCCTATCTGATAATGTTTCCATGAAATCATCCACACAGACCAGTGCCTGGCGAGTTTTTAGCTGCGTCAACTAGACCCCGACGGTGACGCCGAGTACGTCGCTTCCACATGGCCTCTACGAAGGAATCACACTGTGGCGTACGTGCACGAAGTTCTCAAGGCTTTCCCTTCGCTTGGAATATTTACCAGGTCTGTAAATATGTTATTCATCACCATCATCATCATAGTCACCATCATTGACATTATATTTGATGTTGCCACTCACATATTCAACTGCTTTCTTCAAAAAGGTGATCTCGTTAAAGTCATCAGGGTGACCAGGTGACTAACAGGCTTGCCTGTCGGTCCGGTGGTCACCTGTTTGACTCGCCATCGAAGCGGAGATTTCTGTTTAAAGTGTACCTGAGCTGCCAGGTCGACTGGCCTAACATATGTTCCAGGTAATGTTCTGAGAAGAACATATTAGATCAGCAGATATTGCCTTTGGTGTGTGACGTGTTAGACTTCCGCAAATTCTACTGTAATGGCACTTTACTGTCTTAGTAGACAATAGTTGCAGTGCTTAAAAAATAAATTCATAATAACCTCTCCATAGCACAAGGCCTCGGGTGAATTGTAGAGACCACGTGTTGCCCATGCAGAATTATCCCTCTCTCGGTCTGCCTGGTTTACTCCAGAAGAAAGGTAACACCAATACATCTAGAAGAAGACAAGCTGCAGAAGCTGCCGGATCATTAAGTAATGCTCTAGCTGTCCGCCTGTCGGAGCTTCCATCCTAGACTAGTTGCCAAACCCTGGCTTTGGGACTGTCTGCCCTGCCATGACATTTAGGATGCATTTCATCGCACCAGGGTAAGGCTTGTACCCTCCCAATTGTGCACCTCCGTCCGAAGCCGTTGGCTCAATTTGGGATGTCAGGTTTTGGTGAGCACCGCCCAACATTCGATGCTAACAGAAGGCAGGCCAACCTGGATGATTTGTGGCTTTTCGCTATGCCAATAAGCGTAGGAGGTCATTTTTCGCTATCTCGCACGATCACCCCGAGTCATGGATCAGCTCCGTGTTCTTGTCTCGACCATGCCACGTGGCCAAGCCATCCAGATATTTTTCTTCTCTGCCTTCCCTTGGTCTTCACCCTTCATCTCCCAGATGTCACAAAGTTCTCTATTTATTTCTTCTTATAATGTATCAAACAACTTTGACTACTTTCGAAATCAATGTTCCTTTAATATTTCATGTTCATCGAGGTTTCCGTCGGCCTTTTCCTCGTTTGCCAGAAATGTTGCCTCGTTTTCTAGAAATTATATTCTACATTACTGCGCTATATAAACCACTGTGGCGTTTAATGTGGTAGTCTCCTAGATATGATATTGTAATATTGTTTTTAAATCAGTTGTCTTCAGTTGTTGTGTTTTTAAAGAATATTTTGTATCTTCTTTGCCAACGGCTTTGTAAGAACTAATCTGCAGTATTTTATCTCTAACGCCGTGATTGTCTCCTTCAATATGTGTGAAATAGTCCATGATTCCATCCAGACTCTCTCTCTCATCTCTCATCATGTTCCTCTTGTACCTTGCGGTGTCGAGGTGAAGTATAAACTTCGTGAGAGTGCCCGGTTATGGGCTTCGTATATCGACATTCCCATGGATCTGCTGTTCCCTCCGTCCAACGTTTACGTGGTCGGCCTCTTCCTCTGTTTCCATCTGGTCTGTACATCATTGCTTGTTGTGGCATGCTGTTGACTGGTAGCCTACTTGCATGGCCAAACCATTTGACTTGCTGCTTTCTAATAAAATCTAGAGGCAGCTTTTAACCCCTACTTTAGTCCCGGATTTCTTCATTTCGGATCTTATCTCTTCTTGATACGGTGAGTATTCTTCTAGAAAACGCATTTCTGTTGTTGTGATTTTTCTTTTCTCTTTTTCTGTCATTGTCCAGGTTTGGCATTGGTAGCAGGAGGTGGTAGGAAGATTGTGGTTGTAAAGTGCTTTCTTAGTAGTTATTGATACATGTTTGTTCTTTAGTATTGGTGCCATTTGTCCAGACTTACTTTACATATCTATTTATGACTTCACAGAAACGGTGAATGTGCTGCCTTCGAAGTAAGAACAGAATATGGGACTGCCGCTATTCTTTACACAAAAGACAAATTCAGAGGTCGCGGGCTAGCATCGTGTATAGTCAGTCAGACAGCACAGACTTTCTTTGAGGAAAACAGACCGATACTCTCTGCAGTTCTGCCCCAGAATACGCCAGCGATGGACTTGCACCATAAGTTAGGCTTTACGTCCATCGGCAAGCTGTGTTGGTTTGTGCATTCTATGACTCCTGAAAAAGTCCTACATTATCAGGAATGGTTGGAGATGTTGACATCTTAATAATATACAACAACCTTTCTTCTAATCTGTATAGTCCGTGCTTTGTGGCGTTGGTCATCATGTCTGTCCACAACTTTCTGTCTCATGTGGCGTTGATCATCATGTCTGCCTACAGCCTTCTGTCTAATGGCGTTCTTCAGCATATCTGTCCACAGCATTCTGTTTCGTGTACTGCTGATTATTTCTGACTCAGATTCCCTGCAAGCCATGTCAAATTGTTCAGCTTTTTCTCCACTCCCCCCCCCTCCCCTTTTCCACCTTTCCTATTACCACTATGTACTCCAGCCTTTCCCTTCTTATGGTGTGCCCAAAGAATGTAGATTGTACTTTGTTTTTTAAAAATATGAGTAACCAAATCCCCCCTATGAGTTAATTTTTTTTCTCAATAGATCTTCAATAGGCTTTTATCAATGTTCTCAGCATTCTTGTATAAAAACCACATGACTGCATCTTACAGATAACTTCCCACTTATCTGTTGACCGCCCATCTGTGCTACCGCTGCTGACTAATGTGTTAATACTGAGAGGAAAATTATGAGTGTATTTTTAAATGACTGATGTTTGAAAATATTGCCGTTCCAAGTTTTGTATTTACCTTTCATGTTGCATGAGTTCACAGAGTGTGAATACAAAACTTGAACAGCAATATTTTCAAAAACCCCACCGTAATTAAAAATTACACCCTATATATAAAACTACTTTTTGGATATGTTGTCAATGACTTTTATTTGTAAAAATAAAAGTTTATTCTAACAACAGCTTATCAAATTACTTCATGTGTAGACGTTTTACTAATAAATTCGAGAGCAAACACGCAGTTAGTTTTGTTAACTCTCAGCCGATTGAAAGCAACAAATAATAGTAGACATTTCGGAGAGAACATACATTGGCGTAAACGATGTGAAGATTACACACAATGTGATGACGTTTAACCAACATATAACGGCTTTTTATGACAGCTGGCGGTTATTAGGAAAGCGCCGTCGTCATTCATTACATATGTATACAAACAATCATGAATACACTCACAAGCCCTAACTTGCTACGGGAGTCGCGATAAAACAGCGGCTAGCACGCTTCCCTGTTGGCCCGGTGGTTATATTTTCGAATCTCCATTGAATCTGATGCTTAAAAATTTACCTGAGCTGCCATGTCGACACTGTCAAAAATGGGCACAGGAAATTCCAGGAAAGTTTAGGCAACTGGCGTGATATTGGGGGCCATAAATGCGATTGGTCTATAAACATACGAGGAGACTAGCACCATATGCCCAATACACATCAAGGCTAATTACACAGCGCACTTAAACTGTTTACAAACTCCTAAAGCACCGACACTTTTTACTGGCTCCTCAACGCACCGAAATTATTCGCTGACTCCTCAATGCGCCGAAACTGTTTACTGACTCCGTACAAAACTAAGTGTTCTATAAAAGTCCAAATCTCGCGTGATTCCCAAGACGGTCAAATTGTACAGATACTGGTCCAGACAGTGTAGAGTGGCCGGGTAGTGATCAATGTAGAACTTGTTGGCGAACAGTTCTTGTCTCTCGATCAGCATGGTAAATCTGTTTGATGTGATCACAAACATCAATGTTGTCAGTAAACAGACAAGAGTTATCACTTGTTGTGTGGATATTGTACCTACTAGAATCTAGTCTAAAAAACCTGGCATAAACCCCGAATTCAGAAGCAGCAGCTAGGCAGGCTCGAAAAGTTGAAAGACAATGAATGCCCTTCACAGGAAGTTGCAATTCACCCCAGCATTTATTGGATCTATGTGATTTATTTGGCGATGATACATTCAGATGTTTGCACTGTTTCCCGAACGGCGGATGCCTCGTACTAACGAAATTAATAAAAGCGATCTGCGATGCAGATGACCCGTGGTTTCGAACCCTCAACTCGCATGCAGTTGAGCTGTGGCACTTCGTTTCTTTAACCTCTAGGCCTCAGACGCCGTAGAAGACACAGTAAATTTAAAAAGTTCGTTGCATATCCTTTACAGGACATTGCAGTCAACACCATCATTTTTTGGCCGTGTGTGATTCCTGGGCAAATGTGGGCAAGTTCAGTAGTTTTGCTTTTGCTCTCTGAACGACCAGCATTCAAACCATTGATTTATGTGGTTGTTTCGGGATTTGAGGTGTGAAGATTAAGCATAACCCAATACCGGCAACAATGATCGTATTCCGGTACGAACCTTGGGCCTTGTATAAACACCAGCGCAAGACCGTCTGCTTCCAAATCGCCCACAGCTGTGTTTCGAAGGCGGTATGCGGGATTACGAATTGCATTCGCAACTCCTTCACCACAGAGCCGGGTAGAAAATGTCTAAGCACTGTTTAAATGTGGCAGCCAAGGTGAGTAGATATTGGTGACATGAAACTGCCGTAGGCTTATAATATAGAGAATGTTTCCGTACGATAATTATGTAGTTTCAATACACTCCATTGTCACTGTGGTTGTGAAGCGGCTGGCCGAGTGACTAGAACGCCGGGCTCTCCTTCGGGAGACCCGGGTTCGAATCCTCTGTAAGGCGTGGAGTTTTTTCTGTCCGGGGCAAAAAGAAAACTCTAACCTGCACAGATCGCGGCGACTGCACTAGCCATGCGGCTTAATTCCACAGGCTCAAGACACACACCCCCCCCCCCCTTTACGTCCTACACCGCAGGGTATACAGGCAGTAAATGACAGTTTTTTTAGTCACTGTAGCTGTGCCGCCCATGTATAACAAAGCTCTGATATTTTCGGCGTCTGACCGACAAAAGGGTCATTTTGGACTGGGCTCGCCTTTCATGACCCATTCCTATAGTCTGGTTGTGACCACAGTGATGTAGGGCCATTGTATGTAGGGAAGTACAGACTTGGTAAGATGTTAGTTTGCTGTCTGCCGTTTCAATCATGTCATGGTTCTCTGAATCCATTTCGTTTTCTGCGACTTTTGTCTTTATTTGTATTTTTTGTGTGTGTGTGTGTGTGTGTGTGTGTGTGTGCGCGCGAGAGAGAGAGAGAGAGAGAGAGAGAGAGAGAGAGAGAGAGAGAGAGAGAGAGAGAGAGTAAGGAGGGGTAATCAGAGTCCCCTATCTGTAATCGTAAGTAGTTATTGAGATTACATACATTCACCATCGCCAGATTCTTTATTTAGAATCAACATTATTCAAACAAACACACATTCTTGATGTAGCTGCTCCAATAAACAGATAATAACTTATTACATAAATCCCACAAGCGTGGATCTTGTTTGGAATTCTTTTGTTGCGGTTGTAGTTGCTGTTACCGGGAGCGACTGGCCGAGTGGCTAAGAACTCCGGGTTCTCCATCCTTCGTGAGATCCGGTTTCGAATCATCGGTAAGGTGTGGACTTATTTCTGTCGGGGCAAAAAGAAAATCCTAACCTGCACAGTTCGCCGCGATTGCACTAGATTTTTGTTTTATGATGTTGCATATCCCTTGCATGACGTTGCAGTCAACACCAGCATTTTTCAGCTGCTGTGATGGACTTGGCAAATTTTATGTTCAGTGGTTTGCCATTGCATTCCTGAACGACCGGCTCCCATACCAACACGTTATAACACAACGCGACACGGTCTGCTGCACAAATCGGTCGCGGCTGCGTTTCGAACACCTGGTAAGCGGCTCACGAACCTTAGCGGGCATAATTCATCATGCTCAAGACCCCCCCCCCCCCCCCGCCCTATACTGCAAGGTACTATAAGCAGTAGATGACAGTAGTTGTTGTTGCTGTTGTTGTTGCTACTGTTGTTATAAAACTCCGTCTAGTCGCATTGTTCCGTCTAATACGACTTGAAAAACTGGAAACAGTCCCTGACTTGGCTTCATCTAGCAGGCAAGCAAGCGGTGAGTGCAACACTTTGGTTCTGACCATCTATCATCATGGTGGGGAATTACTGCCAGTCTCCTGCAATCTCCTAGCCTACAAGGTTTGAGGTCTCGCCGGATCTCGCAACACAGCACACACCATGGTTGGTACTCCATTCCTTAGACAGCCTTGTATCTTACCCAAGTTGCTTCACGTGGAGGTGAAGTGATGTCTTAGTTGGTATAAACCCCTACCCGTTATCAGCAACCCATCCTTGGGATATATTGTGTCTAATTCAGGATTACGAGCTAATGACATAACACCAGCAAACAAGTTAAAGGAAAACTGTTGATAACATGCATATTTCTTGAGGCAGACAACGAATGTAAGTCAACAGATCATTTCGCAGTAGCTAAAGAAGAAAATCGGATATTTTGAAATTCAGTGTTACAGAAAGACTCTTAGAATGTCGTGGATTAATACAAAGCAAAATACTGATATTTTACAAGATCAGAACATAGAAGAAAACTGGCCCATAATCAGCAGAATGTATCGGAAACTGAAATACTTTGGACAAAATTAACGCCACATGGTTAGGAAAGAACAATGGTGGGAGGTATGCCTCAGAAATAAGATGCGCGGGGACCGACAGCCTAATTGATAAGATATTTAAAGACACATTTTGTAAGAAGACATGAGTCTAGTTCCCAGCTCTTTTATGACCAGTTTTATACCTCCCATTTTAGTGAGCCACACAGTTTCATCATTTCCCGACATTCCCAAAAGAGGGTTTGAAATCAGTTGCGGACGATTTTGAAGCAAGTCGCTTTGCGTTGATTTAGATGGTATGAGCGTCGGATGCTTCGAAAGCAATAGCAAACTATTGCACGTAGAATTACCTAATAAATCACAAACAGCCAATAAATGCTGGGGTTGACTGCAACATTCTGTAAAAGACATGCAGTGAACTTAACCGGCAGTTGGGAGCCGCGGTAACTTAGTGGCTCGCCTGCCGGTAAGTGGTCATGCTGTCGAGTCCCCATCGAGGCGGGGAGTTTCGTGTCCATGTACCTGGATTCCCAGGTCGACCCAGCCTTCAACGGCTACCAGGACATTTTGTGGGAAGTAAAGGCGAATGGTGGGTTACTGACCACGTCAACCACCCAGCGCCGATTGGTCTATGATATAGGGCTACCACCATATACCAAATACATCTCGTGATAAAAAATTGAAATAAACATTTGTCCCCAAATAGTTTCTTGCAGTGGGTCTGTGAAGTGGTAGCGCCATTACATGATGTAGACCTGCAGCATAGAAGCATAGGCAGCCAATCTTTCCTGACTTACAGGCCAGGAACCCACGTGCCCAACCCGCGTCCGACTGGCTCATAACATTATCAGCGCAGTTCCCTATCACTTCCCTGACGCTCCCGCTGTGGATTGAGAAGGGGGTCGTTGATTTGTCTACTGTTTTACCTGCAGTTGTGAAGATGCATATCCACCTGACGTACATGGAAGCACACGGCGTTTCGGTCTCCCAGGCTGTAAACGAGGCCAGGAAGCGCTTTTGATCCGGGATCCCTGCAGACGATGTGCAACAATGGATGTGACTGGGTGGCCAGATTGGAGGGACTATTTCGATACAATACCAAACTTTTATTTGTCAGGTTTTTGGGGTGTTCTCACCTTGAACTCGACGGTAGTTCACATACGTGCTACTGGTTCAAGTTTTTTTTTTGCATATCCCTTACAGGACGTTGCAGTCAACATCCAGCATTTTTCAGCTGCTGTTGATGTACTAGGCAAGATTACGCTCAGCAGTTTGCCATTGCTTTCTGAGCGACCGGCTCACATATCCCGTAAGTTACCAACGCGGCGAGAACCTTTACCGATTCTCGCGCAGGTTACGTTACTCACGAGAATATGCGGGATTACGGAGAAAGACGTTAACCCGCTGGACAGGGAGACCGGCGGTTCTAGTCTACTGGACTGATTTTTGCGGGTGGGTAAGATTTTTCTATTACCAGTGTCCCTCGCCATCAGGCGAACCCATTCCGACTTCTGAGGTACTTGCAATTTATGTCCCCAAGTTAAAAACGAGATGTCAACATTTTAGTCCAACTAACCGGTGAAGAGGTTGCTTTTGACAACTGGGTTTTTTGAAGGAGGGTAGTTTCTTGGATAAAAACATAAAACAGACAAGCTAGGAAGTTGTCCAGACAAGTCAGGACGTTATCTAACAACACTATATACAGGGGACACAGCAGAAGGAAATAAAAGAGATAAGGATTAAAATCGCCATGTAGCAGACCCTTTGAAGAAGGTGGTTCTAATAATGTGTCGGCGACAAGACTCTCAATCCGTTGCCAGTTCTCCTGCCTCATGAAGTGTCATGCATAGGGTGTCTTCAGTGTTCTGTGTCCAGCTTCGTACTGGCCGTCGCCTGCTTCTTCGTCCAATAACCACGCCTTCCATTAGTGTCTTTCCAAACCACTGTGACATTTAACATGGTCAAAGTAATTCAGTGGTGGGATGTGGGTTAGGGCATGTGTGGGTGGGTGGAGGATGTCTGTGTGGGTGGTGGGGGTGTGTGTGTGTGGATTGGGGATGTATAGGTGGTTAGGGAGATGTGTGTGTGTGTGTGTGTGTGTGTGTGTGTGTGTGGGGGTAGGGAGATGCCAGTTGGTGGGGATGTGTGTGTATGGTTTGGGGATGTGTGAGTGGATGTACGATGTGTGGGTTGGTGGGGGATGTGTGTGCGTGGGTGGGGAATATGTGGTCGATGGAGGTGTGGTTGGGGGTTGGGTGGTTGGAGGTGTGGGTGGGGAGAGGATGTGTGGGTGGTGGATGGGTGTGTGGGTTATGATGTGTATGTGGGTGGGCGCGGGATGTGTGGGTTGGTGGGGGGATGTTGTTGGTGAGTGGAGTGTGTTTTGAGTTGGGGGGAACCGGTGAGGGCAGTGTGTGTGGTGGGATGTGCGGAGGGGTAATGGGTCGGTTGGTGGGGTCTGTAGTGTCCGGTGGTGTGTGGGGGTTGTAATGTGTGGGCTGTGTGATGTGTTGGTAGGGTGGGAGATGGGCCCTCATAACATGGTAATTTGCCTTGTTTATGTTTACAACATTCATTTCACAATGTTTTTTTTCTTCCTATGTGAATGTATAATGCTCTTGATGGAAGAAAGATGAGTGATTGGAAGGGCAAATGTAAGACGGGCCTGCGAGCCCAATTTGTGCCCCTTTTTAAAAAATAAGCTGATTTGATTTTGATTTTGATTTCAGTTGCCCAGACGCCTTCCATTATTGTCTTTCCAAACCACTGTGACATTTAACATGGTCAAAATATTTCAGTTTCCCGGACATGTTTTTGAGCCAGTTACCTTCAATATTCAGATCTGTATTATGTCAGTATTTTTCTTCCTATTACGACTCTAACGTCGCAGTCACCCCAACAGTTTTTGGCTGTTTGTAATTTCTTGGCAAATTTACGTTTAGTAGCTTGCTATTGCCGCTTCCTGGCCTAGAGGTTAGGGACTTTTCTCCGTAATCTCGTATACTCTCGTAAGTAACGTCACGACGGTGAGAATCAGTTGCGATTCGAATCGCATCGGTAACTTACGGGGTATGTGAGCCGGCCGCTCAGAAAGCAATGGCAAACTACTGAGCGTAATCTTGCCAAGAAATCAACAATCAGCTGAAAGATGCTGATGTTGACAGCGATGTCCTGTAAAGGATATGCAAAACAGCTTGCTATTGCCGGTCTCTCTGGCCGAGGGGTTACACGACTTTCTCCGTAATCCCGTATATCCACGCAGGGTCTCGCAGCGCGCGAGAATTGGAAGCGGTTCTACCCGCGCTGGTGACTTGCGGAATAAATGAGCCGGCTGCTCAGAAAGCAATGGCAAACTACTGAGCGTAGTCTTGCCAAGAAATCAACAATCAGCTGAAACATTTAAGTTTGCTATTGCTTTCTGAACGACCACCACTCGTACCGTTGTATGCAAACCATGCACGGCGGTCTGCTTCCAAATCTCCCTCAGCTGTGTTTCGAACGCGATGTGCGGGATTGCGAATTGCGTTCGCAACTCTTTCGCCACAAGGCTGGCCACAGCAACACAGAGCAGTACAGCTCTGGAAACAAAATTACTAGTAAGCCTCTGCTGAGGATTGAACGTGGCTAATAATAAGGGCACTAACCAATCTGGCACCGGGTCTCCTTTGTAAATAGCAATAATGCCCCTGTGTTGAACAAACCAGAGATCTTGTAATCAGTAAACCAGAGATCTTGTAATCAGTAATCAGAGATCTTGTAATCAATAAATCAGAGATATTGTAATCAGTAAATCAGAGATCTTGTAATAAGTAAACCAGAGAAAGTAACCGTGGCCAAGTGTTTACTCTGGCCTGCCTCGTGCTGCGAAGGTTGTGCGTTCGATTTTGGGCTACGTCATTCGGTTAATGTATGCAGTTTTTCTCGGCGACGCCCGGGGTTTGTCGCTGGAACACGGAGTTCGTTGCTGTGTGCAACGTTTTCGGCAGGCCGCCCTGCGGAAAGCGATCTAGCCATATGGGATAAAACCTGGTGCAATGAATTCGACCCTCTCCCACTCGCCATAGAAACTCCTGTAAACTAGTAACCCAGACGAAATAATGTTTTTAGTTGGCTTTACATTGTATCAGCTTCCCTGTTGTTTTCGCTCCCCACTCCCCTCACTTCACGTGGAGCATACGTCCTCTCAACCAGCTCAGAATAAACCCCCCTTTCCTTTGCTATCACTTACGTTAGTGTAGTTGATAAGGAAAATACGCTGATCATGTCAAGAACGCGGTCGGACGAGGGGCCGGCGTCTGCGTTCGTCATCGAGGAAATTTCCAAACGGAGGAAATAACTGGCCACCTATTCCTCCGTCCACTAGCGACTACACAAATATAATGGCTTTATCATATAACAGACCATAGCAGATTCTTGCTCCGGAATATGTTTTTGTTTGTATTTGTTTTGTTTGTGTTTGTTTCTGCTAACGTTTGGAGTTGCATCTGTTTCTTTCCCAGTACTACTCATCTCTCCAATGTTCTTTGTATGTGTATGCGGGTTCATGCAAGTGGGTCTCTCACTACTCATCTCTCCAATGTTCTTTGTATGTGTATGCGGGTTCATGCAAGTGGGTCTCTCTCTCTCTCTCTCTCTCTCTCTCTCTCTCTCTCTCTCTCTCTCTCTCTCTCTCTCTCTCTCTCTCTCTTCATTCATTTGATAGTAATTTTGTTTCTGTGTAAATGTAACATGCACAATAGACAACTGATGTACGAAAAATGAATGGCAGGAAGGACCGAATGTAAGATTGACTTGCCTGCCTATTTTGTGACCCTTTGAAAATAAAGTTTGTTAGTTCGTTCGTTCGTTTTCTCACTCTCCCCCTCTCCCCTCTCTAAACTCACCCCTCTCTCCCTCTGTTTTTTGTGTGTGTGCGTAAGTGTGTGTGTGTGCGTGTTTGAGATCTCCCCATGCTGGGGGCCTTTCTCTCCCTCTCTCCTTCACCCTCTGTTTGTGGAGTCCTCATATTTATCTTGTCTTCTGAATAAAATATACCGTAATGGTAAAATATTTCAGGTAGCATGAAACATCAGCCACTGATAGAGGTGGTTTCTAGGGTTACGTCTTTCACCGAAATCCCGTATATTCTCATGAGTAACTGTAACAGAATACCATCTCTGTTAATAGTTTAAGGGGATTAAAGTGCAAAGAATAGGCACGGTTGAGCATCCTAGGAGAACGCTCAAGCCGTGACGCGGGGCTTAGGAAGTTAGTTACAGCCTGGATCTCAGAGAGTCAACATCGATTGTATTATATCCAAACCTCATGTAACCTGTTTTATACATTTGGACTTATTTCGTTAAATAAACTTATTGAAGCTACAACCTGGACTCCACTCATTACTTGTTTACTCTGTTATAAGAGTAAAAATTGGAGCCGCTTAAACCCGGATTCTGGACTTTGCTGTCGCGGACGCAATGTGAAGTACTAAGAAACAGCAGAGCACAGCGGAGAACTTTTAATGAACACCTTTCTCAGCTTGCTGCGACAAGAACATATGATGTTACTGAGGGAATCTAGAATCTTGTTAGAAGCAGTAATCAAAAGATCCAGACCAGACCACCTTATTGAGGCCTGCAACTTACAATAGAACAAGCGTTTTTTCGGCCAGTCGATTGGAGCCGCCATACCTATTGAAATCAGTTGTTGGATGGAGCTACCATCTACCATCGTAAGCTGTTTGTCAGAATCGTAGGCTGTTTATTATCGTGCTCTGGAGTGACCGAACTGTTGTCAATATGCTGTGAGTTTTGACCTGCCGTCATTGCAGCCGTTGGTTGACTTTGCTTGTCTGAAGGTCACTTGCTTACTGGAGGACTGAAGAAATTTTTCTGCTCTCAAAATATAAAACAGCCTCAACTAACTTGAAACTACATCGAGATGTCAAGAAGAATGCGATTTACTTGCTTTGGTCTCTTTGGACGCGGGGGGGGGGGGGCATAATGGCTGCCGTCCTGTTGAAGAGGGACCTAATTAAGTCGCTTCGTTTTTCTGAGCCGTTTTCAAGTCCAGACGGGCCCTTTCTCGGTGAAGACGTCCAGAAGTGCCCTTTTTTTTTTCCCGGGGGAAAAGAAGCCACAAGTCTGAGGTGCCCGACAATGGGTGAAATAGAGAGTCCAGAGATGGTCCTTTTGCTGTGACGGAGTAGAGGAACACGACACACTCGTTTTTTTGTGTGAGGTCTACAGTGCTCAACCATAATCCTCGGCCGACGTATTAAGACTTACTTTCCGCTTTGGACGACTCATGGAAGATATGGCTGGAATATATACGGTATTTAGGATAATTAAGGTTTAACCAATATAAAATAACATGCTGTCTTAGTTAAAATTGATTACTTAATTTGAACGCTTAATCTTTGTAAAAACAGTGAACAGTTACTTACGTTCCTTGTTTAGTCTAAATGGGCCTATACAATTGTTGATATTTATTGACTAAATTATTATAATTGTGAGTGTGCTTATATGAATTGAATAGTAAATTTCAGCATATTTCAGCATGGCAGAAGAACAAGTTGCGTTAACACAGGTGTTAACTGGAGTATACATGGCAATAAGCAATAAAACAGCAAGGATGTAGGCATGTATATAATTAATTGTTGTAGGATATTGAAGAATTGAAAACTTGATGCATGTTTTTAAAGATTTGTTCTTTGAATAACCTTTTTGCAGGGTATGGAATAGTGATAGGAAAGATGCCTACGTATTGAAAACAACATATCATAAAGGCGTGGTGAACTAATATGGATATCTTTGATAGGAAGTTAGAACGTGTGACGGAGTTAATGGACAACTTAAGGATGGATGTAGATAGAATTTCGTCCATAATAAAAGTAATAAAGAGACAGACGCTTGAACGAACGGAGCACAAGACAGGTATGAGACGTTTTAAGGTAGACAAGTCCAATAGATGGCAACCGATCAATAGAAACGATAACCAGTGTGGTTACAATTCTAAAGTTATCAACCATATACATATGAAAGCAGATAAGAGTGAGACACAGAGACATATAGGAATTAGTAATGGTCAGAAAAGGAAACAGTGGTCGTGGCCTTCAAATAGTGAAAACGCAAGAGCCTTGCGAGAGAACTGGTTTCAGATCAGACAGTTGCGATATTCGGTAGCAAGGTTGAGTAACAGAGAAAGAAACAGAAAAGTTAGCTGTGGGAAAGTGATTCTTAGCGTTTTTAGCGTTTAGATCGTTGGATGATGAGAGTGGACGAAGAATTGCTTGTTAGAGCTAATGTGTTGTTTGAGCAAGGTAGGCTTTGAGTTGTGGAAAGGGAGTGAATGATTGAAAAAGTTGAAATAAGAAAGTAGTTAGATTGTAAAAAAAAATTGTTGGCATAGACATGTTGAAACAAGAATGCCTGATATAGAGAAATGAGAGAAGATGGTTTTGCCCAATCGAAGTGAGATTTCTCGTTACTCATATGCGGTGTTGTTTACTGTTTCTGAAAGAGTTCCGATGAATAGGAGTAATCTTGAGTAGTACTGAAAGAGGAGTGATGTAAGTAAGAGAAGGAAAGAATGTGATTAGCCAAATGAATATCGGAGTATTAAAATAGAGCACTATAGAATGTGTTCCGATAAGTGTGACTGGTTTGACTATCATCGCGGTGTGAGAACGCTAGGAGAGAGTTGAGGATAGTTTATAGAGTTGTTGTGGTGAGATGTTTTAAAGTACTGATACGTTGGTTAGTTGCGTCGGGTAGACGAGAGACTTAAAATTAGAATTAGTTATTGAAAAATATAGTAGATAGATGTATTGGTGAGGTCTGTAGTAGATAGACAATTTTTTTGGTAGTTGTAACATTGTGGAGATACCGTAGTTAACGGTAATGTTTAAGAAGTTGTGGTAATTCTTGGTACAAATCCAGGGGAAACAACTAGTGTGCCGAGCCACGGGTTCTATTAGTACAGTGGTTCTCAACCTTTTTTGGCCCGTTCATCCCTTCACCATATTTCAGAACATCATTCCCCCCCCCCCCACCCCCCCTTCCTATCAAAAAATTTGGCCCGTTCCCCCCTTCATCGTATTTTCAGAACGTCATTCCCCCCCCTTTCATATATCCTATCTAAAAATCCCCCCCACCCCTATACAGTATACGTAAAAATGTAAGGTAAATTTAATAGCACATACTAAAACAAGTCTAGACATCCACATAAAACATGATTTGTGGTCTACTGACTTTATAAAATGAATTTTCGAAGGATGAGACGTACTTAACTGTAAAGTAGGAAGGGAAAAAACAATATCAAGTAATCGGTTCTTGTATTAACGTGATCTTGAAATGGGTCTTCATGCCCCCCCCCAACCCCCCCCCCCCCCCCCCCCCCCCCCCCCCCCCTGGAAACCCTAAAATTCCCCCCTGGGGGGGAATTCCCCACCGGTTGAGAACCACTGTATTAGTAGATAGATGACTGGTAGTACATTGGGATAGCCGCCACAATAGTACTAGGTGAAGTGATTTGAGCTGTTGGTTACAGCGTTGTTTAGGTTTATATTTCAAATATTGTGATGTGTTATGAGTTAGTTTTATAAAAGATGGAATGTTGTGAAGGGAAATAATCAATGCTTGACTTCCAGAAAAAGTACGGTCATTTGTTGATTAATGATTTTTGGCTTGAGGGGAACAAATATTGTTCCGCGCTATGATGAGAATATAGTCTGTAGGTAACAGATATATATATATATATATATATATATATATATATATATATATATATATATATATATATATTATATATATATATATATTGGATAATGCAGGTTAATAATTGCCATAGCATTGAGGTGTTTTTTTTACTGTTATAAGAGTTGCGGAATAGGCATGACTTGTGTGAATAGATATGTATTCATTGGTTAGTATAAGAGACCAATGTTGTTTGGGTACCATAAGCAGTTGGTTTTAATTGAATATGTATGGTATGTTATATTATTTTTGATTGATTTGGTCCTGTAAAATGATTGATTATTAGAATAGGATTGTTGTGTTTTTAGTCTTTTAAGTACAAACTACTGGTCCGTAAAAGAGACCAATAGTGTTTAACACTAGATATTTTTCTTTTAATTGGTGCTTGTTTTATTTGAAAAATGTGGGCATATAGGAAAACATATTTGAATATCAAGGGGGGGGGGGGAATATTGTTCTGTTTGATTGTATCTTCGATTATTCATTAGTTATGCCGTTATTTAAGTTTGCCTTGTTTGAACATTAGCATATTACTTTGCAAATTGAGTTGTTGTTGACCATTCTTAAAATAATTACTTTTCAGTAAAATTGTTTTTTCTTTTCACGTTTAATTGGGTGAAGTTTTAAAACAGAAACTAGTTAATAGAGTCCTTGGGAATTTTGAATGCAGGGTTACGTTCAGAAGATGTGGTCGGAAGTGAACCATGGATTTAGTGCCATGATGTAATGGAAATTTAATAAGCGACACGAGATTGCTGGATTGTAGAAGAAGTAGAAGTGGGTAACGTGCTGCGCCATCAGCCGTGAAGACAAATAGTAAAAACATGAATTGAATGCCATGTTTTAGTCCTGTAGATATCATTACAAGAGTTGGGGGATTAAACCAGTGGAAGGTTATAAAGGGAAGTAAGTATGTCATAATAATGGACCATTGTCAGTTTGGAGTGCTGTGGTCACAGCGACATAGATTAAATGACATGGGGTTTTGGGGGGTCCGTGATATATGGACTGATAAAAAAAAAATTAAGTTGATTGCAAGCAGTGATGAATCACAGACATGGTCAGTGGCGGTATATTGTTGCTGTTGATAACGGCATAAATTGACAAGTAGGGGTTTTAGGAGATATGCCCATAATAAATGGACATTGGGGCTTGCTGAAGTTTTCGGCAAGATTAATAGAGTACCTGATTAGTAGTCCTGCGTGAGGTATAGGAGAGATTTGGTTATATTTTAGTAGGATGTTTATAATGATAAGAGGGGGTTTCTGAGTGGTAGGCCATAATGGACCTTTTATTTGTGTCCTCGGGAGTGTTTTGTGGTTGACATTACAATGCGAGGTTGCTATGGTTGAGGGTAAGGTTCAGAGCCATAATATCAGCAGTGTCTGTAATATATAGACATTTAGGAGTGAATAATATTTTTGGTGGTTGATGCTTGATGCTGTAGATAGCAGCGCAACTGCTGAAATTGCCATAATAAGGTGGTATAATTGAACTATGGAATTGTTTTAGACTTTATTACATAAAGTCTCAGGTGACATAGGAGGTAAATGTGATGCTTTTTTGACTACTTCTTTATACTTCTTAACTGGGTGCGCACCCCACCTTTTCTGTCTATCATGTGTTGTGTTGAGAGAGAATGAGAAGTTACATAATGCATGATAAGTTTCAAAGCATATACCAACCATTTTTTTATGAACACATGAAATGAAATATCCTTATGAACTATTTTTTTAAAATGAAACTTTGTAGACTCAGAAACGAAGAAGAAGTATCACCTCATCTATAACAGAACATAGCAGTTAGCTATAAGAGACAAGTGGAAAATTGAACTCGAAGAGTGTAGAAATAAAGTTCATTGGTTAAGAGGGGAGTTAGTCTAAGGGGGAGTTGGAGAAATAATATTGGGGTTAAAGTTTTAGTGAGCGAAAGAATAATTAGGATAAGTAGGTTAGGGATTAAGACTTTTGAAGAAAAGTCTTCTTAAAGAAAGGGAGGTCTGTAACAGAATACCATCTCTGTTAATAGTTTAAGGGGGATTAATGTGCAAAGAATAGGCACGGTTGAGCATCCTAGGAGGACGCTCAAGTCGTGACGCGGGGCTTAGGAAGGTTAGTTACAGCCTGGATCTCAGAGAGTCAACATCGATTGTATTATATCCAAACCTCATGTAACCTGTGTTATACATTTGGACTTATTTCGTTAAATAAACTTATCGTTGAAGCTACAACCTGGACTCCACTCATTACTTGTTTACTCTGTTATATAAAGTAACTTGCGCGAGAATCGGTAGTGGTTCTCGCCGCGTCGGTGAACCGGTCGCTCAAAAAAAACAAAAACAATGGCAAACTACTGAGCGTAATCTTGCCTAGTACATCAACAGCAGCTGAAAAATGCAGATGTTGACTGCAACGTCCTGTAAGGGATATACTTTAAAAAAAACATAAAATAAATAAGTCTTTCAGTTTGTCTAGTTTGGTCTTTCAGTGATCAATCGTTGTCTTTAATGTGGTCTATTTGGACTTACAGTTGGTCTATTTTGGACTTTCAATTGCTCTATATTGATCTTTCAGTTGGTATATGTTGGTCTTTCAGTTCGTATATGTTGGTCTTTCAGTTGGTATATGTTGGTGTTAGATCTTGTCAGATACGACTCAGCTACGGTATGACAGTATACGGTACCTACCTGTTTTCCGTTGGCGCCCGAATATTAGCCTATAGACTAAATGTCATGAGCAGAACAGACCTGGCCCTAAGCCGTGGTCCGCGACTGGTCTAGGATCGAAGCTCCGACAGGCGGGACGGCTGTGGGCTGTAGTTATTTATATCTTATCTGTATATATGCGTGCGTTGTGTGCGTACGCGCGCACGTGTGTGTGTATGTGTGTGTATGTGTGTGTGGTGGGTGGGTGGGTGAGGGGGCACAATGTAACAAACTATCATCTGTAAAGACGCAAGGTGCTAGTAAGCGCCTATATGTGGAATCCCAATTTCACCACGTCACGACATTATCTGCTACGGCATTACCGTTAAATTGTAAATACAAAACACATACCTTATAACCCCCAGGTACGTCCATGACCCGCGTTATGATGGACTGTGGCAAACACGTACTCGTCCGGGCTCTCCACGTCCTGCGACCACTCGATCAGGTCCCGCACCTTGTCGTTGGTTAAAAGGAACTCCACGAAGGCCCTGGAGTATGATCCATACGCGCTGCCCTTGATGACCTTGAAGTCGTGTGGTGGAGGCGACTTCTTGCCAACAGCCTCTACGACCATGTGTTTACCTGCAGGGCATCGTATTTGGTCAACTCTTTGTTTCAGAGGATTTTCCAGTTTGTTTTTCCATCGCCTAGAGGATGGCGCTGTAGCGAAGGAGTTGCGAACGCGATTCGCAATGCCGCATACCGCGTTCGAAACACAGGTGTAGGCGATTTGAAAGCAGGCAGCCTTCAGGCGATTTGAAAGCAGGCAGCCTTGCGTTAGTTTTCATACAATGGTATGAACGTCGGCCGTTCAGAAAGCAATATCAAACTACTGAACGTAAACTTGTCTATTAAATAACAAAAGTAAAAATTATGTAATAAGGACATGTAAGTATCTTTTTGCCGGTCTCCCTGGCAAAGGGGTTAAGATGCTGTTTCGTAATTCCGTATACCCACGTTCGAAACACAGCTGCGTGAGATTTGGAAGCAGATCACATCGCACTTGTTTCTTACGGAAAGATATGTAAGCCGGTCATTCAGAAAGCAATGGTAACTGAAAAATGCTGGTGTTGACTGCAATGTCCTGTAAAAAGGATATGCAATAAAGTATCTTTTATACACGATGCTTTGAGCTACACACGTGCGAAGTCCATAACAAGGTAACCGATGGATAGATAATCTTTATGTTTATTTCGTGTAGAGTTTTCCATTTAGTTGTATCGGTGATGGTAATTAGTTGTGTGCCGAAGAAGGCTTTTAGCCGCAACGTTCATTTTATATCTTGTGATAGAATTCTAGCAGAGCAACGGATTCTACTTTTCGTGTTTGTTATACACTCATAGCGTGTTTCACAAGATGCATATTGTGCCCCATAATGCACGGAACTTTGCCCCAATAGATCATCATCATCAAATCCCTGCCAGCTGGCGTAGGCGTTCATATCTCTCCATATATATATACATACATATCTGTCTTTGGTGTTCTGGATCACATCTGCTGCTGATATTCATTCATACCACCATCTCAATGCATCCAGCATCATTTCTCTTGGTCGGCCTCTGCCTCTTTTTACCCTCGATTTTTCCAGTCGTCACGATGTTCTCTAATGTCTCTCTCCTCATCACAAGACCAAAGAAAGCTGTTTGTCTCTTTCTTATTGTTGTATATAATGTTCTAGTTTCATTAGCCTGTTTCAGGCAGTCGTCGTTAGTTACTCTGGCAGTCCAAGGAATTCGCAACATTGGTCTTAGGAACCACATCTCTGTAGCTTCTAAGTTCTTCCTAATTTATTCATTTACATTACAAGATTCTCCGCAATCCCGTATACTCTCGTGAGTAACGTGACGTGCGCGAGAATCGGTGGCGGTTTAGCCGCGTCGGTAACTTAGGGGTATGTGAGCCGCCGCTCAGAAAGCAATGGCAAATACTGAGCGTAATCTTGCCAAGAAATCAACAATCAGCTGAAAGTTGTTGATGTTGACAGCGATGTCCTGTAAAGGATATGCGGAAAAAAAACATTCTAAGATTCACTGCAGTTCAGCAAAACAGGTTCTATATCGCACATCAACACTCTCCTTTATTATACTCAAGTATAGGAACTTATTACATAAGATACTTTTCATTTTCTGAAGTGCAGCTTTTGTTGCCCTGTTCTGTTCTTAACCTCTTCTTGTGCACCCTCCATCTGATGTTATAAATGCCCCTAGGTATTTACAATTATCCACTTGGTTTAAGAATTTTTCAATTCTATTTCCATATCATATTTTGGTGTCACCTTATTACTTTGATATCACCATTGTTACTGTTTCTTTATATTCAAGGAGAGACCTTTATTTGCACTCTCCGTTTCTACAGTGTCCAACAATTGTTGTAGATCTGTTGCATTATCCGCCACCAATACCCGATAGACGCTTGTTTAAAATAACTGTTGTCTGGTTATGAGCCAATGAAGTAATTAATGCCTGTCAAAAAGATAATATATCAGGGGTCCAGCTGCAATACCATCGTGGTATATTGGGTACATGGCGCTATGTCCATATAATAATATTATCTTGACGGAAGGCACGAGGTCAGTTTTATCAGTGTTGCACCGACCGATGCTGTGTGAACCAGGGCCTCTAAGGTGGTCGAGCGTAAACCAGAAAGACAAAACACACTTGTCACTACAGCGAGACTCTGTAGCTAAATTACATGATCTGAAGTGAATTAATATTTAACTAAATATATCCTCATGGTTTACAATTAAACGAATGCATATTAAGATAGGATGCCTCTTGTCACGCGAACATTCACAGCGCGAATTGGCCTTATCAGTCACATTCGCTAACGCCATAGGTAAAGTTATTATGCCTTTTTAAAGCACAAACTATCGTGCTGTTAAGACGGCATGGTGCCAATGTATAGACTGGATTATGAAGACAACAAGCACTGCCAGGTATGAAATACAATGGAGTTCCCTGACAAAGCAGCATGATGATCTAGGCTTGGCTGATAACATTGTCCTCCTGTCTCACACACGAAATCAGATACAGAATAAACTAACAACATAGGATGGGGGGGGGGGGGGGGTCTTAAGGAGGTTTTGTTTTCTTGTAACTGTAGAGCCAGGTCATTTGTTTCTTGTCTTTTTGTAACTCCATAGCCAGATCATGTTTCTTTGTCTTCATTGTAACTCTATAGCCAAGACATCTATTTCTTTGTCTTCTTGTAACTCTATAGCCAAGAATCTATTTCTTTGTCTTCTGTAACTCTATAGCCAGATATTTGTTCTTTGTCTTCATGTAACTCTATAGCCAAATCATTTGTTCTTTGTCTTCATGTAACTTTATAACAGAACGTTGTGTCTTTGTCTTCTTGTAACTCTATAACCAGAACGTTGTGTCTTTGTCTTCTTGTAACTCTATAACCAGAACGTTGTGTCTTTGTCTTTTGTAACTCTATAGCCAGGTCATTGTTTCTTTGTCTTTTGTAACTCTAAGCCAAGACATCTATTTCTTTGTCTTCATGTAACTCTATAGCCAAGACATCTATTTCTTTGTCTTCTTGTAACTCTATAGCCAAGACATCTATTTCTTTGTCTTCATGTAACTCTATAGCCAGATTATTTGTTTCTTTGTCTTCATGTAACTCTATAGCCAGATCATTTGTTTCTTTGTCTTCTTGTAACTCTATAACCAGAACGTTGTGTCTTTGTCTTCTTGTAACTCTATAACCAGAACGTTGTGTCTTTGTCTTCTTGTAACTCTATAGCCAGATCATTTGTTACTTTGTCGTATTGTAACTCTATAGCCAGATCATTTGTTACTTGTCTTCTTGTAACTCTATAACCAGAACGTTGTGTCTTTGTCTTCTTGTAACTCTATAGCCAGATCATTTGTTACTTTGTCGTATTGTAACTCTATAGCCAGATCATTTGTTACTTTGTCTTATTGTAACTCTATAACCAGAACGTTGTGTCTTTGTCTTCTTGTAACTCTATAGCCAGATCATTTTTTTGTTTTCTTGTAACTCTATAACCAGATCATTTGTTTCTTTGTCGTCTTGTAACTCTATAGCCAGATCATTTGTTACTTTGTCTTCTTGTAACTCTATAGCCAGAACAACCGTTTCTTTGTCTATTTGTAACCCTACCTCCAAAACTTTTGAAAAGATAGGCACAAAACATTAGTTGTCTGTACTTCCGTCTCACAAGCTGTTCAAACCACTATAAGAGTAAAACATGGGGGTAGGGGTGTTAAAAAACAACGTATACATTAAGAGTTGTGACAAACCCAGCAAGACGAACAGAAAAAAGCAACCAACAGAGCAAAGAGCATAACAAGCGGTCTTTCAGACAGAGAGAATGTACACCAGGCAGAAATAAAGCAGACAAAAAGACACGAATCTGAACGTAACTTGCCTGTGATGTTGTTATAAACAACGCGATGTCTGTTTTTGTATCGCCTAGGCAGGGACTTTTTGCCTGGCAATCCGAGGATGTCATTGGCACCATTGTAGATTTCAAAATTTTGACAATCTCTAGATTCGTTCTATAGATTCAGGCAGAAAAACAAATCACAATTATCAGATCGGTGCTAAAGAAACAGTAGGTATGGACCATACAAAAGTTGATAATATGGTAGCAGACATGTTGTTTTATAACGCAATGACGGACATCAGCAAGGCCCAATGGATAAGAGAGCTCGTTCTTAATCATCCGGTGTGCTGATGCGCAGGTAGCGGTTCAACTCCTACACGGTCAGTTGGATTAAAATGTTGACTTCTCGTCCTTGCTTGGGACGTAAATTACAAGTACCTCTGAAGTCGGAGTGGGTTCGCCTGATGGCGAGTGACACTAGTAATAGGGAAAGCTAATCAAACACGCAAAAAATAAATCTAATGTACTAGAAGTAGTTAGCACGTGTTTGGACTATGCTTGAGTTCAAAATGAGCGGTCCAAAAAGAAATAACACAATGACAACATTTTGGCGATATATTAGCTCATGGCAGATACGGCAAGTCGCTTAAGACGATTAATAATCCCATGTTACTTTATTAGTTAAGAAGCCAGACGACATTAACATTGTTATGAGATGGTCAGATGAATACGAAAGCAACCTAATGAACACAAACGATAATTATGTATATACATATAAATCATATAGCAGGAACTTGCTGTATGTAAAGTATTAGGACTATTACATGTTGTAGGCCAGGGGGTGCGGAGAAATAGGTGGCTAGTCTTTCCCTCCCGTAGGGAACATCGAGAGCTGATATCATAGTCTCATCCGACCGCGCTAATACCATTGTCTGTGTAATGTCATATTCGTTATACCAACACGCCCGATAGATTGTTTATACTGTCATGCATATTTACACACAGAGGCATATAAAACATGCAATACCTCAGGGGAAACTGCTGCCCGGGCAGGTTGTGGAGGTACTTCCAACCCACAGGATGCGCGATCAACTCTTCCATACAGTGGATGTCTGCCATGAACCTGCTGAAGCCTGCGTAGACTATCGACCCCAGCCTCCTGGAGAGGAACACGTTAGGGAAGCAGGCCGTGATGGTCCTCACGGCGTTGACGAAGTTGGGTCCGGAGTCTAGATCCACGGCCAGGCAATAAACATTGTGCTGCCTGTAGATGGCTCTCAGCAGAAACAGGACCTACAGTCACGGAGGAAACAGCATGCGTTGTGTTTTAGTTTCATCTTGAATTTTGGTTAGCCTCAAATCTCCGTGGCCAAGGTGTTACGGACGCTATTAGAAAAATGTATATGTGCCGGTTGTTTAGAAAGCAATGGCAAACTACTGAACATAAAACTTGCCCAGGAATCACGAACAGCCAAAATGTTGGGGTTGACTACTATGTCCTTTGAAGAACATGCAACTCATTTTTATTTTAAAACTACAAACACAGTTGATGACCCCTTTTCACGTCAGAGAATAGAGGCGTATAGAAAATATTTGCAGACTAATCGGCACTCAGTCGGTGATGAGGTCAATATCACGCTGGCAGCCTTTACATCCCAGACAATTTCCGAGTACCTATTTTAGACACGACCGACCTGGAAGCTCAGGTCAGTGAAAGATATATCCACCTATAAAAGAATTCGAACCAGCGGGGCTGATAAGGAAGCGTGCTAACCACTGTACTACCTAGGCGCCGTCAGGCCCTATTAGGACTGTTTTCTTCGTCAGACCTTTTAGGCATATGGTGTTGGCGAAGTATATTTAATAGATAATTTGCACTCAATGGGTGCTGTTTTTAGTATCTCGCCAGTCTTATGTCAAGGCAATGAAGGGAGCCAACATATGAATTGATCCATGTCGTCGGAGATCGCAAGATGTGGAGAAGCAGGATCGCCCACACTAGTTGGCAAGGCACTTGATGATGATTATATATACTAAAATGAAGCGCACTTACTCACAGGCTGACAGAGTCGTTTACCTTGGGAGAAAGCACACAAGATGAAGTAAGATGTACATACACGCAGATGGAGCTGGATACATTGACCTCTGCGTTAGAGAGGCGACGAGGGTGACACATACTGTTTGAATGAGGAAATAATCGATAAAGATAAGGACCAGAAGAAGAATGAGGAGGAAGACGACGATAAATAAGTAATACTAAGTAGCAGCAGCAGTAGTAGTAGTAGTAGTAGTAGTAGTAGTAGTAGTAGTAGTAGTAGTAGTAGTAGTAGTAGTAGTAGTAGTAGTAGAAGAAGAAGAAGAAGAGAAGAAGAAGAAGAAGAAGAAGAAGAAGAAGAAGAAGAAGAAGAAGAAGAAGAAGAAGAAGAATAAGAAGAAGAAGAAGAAGAAGAAGAAGAAGAAGAAGAAGAGCAGCAGCGGAGGTAGAAAATGAGGGAGGAGAAATGTGAAGAAGAATCAACAGCAAAAGAAGAGCAACAGGAGGGTGAGCAGTGGGGATGGGGGGGGGGGGAGGATAAGGAATGAGAAAGGCGAAAAAGCAACAGCAGAATGGAAAAGAAGAAGAAGTTAAAGAAAAAGAAGTAAATGAAGCAGAGAAACAAGAACACGAACAAGAAGACAAAGAATGATAGCGCTGGGCATTGTAAAGTTTAGTGACCTGTAAACCGGACAGCGCACACGTTCATTAGTTTCTCAAGATGTCACAGTTTGTCTTTCAAGAATAAACAATCGTTTTAGCCTTGTAAGGAGCAACCAAACAACATGAAGTAATTTATTTGTACAGAATGACTTAATATATCTACCTGATGTAGATCCTTGTGAAAGAGTATGATATAAGCCAGTGGGAACTCCATCTCTTCGTCCGTGACAGGCGTATAGCGGTTGAACCCATACTTCTCCAGAAACAGAGCGCAGTCTTGACTTTCCAGACCTAACCACGGCGGCGGTGATCCGAGGCAGAAAATCTTGGGTAGAGACTGTTTCTAGTCGACTTACGGAACAATGGGGTGCACTGTACCTGGCTGAGGTCTGGAAATCCAACCCAGTGCTTCTGGTAAGCCTGCAGACCGGGGGATGTGTTGACAGGTATATACAGAGGAAATGGCTGCTGTCTGACGCTTCATCTGACGTGAAGTATGTCATGCATACGTACATCAGACTGAGACACAGCATGCACAGGAAGACAAACTTCTGTAATCGACGTACTGTGGAATATATAATATATAAATAATCACGTGTTCACATGCACCCACTGTGAACGAACATTTACAGCGTGAATTGGCCTTACCAGTACATTCGCTACAGCCATGGGTAAAAGTTATTATGCCTTTTTGAAGCACAAACTATCATCTGTCAAGGCGGCAAGGTGCTAATGTAATGTGTGTGTGTATATATATATATATAATATATAATATATATATATATATATATATATATATATATATATATATATATATAAAATATATATCGTATCATCATCATCAAGTGCCGTGCCGGCTGGCGTAGGCGTTCATGGCTCTCCACAGATCTCGGTCTTTGGTGTTCTGGATCAACTCTGCTGATGATATTCCTCCATGCCACCGTCTCAATCCGTCCAGCATCATTTCTCTTGGTCTGCCTCTGCCTCTCTTCCCCTCGATCTTTCCAGTTGTCACGATGTTCTCCAATGCCTCTCTTCTCATCACATGACCAAAGAAAGCTGTTTGTCTCTTTCTTATTGTTGTATATAGTGTTCTAGTTTCATTAGCCTCTTTCAGGCAATCGTTGTTAGTTACTCTGGCAGTCCAAGGAATTCGCAACATTCGTCTTAAAAACCCACATCTCTGTTGCTTCCTAAGTTCTTCCTAATTTGTTCATTTACATTCCAAGATTCGCTGCCATACAGCAAACTGGTTCTATATAGCATTTTAGCACTCTCTTTCTTACATTCATTGATAGCTACTTATTGCATAAGATACTCTTCATTTCTGAAATGCGGCCTTTTGCCTGCCCTATTCTGCTCTATTCTGCCCTATTCTGGAGTTCCGGTTCTAGGTCAAGATGGCGAGACGTGTTTCTTTCTAGCTCGGCTTAAAACGGTTGATCGGCGGTCCGACAAACCACCATCGTAAAACTTCCGTTGTTTCAGAACCAGATTTCTGGCTCTAAATGTTGTGTTAAATAGACCGCAGCCTGACACTGTTCCGAACCTGGATGGAGAAATTACTATCCCCCACTAGATGCCTCCTGCGAGTCATTCACCATGGAAGAGATTAAAGCAGCCATCAAAAAAATTGAAGAACAACAAAGCTGTTTGTGAAGATGAAATCTCAGGAGAAATGCTCAAAGCAGCAGATGAGAACACCTTACAACGTTTGTTACAGCTGATCAATGAAATCTGGCAAAGCGAATCCCCACCACAACAGTGGATAGATGGTGTAATTTTCAAACTGCCTTAAAAGGGCGATATGTCTGATTGCAATAATTGGCGTGGTATCACTCTTTTGTCAGTACCAGGAAAACTTTTTTGTAGCATGTTACTTGAGAGATTGAAAAAGGCGATAGATGAAAGGCTCAGAGAAAAAACAAGCAGGCTTCAGACCAAAACGGTCATGCAGAGACCACATTTTCACCCTCAGAATAATCATTGAAGACTCCGTAGAATTCCAGTCGAAATTAATCACCAACTTTGTCGACTTTCAAAAAGCCTTCGACAGTATCCACCGTCCTTCACTTTTTAATCTACTTAACATCTATGGTTTTCCGACCAAATATACCAACGTCATAAAATCTTTCTACAAAGAAACACGTTGCTGCGTAAGAACAGAAACAGGCAACTCTGACTGGTTCTCAGTCGAAACAGGAGTGAAACAGGGTTGTGTCTTATCACCGATGCTTTTTGGAAAGCTATCGACTGGGTCATGCGCAAATGCACAAATAACACAAATACGGATATCCATTGGGTTGACAAAAATTCTAGAAGACCTGGACTTTGCCGACGACATAGTGCTTTTGAGTTCAACACACCCGGATGCCCAAGAGAAAATAAACCACCTCCAATTGTTTCAGGGCAAATTGGTCTCCAAGTTAACACCAAAAAACAAAAGACTATGATCTTACCAACAGTTCAGATGACACCAAATTGAACAGCTACGTTCTTGAAAAAGTCAACAGTTTTACATACCTAGGAAGCAAAATGACATCTACAGGGGACTCAACACCGAAATATCATCTAGAATCTCACTGGCATCTAGTGCCTTCAATAACTGTCAAACATCTGGAAGTCAAAGACACTCAGCAAACACACAAAACTTAAAATCTTCAACTCTTGTGTGATTCCAGTGTTAACGTATGGATGTAAAAAGTTGGAAATCAAGGGTAGCTTTAGATAAAAAATTAGACAATTTGAGAACAAATGTCTTAGAAGACTTCTAAACATCCACGGACAGACTCAGAACCAATTCGCAAATAAGACAAGAGACTAAGCAAGATACAGTATCCAATTTCATAAGAAGACGCCGTTGGAATTACATCGGCCATGTACTCAGAATGGACAAGTCAAGATCCCCTATCAAGCCCTCATATGGTCACCATACATTACATTGGCACCTTGCCGTCTTGACAGACGATAGTTTGTGCTTTAAAAAGGCATAATAACTTTTAACTATGGCGGTAGCGAGTGTGACTGATAAGGCCAATTTGCGCTGTAAATGTCCGTTCACAGTGGGTGCATGTGAACACGTGGTCATTTCCACCATCATGCACCATCTTACGTCTCAAACGCTTGGTGTGTGACTTTTCTGCAATAATTTTCTCCTTTGACTTTATTCCATTTCTGATATTTGCCCTCCATGCAACACGCTTCAGCGGCGACTTGCTCCCAATGTGCATTATCAATGCCTGTATCAATCATGTCCCGCTTACACACATCTTTGTATCGTAGTAGAGGCCGACCCTGAGATCTCTTACCCATCTGTAATTCACCAAAAAAGATATCCTTTGGTATTCTACCATCATCCATCCTCCTAAGATGTCCTATCCATCTAAGTCTACGAAGACTGAGCATGGAATAAACTGTCACACAACCTGATCTTTCCAATACTTCAGTATTTGTGATTTTGTCTTGCCACTTAATACCAAGAATTCTTCGCAGACACCGCATATGAAAGCTGTTTAAGTTGTTCTCTTGGTGTGAGTAAGTTGTCCAGGTTTCACTGCCATAGAGAAGAGTACTAAGGACACAGGCTTGATAGACAAGGACTTTTGTTTTGGCAGTAAGCTTCCTGTTCTCCCAGACTCTTTTTCTTAACCTGTTCATTGTTGTTGCTGCCTTACCAATCCGGATGTTGATTTCCTGATCTAGGGATAATTTGCTATTTACCACTGATCCTAGATATGTAAAATGGTCTACTATCTCTAGTTCGGCGTCGTCAATAAAGATTGATGGTACCCCATGTGCACCTTGTGACATAATCTGTGTCTTCTTTTTGCTAATTGTTAAACCAAATTCAGAACAAGCATTGGAGAATGCAGATAGTAGACATTGCAATTCTTCCTCAGAGTGGGTCGTAACTGCAGCATCATCTGCAAAAAGCAACTCTCTGATCAGTACCCTCCTAATTTTGGTCTTAGCCTTCAATCTCTGAGCATTGTAGAGGCCGCCATCTGAGCGTGAGTGAATGTATATACCACCATCCTGATCACTGAAATGCATATTTCAGTAGAAGTGAAAAGTATATTCCAAAGAGGGTGGGAGCTAGTACACAACCTTGCTTAACTCCACTCTTGATTTCAAATTCTTCAGAAGTTGCACCATCAAACTTGATTATACCCTTCATGCCTGTGTGGAACGATTCCACAATGGACAGAAGAGTTGGTGGGCAGCCAATCTTCTTTAGTGCCTTGAACAGACCCTCACGACTGACCAAATCAAATGCCTTTGTGAGGTCGATGAAGGCAATAAACAGTGGTTGATTCTGTTCACGGCATTTTTCTTGCATTTGTCGCAATGAGAATGGTCACCAGTAGGGAAAAGAAAACGGGGAAGACCAAGAGAGACCCTGCGTAGAACCATCATTAGAGAAGGCTCATTCAATGGCCAAGTAAATATACAAGATCTACAACAGGTAGCAGCGAACCGCCAAGCATGGAGAGACAGGACTTCTGCCCTATGCGCCGCCTTAGGCTCAAGAGAAAGACTAACTAACTAAAATATTCTGCTCTTAATCTCTGTTTTACATCTTCAATCCGATATTATAAGTGCCCTAGGTATTTAAAATTATCCACTTGGTTGAGAATTTCCCCTTCTATTTCTATGTCACATTTAGGTGTCCCCATTTTCTTTTATATCACATTGTTACTGTTTTCTTGATATTCAAGGAGAGTCCTTCTGTGCACTCTCTGATACTGCAATGTCCAAATATTGTTGGAGTCTGTTGCATTATCCGCCACCAATACTGTGTCATCGCATAGCGTATATGTTTATATTATAATCCTCCGATTAGATTCCTGGCTTCTCTTTGATCTCTCATTATTACTTCGCTATATAGGGAGAAGAGATCCGGTGACCAAGACACATCCCTGTCGTACCTCTAGCTTTATCTGTCGTAACTTACCCTTCTTTATTTCCCACTTTTAATTGCTGCTACTTGAGTTCCAGTAAATATTCTTTTATTATTCTTAAATCTTTCCCATCAATATTTGATATCTTCCAAACATTTTAATAAGTTCATCATGTTTTACTTTATCAAATGCTTAGTATAATACTATGAAGCACAAAATATATATCCTTCTGTTTCTCTATTGACCTTTCTATTAGTGTCTGCAATGTATATATTGCATTGTTTGTACCTCTTTCTTCCATAAATCCATACTGTTCTTCACTAATTCCATTTTTATTTTCTTTCTTGTTATTCTCATTATAATTCTAAGTAGAAGCTTAGTGACATGGTTTATGGGTTAATTGTACAAAAATCTTCACATTCAATTGCTCCTGGTCTCTTTGGTATTGCTATAAATACAGATTTTACCATATCACTCGGTAAATATCCACTGTTGTAAATATCATTTAGCATTTTGGTTAATATATCTACCCCAAATTCTCCCAAATACTTCTAATTCTTTACTGTGATTTCATCTGGCCCAGCTGTTTTCCTTTCTTCATATGTTTCATAGCGTCATCGACTTCTTCTTTCAGAATAGGTGGGCCTTCTAAGTTACTTTCTTCTGTTAATTCTTCCCTTTCTCCATTATATAATTCTCTATATACTCATTCCACCTCATCATTATAGCACCTTCCTCCAATAATATCTGTCCGTTTTTGATTTCAAACACCCTGTATTTATTCTTTATATATATATATATATATATATATATATATATATATATATAATATATATATATATATATATATATATATATATATATATATATATATATATAAATATTAACAAAACGGTTTTAAAAAAATGAAACTTAAAAAAACATATATCTTTCCTGTGACGATATTCGGATGTGAGACAAAGACCAGTTCCCAGACAGACAGACAGACAGACAGACAGACAGACAGACAGACAGGCCAGCAGACAGACAGAAGACAGACAGACAAGCTGGCTGGCTGCTGGCAGGCAGGCAAGCAGGCTAGCAGACAGACAGACAGACAGACAGACAGACAAGCTGGCTTGCTGGCAGACAGACAGACAGACAGACAGACAGACAGACAGACAGACAGACAGACAGACAGACAGACAGATGAGCGGACGGACGGAGGGACCAGAAGTCTGTCTAACACACGCACAGACAATAAGAAGAAATCTTTTTTTGGGTTGCTCGCTTTGAACTCAAGTGTAGTCCATACACGTACTACTACGCCTAGTACACTAAACTGATTTTTGCTTCCGGACTATCTTTCCCTATTACCAGTGTTCCTCACCATTAGGCGAACCCACACCGACTTCAGTGGTACCTGCAATTTACGTCCCTAGGTCTAGAAGTTAACATTTTAATTCAACTGACCGTCGCAGGGGATGAACCCGCTACCCGGCACCAGCACACCAGAAGAAGAAATTACTGTCACATATCTGTTTGGCATAAAGTGAGTTAAAAGCATCCAATGAAATATTAATGCCTAGCAAACCTTGTCTAAACGTCAGAAGCATGCCTGTGAACAGAAGGCCTACTCTCGATCATGTTTCACAGCTGTCCTGGTGTCGCTAAAGTTTCAATTGTAGCCGTGCCATCTGTTGTGTGCCGCCATTTCTGTTTCCATAGTTTCCAATTCATTGGCACTGCAGAGGAAGGAAGTCTCATACGGCAATTGCGCATGTCAAGTCTTATGTGGCAAACAAGATGACGCATTAATGGGTAATCAGATAAGTTTTTATAGTCCATGCCATGTGGCGTTGGTGATCATGTATGCCCACAGCCTTCTCTCCCGTGTACTGTCAATCACTTCTGATATTAATGTTCATCCATGCCATGTCGTCAAATTGTCCATCAACTTCTGTCTGGTCTTCCCTTGCCTCTCATCGCTTCCAGCGTTGCCCGTTGTCACGATGTCAGGCCAACTGCCCTTCTCATGACATGACCACAGAGCGTAGACTGTCTTCTTCTGATCTAAGTAACCAAGTCTCTTTATTCAGAGAAGTAAAAGAAAGATATCAGAGGACATACTAATCGTCAAGTGGTAACAAATGATTTGCAGAACGTCGCTCTTATATCAGGAAAGTTTCTTGATCATTCGGCTCTTCTTAAATATGTTATACCAAGGGTGTCTTTTATGCCCAATGTGTCTTTTATGTCCAGTGTGTCTTTTATTCCAGGGTGTCTTTTATGCCCAGGGTGTCTTTTATGCCCAGGGTGTCATTTATGCCAGGGTGTCTTTTATGCCCAAGATGTCTTTATGCCCAGTGTGTTCTTTTATACCCAGGGTGTCTTTATACCCAGGGTGTACTTTGTACCCAGGTGTATATTATACTAGCGTTATTTATATCCAATGTGTATTTATATCCAGGGTGTATTTTTACCCAGGGTGTATTTTATATCCAGGGCGTATTTTATACCCAGGGTGGTCCTCCGAAGTCGGAGATTGTCTGCCTGCACGGCGAGGAACCACCAGTCTGCAACACCAATAAGCCAGACATGGACAACGGATACTCACGCAAACTCAGGTCCTGTATGACATCACTCTGATGTTGGACAATAGGATGTATTCATCCGACATACAGGATTTCACGCTGGAGTTCACAGCCAGCGAACACAAGCAAGCAATACCCAGGGTGTAGTTTATACCCAGGGTGTGTTTTATGTCCAGGGTGTATTTTATATCCAGGGTGTATTTTATATCTAGAGTGTATTTTATATCTAGGGTGTATTTTATATCCAGGGTGTATTTTATACCCAAGGTGTATTTTATATCCAGGGTGTATTTATATCCAGGGTGTATTTTATATCCAGGGTGTATTTTATATCCAGGGTGTATTTTATGCCCAGGGTGTATTTTATATCCAGGGTGTATTTTATATCCAGGGTGTATTTTATGCCCAGGGTGTATTTTATATCCAGGGTGTATTTTATATCCAGGGTGTATTTTATGCCCAGGGTGTATTTTATATTCAGGGTGTATTGTATGCCCAGGGTGTATTTTATGCCCAGGATGTATTTTATGCCCAGGATGTATTTTATGCCCAGGGTGTATTTTATGCCCAGGATGTATTTTATGCCCAGGGTGTATTGTATGCCCAGGATGTATTTTATGCCCAGGATGTATTTTATGCCCAGGGTGTATTTTATGCCCAGGATGTATTTTATGCCCAGGGTGTATTGTATGCCCAGGATGTATTTTATGCCCAGGATGTATTTTATGCCCAGGGTGTATTTTATGCCCAGGATGTATTTTTTGCCCAGGATGTATTTTATGCCCAGGATGTATTTTATGCCCAGGATGTATTTTATGCCCAGGATGTATTTATGCCCAGGATGTATTTTATATCCAGGGTGTTTTTTATATCCAGGGTGTATTTTATGCCCAGGATGTATTTTATGCCCAGGGTGTATTTTATATCCAGGGTGTATTTTATGCCAGGATGTATTTATGCCCAGGGTGTATTTTATATTCAGGGTGTATTTTATGCCCAGGGTGTATTTTTATATCCAGGATGTATTTTATGCCAGGATGTATTTATGCCCAGGGTGTAATTTATACCAAGGGTGTTTTTAATGTCATGTGTCCACCGTCATCAAATCATGACAGTTGATAAGGAGGACATCCCAGAAAACAGATAAAACATTAAAGCTATAGACACAATTCTTGCATGTTACATTGAACCAGTTCTAACACATGGCTGTCAATTCTGGACAATTAGCAAACAAGCGAAACTATCCATGGCAGCTTTGTGGTTTTATAAAAGAATGCTTAAAATTCCCTGGAGAACCAAAATAAGCAAGTTGGACATTCTGAGGGAGGCAAAGTCGCAAAGACAGTTTATCACAAACATCAAAAAGAGGCAGTCTTCATTATTTTGCCACCTTACGAGAAGAAAAATACTGGAACATGGTGTAACAACTGGACAGATTTGTGGAAAGAGAGATAGAGGAAGACTGTGAGAGGAAAGTCTTTCTGCGTCATAGCATGAGGAGGGAGTCAACACACGAATCAACACACAAGATCTGGGGAAGCATGATAGTTCACGGCAGTCAGCAAAGCACTTGATGATGTTTATCAGGACAAGATTTGAATGTGCCCCCCCCCAAATGAGACCAAGTTTCGTGAAAACAAACATAAATCACAAACATAAGCTCAACAAGATAAACGAATAAATCTAAACAGAATAATACAAGTAATAATGAAGGAACAATAAAGACGCCAAGCTGAGAAACTACTAAATTGATTAGAGACATTGGACGATATTTGAGCACGTGATGAGGAACGTAATAACACCTGATGGGAGATACCTTCAGAGTTAGAACAAGAATTGCTTTGGCGAAAGTACCCTTTTAGCAAGATTAAAAACATACTGACCAATAAAAAGATGTCAATTGAAACGAGAAAAGAGTGTTGATTTGCTACATTGTACTTGTGTAAAGATGTGAAGCGTGGACAATGAGCAGTCAAGCTGAAAACATCTGATGGCTGTGGAAATGTGGTTTCTGAGGAGAATGCAGAGAATACCATGGACAGACAGAAAAAACAAATGACCATGTACTACAAGAAACAAATAAAAATCGTCAACTGATTAATGAAATTAGACGTAGACAGTCAAAGTTTTTTGGACATGTTAAGAGAAGAAATAAATTTAAGAACTTGGTGACAACTGGCAAGGTCGAGGGGAAGAGAACAAGGGGAAGACAAAGAAGTACATATCTGGATGGCTGTACCACGTGGCATGGTCGTGATAAGAACGCTGAGCTGATCCGCGACTCTGGTGATCGAGTGAAATGGCGAGTCATGACCGCCCACGCTTACCGACATGGCACATAATGGATGGCTGGACGAAGAACAGTAAACTTGCAAACTTAGTGACAACTGGCAAACTTCGAGAGGAAAGAGCAAAGAAAGACTGATTGATATATATTTCTTTCTTGTGACAAGAGGTCAGCACGGCAGAATTTATAAGAGCTCTCGCTCTTAAACTTCTGGCGCGTTGATGTCGAGATAGCGGGTTCCACACCCTACATGGGACAGTTGGACTAAAATGTTGACTTATTTTTAGTCCTTGACTTTGGGGCCTTAAATAACAAGTACCTCTGAAGTCTGAGTGGGTTCGCATGTTGGCGAGTGGCACTGGTAATAGGGAAATCTAATTCAACGCAAAAATAAGTCCAGTGAACTAGAAATAGTAGCGCGGTACGGATCACGCCGCAGTTCATAGCATGCTTTGCCTGCCTGCCTGCCTGCCTGCCTGTCTGTGGTACATACCACCAATTCCATAGCTCCGGTAACGACCCCCCCCCCCCCAGTGCTCTGCGCAAAAACTACATTCGTGAACCCATGTGGGAGTGCTAAAACGAACCCACGACCTAATGAGTACGAGGCATACGGCTAAACCTCTTGCCACGGACAGATTTAGAAATCGTGTCACGGCGCAAATCCGTATACCAGAGTTCAAACAAGTACAGAAGACATTACTATATTAATAAAATCAATTTAAGTTCAGTGACACATACGTCATTCTTGTCCTAAATACTAAAGTTCCTGGTCTTATCTGAGCTGCCTAGATGACAAGTCACCCGAAGCCAGTACATTGAATATCTGAGGGGTTATCGACACGTTTTAATGCTTCTTTTCTCTAACGATCACATGCCATATATGTAAATAAATAACAACATTTCATTCTTCTTAACCGATCAGGAGTCATCCATGTAATAAGTAACAACCTTCCATTCTTTTCAATCGCTCACATGTCATCCATGCAATATGTAACAACAGTTCATTCTTTCAATCGATTATATGCCACCCATTAATATACATAAAAAAATGTTTGCATATCCTTTACTAGGACATTGCTGTCACATCAGCATCTTTCAGCTGATTGTTGATTTCTTGCAAGATTACGCTCAGTAGTTTGCCATTGCTTTCTGAGCGGCCGGCTCACATACCCCTAAGTTACCGACGCGTATTCGAACACTGCTGATTCTCACTGTCGTCACGTTACTTACGAGAGTATACGAGATTACGGAGAAAAGTCGCTAATCTCTAGGTCAGAAAGCCGGCTATTAATATGCATAACAATATGTTATTCTATATTTAGTTTAGTTTTAGTCGATGGATCAACATCACGGCACACGGGGAAAACCCATAAGTGCTCCGTTTATCCTCCTAACTCAAACCTGAGTCCTGAGAGAACTCAGCTCAGTGCACTAACTCAGTAGCACCGGCGAGGATTCCTGAATACTTTGGGTAGATTTTTAGCTCGAAATTTTGCCCGGGCAGCGCCGTTAGGCTACTCTTTTTCGATTCCAACTGCCAAGGGATTTTTTACCCAGAGACCAGGGGAAATTTATTACTAGAAGTCCACGAGAAAAAATCCCGGTCATCACCGGGGCTTGAACCCGGGACCTCCAGCACTCGAGGCGGACACTATACTTCGAGACCAGGCAGCCCCCTTTTATATTACTTCTCCTATTCCCCTATTTTATATTCTATGAAATTAGTCATCTCTCACACATTTGAATAACTTAGACCTTAGCTACTTTTCAATCGATGATAAGCCACGAATATTTACAAATACAAATCTGTGATTCTTTCTAATCTATCGCTTGCTACTCACGTACATAAATAATACTATTTCATTCTTTTCAGTCGATCACATTCCCCTAATGTACATAACGAAAACTATTTCTTTCTTTTCAATCGATCACTTTCCATAGATGTACATAAATAACAACATGTCCTTATTTTAAATCGATCAGTTCTCATCCATGTACACAAATAACTATACTTCCTTATTTTCCTTATATACTTGCCATCCATGTACATAAATAACAACATTTACTTCTTTTTCTTCTTACTTCTCCTTTGTTTTTCTCAGTCGATCACATATCACCAGTGTTCATAAATAACGCGCGCATTGGAACATAGCATACTTTATTCGCATTTTCTATCCCCCTCCTCCCCCACCCCCGTTCGATATGAACGAAAACGTAGTCCACACACGTGCTACAACTTCTGGTGCACTGGACTGGTGTTTTGCGTGTGGATTAACTTTCCTATTACCATTGTCCCTCGCCATCAAACTTCTGAGGTACTTGTAATTTACGTCCCCAGGTCGAGAAGTCAACATTTTAGTGCAACTGACAGTTGTAGGGGTTGAACCCGCATCAGCACACCTGAACTTTAAGAGCGAGCTCTCTAATCCATTCGCCCATGTGAACTTTCCATTAATACATGATGCCCCTGCAAGAGTTCCAGGATGAGAACCACTACAAAACTGAATTCACCACAGCAACTACCAGCCCGCTTCAGTATAAAATAACCGGCGCCTTGAAGTAGAGAATCCAATTTACACAATTACCCCTCAAGTACAAACTGTGGCGTGGCGCCTGGCGCAGAGAACAATTGCTCTCATGGCGGTATGTTTCTTCACACTATTTCATGAAAGGTATTTTTAACTCAGAGAAGTTAGTTACCGTCGTGTATGTTATGTGCAGTGGTGAGGTAGTGGTTAGACTTTATCCTGTCGGCCTAGCTTTTATGGGTTCGAGTCAGTATCCAGGCGGATTGTGAAAACTGACCTGAGCTCCTGTGTCGACGGAGAATAGAATGGGTACCGGGAAATGTCTTCAGAGGTAACCATGATTGGTATGATGTTGACCACACCACTCCTGGATTAGTCTATAGACAAATGTGGGGCAAGCACCATCGACCCACAGCCGCGGTCACTTGATGGCTAGCTGCTGGCCTGCCAGCCCGGAGCTCGTGGATTCGATTCCCATAGGGCCGGTTACTGTCAAACTGTCATTACTGTCTATAGTACCTTACGGTTTAGAATAGGAGCTTGAGTTATCAAGGTCGCCTGGCTAGTAAAATCGCAGTGAACTGTGCAAGATGGGATTTTATTTGTTCTCTCCCGACAGAATAAAATATGTATCACTTTACTGAGGATTCGAAACTGGACCTCCCGAATAGGAGTCGGACGTTCTAGCCACTCGGCGAGATGCTTGTTTTCGGGGTGGATACGAATGTTCAAATTTTTACCTGAGCATTCAGGTCGGCCCAGTCTAAAATAGGTACCATGTCTGGGTCACCGAAGCAATGCTTACTACGTAACCCATCGAGTGCCTATTAGTCTATACTTTATTTACTTACCATGTGCTCAATATGCCTTAAGTAATATATATATATATATATATATATATATATATATATATATATATATATATATATATATATATATATATATATATATATATATATATATATATATATATATAAGCTTAGAGTCCCAAGAAAGTTAGCAACTGTGATAATGAGATTCCTACTGATCGAACAATAATTGCTGAAAATTACACTATCCATTTGTGATATAATTTCAAACTTCATATAATCAGCACGACAGAGAATGAGACTTGTGTAAACATTATTCTGTATTCTTCGCGTGAGAGGGGGTTCGAGGAACTCAGATTACAGTGTTGAAACAAACTGTAGGAATGGGATTACCTCTCTCAAGTTGGCATTTATTTGGTAGGCCTATCAGTATTTAAATTAAACTGGATACTATTCTAGAGGGAATTAACTCTAACACAGTGATATGGATAACCCCTGGTCATGCGAATCAATAACAAGTTTATGGTAAAGTGTACGACTTTTTATTTATTTATATATTTATTTAGTTTTTTACATTCCTGTAACGCAGTTTCAATATTATTTTTAAATGAGGTTAGTTTTTCAATTTACGAAAATTTTCTATGAGAAAAGTGATTGAAGTGTTATAAAAGTTACAAACAGACTGTGTATTTGTGATAGTTTTCAATACATAATTCGTAGCTTTGCTAGCTAGTTGTTTTTTTTTCCTCCATCCATCCGTCATGTGCCATGTCGGTAAGCGTGGGCGGGCATGACTCACCATTTCACTCGATCACCAGAGTCGTGGATCAGCTCAGTGTTCTTGTCTCGACCGATGCCATGTGGATCAAGCCATCAGGTATTTAATTCTCTGTCTTCCCCTTGTTCTCTTCCCCTCGATCTTGCCAGTTGTCACCAAGTTCTCTCAATTATTTCTCTCATAACATGTCCAAAATGTTGACTTTCTACGTCTAATTTCTCTAATCAATTTACGATTTTCATTTGTTTACTTGTAGGACTTGGTCGATTGGTTTTTCTGTCTGTCCATGGTTAATTCTTTGCATTCTCCCCAGAAACCACATTTCTACAGCCATAAGATGATTTCCCCTGCCTGAGGATTAAATGCTTCAAGCAGTCGCGAGCGCGGTAGGGTAGTTGCTAGACGCTCGATATCGGTCGCGGTGGTCGTGAGTTCGAATACGTTATCTTGAGTACATCACCCATCGAGTGCTGATTGGTCTATAAATATATGGGGTTAGCACCATATACACTCATTACACCTTTAGATATGCAAATGGGACCTTTACGTTTTCTTTTATAACATATCCAATACGTCTCGTAATGTAAAAGTGAGTCTTATAGTGTTTATCTTCTTCTTCTTCGGCGTTCCGAGCCATTGAGGTTCTTTGCTGCAGATACAAGCCATCTCCTTTCGTCTTTCTGGTTGACCTTCTCTTGCCAGTCGTTGATTCCAAGTGCTTGTAGGTCTGTACATGTATTATCTCTCCACCGTCTTCTTGGTCTACCTCGGGTCTACGGTCATTTATTTCCTGAGTGTATAGTGTATATACGAGTACTTGAATATTAGTCATCTTTAGCGTTCATTATTCTCTAGTATTCAACGTAAAACCACACCTTTGTGGCTTACAAGTCTGTCTACACTGTTTTAATTCAGTGATTATGACTAACGAGCATACAGTGAACCATGATATTAACTTTGACAGTAGTTAGTTAGTTAGTTAGTTAGTTAGTTAGTTAGTTAGTTAGTTACAGTTCCAACTTCACAGCAACTTTCACAGTTACATGTCTACATGTTTTTATCTGGGATAACAGGGAGAACAGGTATAAAACGATTCAATGAAGCTGCGCCCATGCCATAAGCCAGCACATGATGACTGGAAGCATAAGAATGAAACTTTTCAAAACTAAGGGTTATGGGAATTTGTTTATGTTCCGCCAGTAGTTGTGAGTTAATTTTCTTATGTGCAATATTTGTAACCTATATTATTTTAGAACATCGTGATAACTGGAAAGATCGAGGGGAAGAGAGGCAGAGGCAGACCAAGAGAAATTATGCTGGATGGATTAAGACGGTGACACAGAGGAATGTCATCAGCAGAGTTGATCCAGAAAACCAAAGACCAGCCGGCATGACACTTGATGAAGATTATTATTATTTTAGATAACCTGTGACCGAGACGCGGGCGCGTTAGTTTAGTCGTTAGGAGGCTACGGTAATACTGTGACGAATGAGTTCGACGAGCTCAACATCTACGCTGGCTGGTCCATGAGACACATTTTTCAGTCCCATTTCCATCCCATCCCACGGTCATTTTGCCTATCCCATCCAATGGGATTCCTATGGAATTCCCATGATAATACTAATATGGAATACAGTTCAAATAACATTATGAAATTTATGAAAGTTTAGGGTTAGTGTCTACTAAATAGGACTACATGTACAAAGAGACTTGTAGAACAACAGAATTTATTAATTTTAATATTCAAGAGTATTTTATTGAAACAAAGTTTAATCTAAATATGACAATTCAGTGTCATTCTAACACTCTCATTCTGTTTCAGAGTCACTCTGCTCATTCAGCACATTATCAATTTCCTGCTGATCGACTGTTTCAAATAATTCAGTTAATCCAGGTAATCCCTGAACCATTTCCACAATTTTCACCTTACATGCAAATCTGGTATACACAGAGTTTATAACGAGAGCTGGTAACATCCGTTTTCGTAACTTACTCAACAACAATACAGCTGCACTAAATAAGCGCTCTACTGCCGCTGAGGACACTGGTATGGCCAAGACAATTTTCGCACTTGCTGTTAGCAGTGGAAACCTATTTTCATTTTCCCAATAATGTTATGGTTGTGAAGTTGGTTGCCGTAATTTTTGAGTGTTTTGTTTGGTGGAGCATCAAAACTAAGTCAAATCACTTTTTCGGTTTTTTTTTTCTACAATTCCTGCTACTTCACATACAGCAGGTGATTCAGAAGAAAAATTTAAATCTTTGATGAATGAAATAACAGTTGGAACAACATACTTAGAAATGGCGATCCAATCATTGGCCCATTTATTGGTGTCAACATTCCCTTTCTTCTTAGTAACAACTGACTTGACCATGTCTTCTATTTTGGCTTTGATGTCATCTCCAGTAAGGAATGCTGCAGTAACTGCCAAAGAACTGCCGCAATATGGCCACAGTTTTTCTCCAATAATTTTCTGAAAGCTCTGACAATAGTTCTTCTCCATGCTGCTGGAAGTTTCTGCGTCAATATCAACAATAACTTTGTCTAGGAGGAAGTATAACAGCAAAATTAAATGAGATGTAGTACTATCAATTTCTAGTTTGTCAAAAAAATGTTTTGAATTCTCATGTATGTACAGCATTCCTTTAATCTGAACAATATTCGGAATGTGGTTTAAGAATTCTTCATCTTCTTTATTAAAGTAATGCGAGTAATTGTTTTATATGGGCATTGAAACGTTGGAAATATGATCGCATGCGCGCATTTATTAATTTATCCGGTGTCCCACCACGAGATAAAGAATTGAATTGATACAAGTATATAAAGAAAAAGGAAGGATAAAAGGCTTTAAAAGGTGTAATAAAAAGTTGCTATGACATGGCTACTGTCCCATGTGTCCCATGGGAAATACAAATGTTTGCTGTTGTCGTGAAATACTGAAGAGTTAACGATTCCCAGATGGACGACTGTATACACCGACTCACCAGGTAGGAGAAGGGTTAACCAACAAAGGAGTGACCAGGCGCATGTGTTTCTAGGTCAAGACCCAGAAGGAGGCCAACAGTACAGGTAACCTGTCGCGTGGAAAAATTGGTTTGCGACAAAGGCAGACAGCATTATTGGATAGCATATTGCGGTCTGAATGTATGAATAATGGAGAAGTTTCAGATCTGTAATTTTCCACTAACAATGATAATGCAGTCTGGATGTGAGGTGTCCAGCAATGTCAAGGACTATGCGGCAAAAATGACCGATATAAAGAGGGTCAATTCTTTGTGTAAGTTTAGTGTGTGTTCCAAACTGACCTGAAGGAGATATGTTCTTGAGTGGGAATAGAAATACACGTCCCTAATGATGGAAAGAGGGGATAATAGTGTGTTATTCGCTAAGTGTTTTTTCGATTCCAGGAACATAGATGCCTAAATAAGGTATAAAGATATTAGATATAGTTTAGCATAGGAATATAGATGTGAATGAATAGCCTTTACCATTGCTTTCTATTAGTAGATAGTTTAGACTTTGGTGAATTCATATGTCTTATGCGGGTGTTCACTTCGGAAGCCTTGTCATTATGGCTGGAGAAGGACACTTGCATAAGTAGTAGTAAGGGGCGGACGCTTATCACTGGATTTGTTATACTTTTCCAGGTTCCACTCTCCTAGTGAAAGCAGAGAAGAGATGAAGAGGAATACCCTTGAACAAATAAAGTACTTACATGGAACCAAACAGAATATGAACATATTTACGATGAAGAAAGAAATAAGTTAAATAAAATACAGAACACTGTATGCTCAAACGAATATACCACAAAACCCTTAAAAGGAAAGGATGTTAAACTGTGGCAAGCAGGGATACTTACAACTACCTACGTATTGTAAGAATAAAGAATAAATAAGAGACAAGCCAAACAGTAATAGTAATCAAAGACTATAGGAAGAACTGTGGCGATGTGGTGGTTTTTCGATGTTGGATACTTACCGTCATGAAACAGATTCAGGAGCATTCATAAACCTACGGGACTTTTATTACTGTACCTTGACTCTGTGGTGAACAGTTTTTGTTTCAAACAATCACGGATTTACCATTAGATGCAAGCATACGGATCCTCCGGGTGAGCTCTGTCCTGTTTGATGTGCTGTCCTGTGATCTTGAAGAATGAAAGGGCGAGAAGCAACCACGCTGATAGACATTCAGAGTTCATAACTGGCAACCACACTAGAAGAACATACCAACTACATAGACAATATCCATACATACACCAGACATAGTTTTTATTAATAAATCTTTTATCTTATCGTTGAAAGGAACTGTTGTCGGAGTATGTGTTGAGGGAATAATAGAGAGAGAGAAAGAAATAGATATATGGAAGGGAAGACAGAAGAGAAGAGTGTAGACCAAAGTCAGTCAATAATCCCAACAGATAATAAGTTTAAAGATGTGCTTGTTGAGTCCAGTCTTCTCTCGGGAATTTAACAGGACAGCTGTCCCGTCCCATCCCATCCCATGGACGTTTCCCAAGGGATTCCCATGGGAATCCATTCCCATAGGAATGCCGGCATCTACGCTTTTCGTTGCCAAGGAAAAGACTGACCACCTATTTCACCCGTGCACTCAGGCCTACAAATGTGATGATCTTAACTCATCACAGACAATAGCAGAGTCCTCTTCAGGGCATGTTATTGTGGTCGAGGGATCAGATTGTCACCTCACATAGCGTCGGATGTGTGTTCAATCAATCATGTGCCATGCCGGAAAGCGTGGGCGGTCATGACTCGCCATTTCACTCGATCACCAGAGTCGTGGATCAGCTCAGTGTTCCTGTCTCGTCCATGCCATGTGGCCAAGCCATCCAGGTATTTTCCTCTCGGTCTTCCTCTTGGTCTGTTCCCTTCGATCTTGCCAGTTGTCACTAAGTTCTCCAATCCATTTCTTCTCATAACATGTCCAAAAAATTTTGACTGTCTACGTCTAATTTCTCTAATCAATTTACGATTTTCATTTGTCTCCTGTAGTACTTGGTCATTGGTTTTTCTGTCTGTCCATGGTATTCTTTGCATTTTCCTCAGAAATCACATTTCTGCAGCCATCAGATGTTTTTCAGCTTGACTGCTCATTGTCCAAGTTTCACATCCATACAAAAGAACAGGCTCTATGTATCCCCTCAACACTCTTTTTCTCGTTTCAATTGACATCTTTTTATTGGTCAGAATGTTTTTCATCTTGCTAAAGGCTACTTTCGCCATGGCGATTCTTGTTCTAATCTCTTCAAGGCATCTCCCATCAGATGTTATGACTGTTCCGAGATAATTGTACCGATTCACTTGTTGAAGAATATTCCCATTTACTTGTATATTACATTGTGGTATTTCGTTCTTCCTAGTGACAACCATAATCCTGTGTCTTTTTACAATTTAATTCTAACCACAGTTGCTCACTGTGTACAACAACGCGCATCTACTAATTGTTTGCAGATCCTGCTCATTGTCTGCAATCAATACTGTATCATCTGCATATCTAATGTTATTGTACAGCCTCGGTAATGCTCGGTATTTGAATATAAAATACATTCTAGTCTGTACACTATGTCGTCACTGGCTGGGTAAATAACATAAACGTAGATGACCCTTTTATAGCCTTTAGTCGTATTAAGCATACAGTGGTAGATCCCTCTTTTTATAGACCAATCGGCACTCAGTGGGTGATATGGTCAGTATCGTGCAAGCCGTCTTTACTTCCAAATACTTTTTCTGGTACCTATGGGTTGATGTTTGAGCAGAAGTCAATTTTAAAATTTCGGATCCGCGACGGGTAATCGAACTCACGATTTGACAGCAGACCGATTACGTTGATTTTTATGAAATGGTATGGGTACCGGTCGTTCAGAAAGCAAAGGCAAACTACTGAACGTCAACTTGCACGGGAATCACTACTTCCAGGCAAAAACCTATGCTTGATAGGACAAAATAAGGAGCAAACAAAATGTCTGATGGAGCTCATAAACCCAAGAAGGAAATCCATCTACGTGAAGTAGAAGGAGAAGGAGAAGGAGAAGACGAAGACGAAGAAGAAGAAGAAGAAGAAGAAGAAGAAGAAAGAAGAAGAAGAAGAAGAAGAAGAAGAAGAAGAAGAAGAAGAAGAAGAAGAAGAAGAAGAAGAAGAACTAACTAATTTACTAGGGAATCTTAGTTCAGTAGTCTGACCTTGATTTCTGAACAGTCGACGTCTCATTTAATCGAAATCATTGCAAATCGTCTTGCTTCCAAATCGCCCACGGTTGATTTCGAACCCTGGACTCGTTGTGTAGTGGAAATCTGACTTGGTTCATTATACCCTAAGCCACAGAGCCGGTTGTATCAAAAGTAATTGTCCACATCATTAGAACATGGCATGAGAATTACAGTAGGACAACTAAAACATTTCGCAACAACAGCCACAAAAACTAAAACATTTCGTAACAACAACAAAAAACTCAAACATTTCGCAACAACAACAATCAGAAGGGGAATACAAGGAAAGATGTAGATAAGAGGATGCTGGTCAGTCTGATATCTTGAACTGGAAAGACATTTGCAACATGTGAGAAAAGACGCTGAGGACAAACATGCCGATCAACATCCTTGTGTATGGACTAATAGAAGCTGAGAAGAACGATATATTCCTATTTGAAGCGTTTGCAGAAATCTATGGAGGTTTATTGCTGACCTATTATTAATCCCGTGATAGATAACTGTGAAAGTCTTTTATTGGTTAAGTAAGGGCATCTCTGTTCGGCAGTAGATCATTCATTAGGTCAATCAATTCGTTGACTTGTGTTGAGGTCACTGTACATGTCCCTCCACTGTCTTCTATTCTCAGGAACTCTCTTCAACCCAGCAGTAGTATGCCCTAAGGTCCTTGCTTGCTTGTAGTATATATTTTATTTCTTTTTTTGTCTTTTTTCTTTCTCATGCGTGCTCTTTTTCTCTTCCCCCGAACCTGGTCCTTAAGTAACTTCAATACTCCCCATCCCACCTCGTAATCCTGAACGTGAGTCAAAGGGTCTCATCTCATCATGTTTCCTCTTGTACCTTGCGGTGTCCAGGTGAAGTATAAACAACGGGAGAGTGCCCATTTGACTGACTGACTGGCACCTTGCCGTCTTGACAGACAATAGTTTGTAAAATGGGGTTGTCTCTCCATATCATAAAGCCTGGGCTGAATTTAGAGACCATGTGTTGCCCATGCTGCATGATCCCTCTCTCGGCCTGTCTAGTTTACTCCAGAACGAACGAAGGAACGAAAATCTTATTTTCAAAGGGTTTAGAATTGGGAACGCAGGCCCGTCTGACATTCTGAACTTCTTCTCTATTTCTTCTCATACATTCTTTCATTCAACATCTCTTATGAAGCAAATCTTTGTCAACAAAAGAACAATAAGCATTAAAACGCATGAAAAATAATCAATAATACATGACTCACTGAGGCAGTATTTAACATGGGCATTATAAAGGTGACACCAATTGTCAGGAACAAGACAAAGCTGCAGAAGCTGCCGGATCAGCAAAGCAATGCTCTAACTGTCCGCCTGTCTGAGCTTCGATCCTAGACCAGTTACCAACCAAGGCTTACGGCCTGGTCTGCCCTGCCATGACATTTAGTCTTTAGGTTGCATTTCCTCACACCAGGATAAGGCTTGTACCTCCCAATTGCGCTCTTCCGCCCGAAGCCGTTGGCACAATGTGGGTGTAGGGTTTGGTAAGCGCCGCCCAACATTCGGCGCTAACAGAAAGCAGGTAGTACCGTCTACTGTCATACGGTAGCTCAGTCATATCTGACTAAGACCTGACACCAAGGTGCCCGTTTATGGGCTTCATATATAGAGGTTTCCATGGATTCTGTTATTCCCTTTGTCCATCGTTGACATCGTCGGCCTCTTCTTCTAGTTCCATTTGGTCTGTACATCATTAGTCTTTCCTCTTGAGCCCATGGCGGCACATAGGGCAGAAGTCATGGCTCTCCATGCCTGGCGGTTCGCTGCTACCTGTTGTAGATCTTGATGTTTATTGGCCTGTTGAATGAGCCTTCTCTAGTGATGGTTCTACGCAGGGTCTCTTTTGGTCTTCCCCGTTTTCTTTTCCCTACTTGTGACCATATGAGGGCTTGGTAGGGGAGTCTTGTCTTGTCCATTCTGAGTACATGGCCGATGTAGTTCCAACGGCGGTTTCTTATAAAATTGGATACAATATCTTGATTAGTCTCTTGTCTTATTTGCGTATTGGTTCTAAAATCTGTCTAGTGGAGATTTAGAATTCTTCTAAGACATTTGTTCTCAAAATTGTCTAATTTTTGTTATCTGAAGCTACCGTTGATTTCCAACTTTCACTTCCATACGTTAGCACCGGAATCACACAAGTGTTGAAGATTTTAGTTTCGTGTGTTTGCTGAGTGTCATTGTTAATTGATTAAAGGTAAAATGTTAGTTGCATATCCTTTACAGAACGTCGCAGTGAACTCCAGCATACTTTGGCCGTTTGTGATTCCTGGGCAAGTTTACGTTCAATAGTTTGCCTTTGCTTTCTAAGAGAAGTCAGCGTTTAAGTCCAACTGACCGGTGTATGGAATAATCATGTTACCTCACCGTAAACGCACCGGAAGTGTAAGAGCGAACGGTCTTATTCATACATTCACGCTGACCTCTGAATAGAGATTTATAGTTGCTTACAAACCAAAGCTTATAAAAAAAAGAACCCCAAAAAAAACAAAAAAACAGCATGTTTCACAACACATCTGAACAGTGCAGTCATCGACAGCTCATTCTAACAATTGAAAACTACAATGTCCTTTTCGTGTGACTATATCCAAGCATTGTTCCTATACACCTATTGTTGTTGATGCAAGAAGAATAACGATTTATATTTTAATCATTGTTGTGGCCGATTCTAGTTGTTTCACATTTCTTTGATTTGACTATATAAAATCGATGGACGAGTTCGGAAAATTGTTGACGCTTCAGTAAACCATTATATGTCCAGGTCTGGAATTAACAGGTTTTAGCGTTCGGTGCAATAATTTGAAATTAATCCCAGTTTCATTTCCTGCTGTGAGATGTGCCTTCTTCAATTTCCCTATCGATTTTTTTTAAGTGCCATTGATCTTTACCGGATTCGTGTGGCGGGTATATCAAGAAGCAAATGGAATAACTAATGATGAGAACAGGGCAGCCTTTCAACATTCAACAAACGCGATAAGACAAGAAAAGGCTTGAAGAGACAAGATGCAATTTTACAGGACTAGTGTGTGTTGCGCGAGATTCGTTAGCGGGTATGTGAGCTGGTCGCTCTGAAAGCAATGGCAAACTACTGAGCATAATCTTGCCAAGAAATCAACAACAGCGGTAAAATGCTGGTGTTGACAGCGATGTCCTGTAAATAGGATATGCGAAAAATAAAACACAAAAAAAAGTGTGCGTAAAGAAAACAAAAACAGTCCACATTCTTTAGACATGTCATAAGAAAGGGAAAGATGGAGTATGTCGTCACAACAGTAAAGTTGGAGGGGAGTAGAGGCAGGGGAGACCAGAGAGAAGATGCTGACAGTTTGGAACAATGGCACGGGGGAGCATGAGTTTCTGAAATGATTGGCAGCGCACGAGACAGACGGTGCTGGTTAGACTGTGTTAGACATGATCACCAAATCCACACGGATCACTCGTCGGCAGATGATAAGTGCACTAGTTCCATTTCTACCTCGGCCCCTTGCAAGATTGTGTGCTAGTTAAAGATTTTTGTTTACAGCGGACAGTAAAACGGAAGAGGCCGTCCGGCATTAAGCAGGCGGGAACAGTAAGTAAACTGATTCAATAAATTAGATGTAAACAATCAACAATGCGTGGCTTGTTATGAGGAGAAGTACAATTGAAAACTAAATAAAACTGACAAATTTGACGAGAAAAGAGCAAGGAGAAGGCAAAGAGTTGGATGGTTAGTCAGACAGCATGATCGGGACAAGAACGCAGACACGGTATGACACTGGTCTCATCTCATCTTATCTCATCTCATCATGTTCCTCTTGTACCTTGCGGTGTCGAGAGTGAAGTATAAACAGCGGGAGGAGTGCCGCTTATGGCTTCATGTATCGATATTCCCATGGACTCTGTTATTCCCTGCGTCCATCGTTTACTGTGTTCGGCCTCTTCCTCTGCTTCCCTCTGGTCTGTACATCATTGCTTGTTGTGGTATACTGTTAGTTGGTAACCTACTTGCATGGCCAAACCATTTGACTTGCTGCCTTCTAATAAAATCTAGTGCAGCTATAACCCCCACTTTAGTCCTGATTTCTTCATTTCTGATCTTATCTCTTCTTGATACATTGAGTATTTTTCTCAGGAATCTCATTTCTGTTGTTGTGATTTTTCTTTCTCTTTTCTGTCATTGTCCAGGTTTGGCATTGGTAACATAGAGTTGGTAGGAAGATTGTGTTGTAAAGTGCTTTCTTAGTAGTTATTGATACATGTTTGTTCTTTAGTATTGGTCCCATTTTTCCAATGAGTTTGTTTGCCTTATTGCATCTATTTTCGATATCGTCTTCTGATTTGCCATTTGATGATATTATACTTCCTAGGTACTTGAAACTCTTTACTTGTTTCAAGGGATGTTCGTGTAGGTGAATCGTTGGTGCTTTTCTTCTTTAGTTACAGTCAATACCTCTGTTTTACTTGTGCTAATTTTCATATTATGTTCCCTACACATTTCATTTAGACTATTCATGTGGTCTTGTAATTCAGCTTCTGATTTTGCTATTATTGCTTGGTCGTCCGCAAACAGGAGTTCTCTAATGGTTAGATGCAGATGGTTCTTCTTCTGTGTTCTCGTCATGCGGTGTTCTTGCGGTCTCTATTTGGCTGGTTTCTTTACATATGTTGTCTATATATGTTATGAACAAGAGATGGGACAGGACACAACCTTGTCGTACTCCGGATCTTATGGTGAAGGGTTCTAAGTGTCCTCCAGTTGCTCTCACTATGTTTTCACTGTTGTTGTATAAGACTTCTACATAGGTTTGTTAGATGTGTACTCACTCCATATTGTTTAAGGATTTCCACAGCTTGTTTCTATCTACTCTATCAAATGCCTTTTCTTGGTCGGACAAAGGCTAAGTAGTGTTTCATTGAATTCGATTGATTTTTCTATAAGTTGCATATGACCAAAAATGACACTGGTCATGGTGCGAAATGGCGAACCATGACCATCCACGTTTACAGGCATGATACACACTAATGATGATGATTACACAGACTAGCGTTTATCTAGATACACCTTCTTACATGAACCGGAGTTTACTTCAGCCACGCTTGCTTACATAAACTGGGGTTTACTTAAGCCATGCAGTTGACAACCATATATCCACAGTGACTGTCTCATTGGATACGATGTACACATACCCCTAAAATTTGTTAATACACGTAGATTCAGGGCTGTTCTTTTTCTTTACATTGACATTACACTTCACAAAATCACGTTCACGTGTTTAACTTTATAAACATCCAGGTGTTATATTACATTATTATAGAAACGGGTATCATTAGTGATGTGATTTATCTCACTGCGTGTCACTTTTGCCACACTTTGAATTTGTACTCCTTTCCGTTTAAAAGACATGTTCAAAGCTTTTCATAGGTCGTTTCCTGACAAACGTTTCAGAATATTGGTTGTACTTCAGCTGGTCGACATTACTCCGTTTTCCGCTTTCCAATATTGGCATAACAATAACTTTACAGGGTTTCTTCTTCTTCTTCGTTCATCCGGAGTTTTTTTTTCGGATGTGATTGCGTTGTGCCTGTTTACAGCAGAGCTGCGTTCTTGCGCCGTTAGGCCGACACATCCGACTTCTGCGGGCATTTGTTGACCGGGTTAACCTTCCCGGGGTTTCTTAGGACGTTTGACTCTCACTGTTGTGGTGTTATCCCCCATCCCAGCTGGTCCATATAGAACAGCCAAAGATCCTGGTCAGCCCTCAAGGGAAGGCAGGGGCAGACCATGGGCATTCCCCGCCATCCAAGGAGGCTTCCATACTTGCAGAGCCGATACATAGCGCTCTGGTACTGGGCTCACCCAAGGAATCGTCACGTCCTGCACATGGCTGCATCACTTCCGTATATTGGGCCTTCCGTTCACCATAGGCTGTTCTTCCGGAAACCAGAAGTATGCAGTCTGCAGATGACATCCACACAGTGAGCTTTCGATTCGGACTTTCCATGTAATGGATTTGCTATCCAAGCAATATTCCATTTCATGCCACTAGGACACTTTTCCACATTTTATGAAGCCCACATAGTGGGCTTTTGATTAGGACAATCCACGTAATGGATTTGCTATCCAAGCAATATTCCATTTCATGCCACTAGGACACTTTTCCACCTTTTATGAAGCCCACACAATGGGCTTTTGATTCGGACTTTCCACGTAATGGATTTGCTATCCAAGCAATATTCCATTTCGTGCCACTAGAGCACTTTTCCACCTTTTATGAAGCCCACACAGCAAGCTTTCGATTTGGACTTTCCACATAATGGATTTGCTATCCAAGCAATATTCCATTTCATGCCTCTGGGTCTTCATGCACCTTTAAATGTCAACCTGTATGCAGTTAAAGTAAGCTGCGGTCAACTTGAGCTTGTTGATATCTCCATAGAGCTTGTCCTCAAATGAAGCAGGTGTGGGCCAAAACATCTTTCTCTGTTCTGCATACGTTGGGCAATCCTGCAGCAAATGTTTTGCTGTCATTTTTCCAGTTCTACAATTACATTCATCGGTATCTCCTATCTTTAGTTTATTGAACAAGTGGTATTTCAGCCTGTTATGTCCTGTGCGGAGTCTGAAGATTGCTACTTGTTCTCTTCGGTCGAGTTTGTAATATGCATCATCCTTCTGATGGCCTGGATGCTCTGATTCCCATTTGGTTCTATAAGTGCTTTTTATCAACCTCTTTGCCTCATTATAGGTTATGTCTATGTCAGGCTGTGGTAGTCGTCCGCCCTCTTTTGCCAGTCTGTCAGCCTCTTCGTTTCCAGGTATACTGCAATGTGATGGGATCCACTGTATTACAACTTTTTTGGATTTCTGGCATAGACCATGGAGTGCTGCTCTTAGGTCAGTTAGTTCTGTGCTGTTATTACTCTTCAGTATTGAGACAACTGACTTTGCATCTGTGAAGATAGCTATTTGTTTCTCTTTATTTTCCTCCATCAGGAGCATTTCTGCTGCAGTTTTCAAAGCCTCTACCTCCGCTTTGAAGTTACTTGAAAATTTTCCAGTTGCCATTTGTCAGAGTCCAGAATAGTGCAGTGATGCAGGGACATCGTTACGCCCGCCAGGCGACTTAGTCCCCAGCAGGGATGCCGTAACTTCGTTACGCCGCCAGGCGAGTAGTAGTTACCTGCCTGCAAGATTGCTGGCTGACGAAACGGCCAGCGGTCAGGCAAGGACGACGCAAGACGCACGCATGCCTCGTGAAGCCACTTCAGGTGGGAGGCAAGTTGCGAGCTATAGGCAGACAGCTCTGGGACGTCGACTCGACTGGACGCATGATGAGAGAAAGGCGTTGTGGGGTTTCTGTGCATGAACGTCGAGTGTCTGGACATCTTGAGAGATAGACTGTGAGCTGTATTGTGTATGTAAGTGTATTGAAGTGTCAAGTATATCTTGTTGTGATCATCGTATGGTATATGATCTGTAAATAAATCCATTGAACGTTGTGTCGTTGAGTCTTAAGTCAAATCACGGTGTACTTGTACTGTCTCACATGTGTTAGGTTAGCGAGCCAAGTTTAAGACCCTGACATGTGTGGACGTGGGGGCTCGTCCGGGATCTGAACCCGGGACCTCTCGCACCCCAAGCGAAAATCATACCCCTAGACCACCATCTGATATCATTGAATGTGTGAACGCAGTAACTAGATCTACTGCTAGAGTGCAAGATGAAAGTAATCAAACTGAGGCTATACAAATGCTCAGCCCAGTATCACTACCTGCTAACACCATGAAGGAAACGTTTTGCTGTGAAAAATGATATCCTCACCAGGTATTATACCAGAGGTGACAACACCACAGAGCAAACTGTTTTCCCAAACTAATTATCGTAGGCAAGCCTTACATCTTGCCCATGATATACCTCTTGCAGGGCATATGGCATAAGCTAAGACCAGATCAAGATTATTAACACAGTTTCATTGGCCCAAATTTTGCAATGACATTAAAGAATATTGCAGAAGTTGTGACACCTGCCAGACACTGGTGAAAAAGGTAAACACCCACAGGCAAAGTTACAAGTCACTGACTTAGCCAGTCGACCCTTTGAAAAATTATCTGTCGACATAGTGGGCCCTCTCAATCATACAACAACTAGATGGAATAAATATATTCTAACTGTCATTGATCAATGTAGCCGCTGGCCGGAAGCTATTCCGCTAAAGAACATAACTGCCAATGATATAATGGAAGTTTTCTTCCATATTTTTTCTCGGATAGGATTTCCAGACACTATCCAATCAGATAGGGGCACTCAGTTTATCGCCGCATCTACCCAAGCTTTCACCAAAATGTTGGGAGTGAAGCAATGTTTCAATTCCCCGTACCATCCTCACTCTAGTGGAATTATAGAAAAATTTAACGGCGATTTAAAGCACATGCATGCAAAAGTCACGCAAGAGCACCCCAATAACTGGGATGTATATCTACCAGCTATTCTTTTTGCTTATCGCGAGGTACCACATTCTAGTACCGGTTTCTCTCCTTTTGAACTTATCTATGGTGCCAAACCACGTGGCCCATTGACTATTTATCACCAAATGTTAACTGACTCCACTCCAGTACTTAAACCCATATCATCATACTTATATGTTACATCATTGCGTGAAAGAATCATCAAATCTTGTATAATTGCAAAGAATGCACTAAATTATCTGGTGCTACTTATAGACAGTATGCTGACAAAGGTAACAGGACAATAACGTTGACACCTGGACAGGACGTTCTTCTTCTTTTACCTAGTGACAGACGTTTATTGACTGATTCTTGGCAGGGACCTTTTAAAGTGACGAGACAGATTTCACCTGTAGACTACGAGATCAAAAAAAAAGACAAACACAAAATATTCCACATAAATATGCTAAGACCTACTACAACAGAGACAACGAACAGACGATACAACAGCTTGTACAGTGATAATAGATCACGAAGATGACGAGGCTAGTGACGAAATTCCAACACCTGCATTAGACACGACAAACTGCTTGAAGGAGATCAAAATCAACCCAAAGTTAACTCAAGCAGAAACAGACAGTTGCAAACAGCTAATACAACAGTACAACACCATCTTCTCGAACAACCCAGGACAAACAGAATTAGTACAGCATCACATCACACTCACGTCAAACACACCCATAAGATGCAGACCATACACCATTCCATTACATTACAAAGAACACCTACATCAGGAGATCATCAACTTGGAGAAAAACAACATCATAAGACGATCCCAATCAGACTTCTCATCTCCAATGGTCATAGTACGCAAAAAGGACAACACGATAAGACTGTGTGTCGACTATAGGAAGCTCAATAAAATAACTCTTCTAGATTTGGAGCCAATGGCAAACTCTGACGATCTACTGACAGAACTGACAGACGCTAGGTTTCTTTACGAAGGTAGACATGACAAAAGCATATTGGCAATAGCGGTAGACGAACAGAGCAGACATCTGACAGCATTTGCCACACCTTGGGAACTGTACGAATGGTGCAAACTTCCATTTGGGCTTGTCAATGCCCCAGCCACATTCGTACGTATGACACGACTTTTACTAGTAGATATACCTAACATAATTTGCTATATAGACGACATCTGTCTTCACACAGAGACAATGACAGAGCACATTAAGACATTAGAACAGACATTTGAACGTATTAGACAGCACGGACTGACGGTAAAGCCTGCGAAAGTAGACATAGCCTACCAGGAAATATCCTTCTTGGGGTACAAAATATCCAATGGCTTTGTCACGACAGACGATAACATTGTGACCAAGATACTAAAACTCTCACTTCCGACTACTAAAAAGCAAGTCAGAAGTTTGTTGGGACTGATAAATTATTACCGGCAGTTCATTCCTGATTTTTTCCGAACTGACCGAAGTATTTACTAACTTACTAACAAAAGATAAACCGGAGAAAATTGTAAGCAATGAATGCCTAAAATTTGCATTCCGTAGAGTATTATCTTGTTTTTCTGATAATAGCTTACATAATCCCATCCTGAAATTGCCCAATCTCCATTTACCTTTCAGATTGCGGACAGACGCGAGCTCCGTGGCGATTGGCGCAGTCTTATTGCAAGAGCACAAAAACATCCTCCATCCCGTGTACTTCGTATCCAGGAAACTAAAACCCAGAGAACGGGCTTGGTCAATACCTCAGTTGGAAGCCCTAGCATTAGTGGTCGGGGTAACTAAATTGTCCAGATTCCTTCTAGGACGCCATTTCATCGTGGAATCTGACAGCAGCCCGTTGCGATTTATAAAATCAGGTGTACCTTCAACCAGATGGTAGCGCGCTGGTCTCTTAAACTCCAAGATTACAGCTTCGAGGTTCGACATATTCCAGGCAGAACCAACACGATCGCCGATCTGTTGTCCCGTTGTCCGACCAACCCAGTAAGCACCAATGTCTGAGTGCAGTGTGAGAAAATACACTCAGATTAACACAGCCATCCATCAGTGAAAATTTTTTTTTTCATTCACAAAAGCTGTGTAAAGTCTACTATGTCATGTGAAAAGGGATTACTCCCAATATATATAGTGTTCTTATTTTACTAATTCATGTAGTGATTGTCGTGTATAATTGTGTAGTGTGTGGTAGAAAGCGAACTTTATTATTGTATATATTACGAACAAGAACAGTGCTACATTCGCTCAAAAACTTACCGTAAGCGAACTATCCAATTTGACAGTGGCATCTGCGTGTGGAACATTCCAGGGATATTTTAAATACGTGTGTGAACGTGTGACCTAAAAATTGACAGCTACACCACTGCAGTCAATCGTAATCCAGAAGGTTTTTTCAGTGAAACATCCAACACATGAACGATTAGAACATTGTACTTTCCGTAACTACATCAGACCGGAACAAGTGTGTTCTACAAGCTTCAACATCAGCTGTTTAGTGTTCGTGTGTACTTCCGGATTAGTTAGAAATTTAGAGCAAAATTAGCAGACGACAAATAAAAGTTTAAAAAGCTATGACGATTCTAAAAAACTTTAGGAATCAACAAAGTTGAATACACGAATTGTGGGTTTTATATATTTATGTAGTGTAATATTAGAATCATATCTTGATTAATGTATTCATACGAGCGACTTTTTCTCGTTAGTATGAAGAAACGTCAAGCGATGACGCTAAGAAATAGGATAATTATTGTAAATTATTATATGTCATAAATTTTGAAATTATTCCCTTTCATTTATTTGTTATTACATCATTACACAAAGGGGCCCTAATTTGAAAAGTATACTGTAATGTGTTGTATATAAATAGCCATGTTGTTGCCAGATTGTTAACACACCAGGTAGCCATCTACTGGGCATGGCAGAGTGTTACCGACATTGCAGACCAAAACAAAAGCTCCTGGCCAAATGAGGTCGGGTTTGAGCGTTTAATGCGACTTATGTAAAAGCCGTATTTCGGTCTAGCCAGATGGTTTTTGTTTCAAGAACCATATTATTACGTTTTTTTTGGAGGGTGCGAGGTAGATGCGTGAAGCTGGTACTACCGATCTGACTGGGTCATTAATGCAATTGAGGTAATCAGCCATCGAGAGGATGAAACCTGACAGTGTTAAAGGTTGAACATCACATGTCGTTGAATACAACTTCCATTTCTTATATGTTTCTATGACAGATGTGTATTTCCATGTATTATGATACCAATGTATATAACAACAGAAGGGTTGACTCTGACAAGGTTAAATATTAACCCAGTATGTACATATATTAGACATGAAGATGACATCTTTCATGAAGTTTGCCGGGAGCATGTCAGAGTCAAGAATAGTGCAGGTGATGCAGTGGACATCGTTACGACCCGCCAGGCGACTTAGTCCCCAGCAGGGATGCCGTAACTTCGTTACGCCGCCAGGCGAGTAGTAGTTACCTGCCTGCGAGGTTGCTGGCTGACGAGACGGCCAGCGGTCAGGCAAGGACGACGCAAGACGCACGCATGCCTCGTGAAGCCACTTCAGGTGGGAGGCAAGTTGCGAGCTAGGGCAGACAGCTCTGGGACGTGACTCGACTGACTGCATGATGAGAGAAAGGCGTTGTGTGGTTTCTGTGCCTGAAAGTCGAGTGTCTGGACATCTTGAGAGATAGGACTGTGAGCTGTATTGTGTATGTAAGTGTATTGAAGTGTCAAGTATATCTTGTAGTGATCATCGTACTGTATATGATCTGTAAATAAATCCATTGAACGTTGTGTCGTTGAGTCTTAAGTCAAATCAAGTTGTACTTGTACTGTCTCACATGTGTTAGGTTAGCGAGCCAAGTTTAAGAACCCTGACACCATTGAATGTGTTTTTTTCACTCCATTTTTTAAATTTAGGAGAATTCCTCCTCCTCCATTCTCTATTGAAGTTTTTGCTGATCCATCTGTATATGCATGGGTCCAATTCCTGTTTGGGGTAATGTTCTTTTATGTAGTTTAGGGTTATTTCTCTTTTTTCGGTTTCATGCTGAGTGTTCTTTTTCTCAATACCAGGAATGTTTTCTATCATCTCAGGCAGTTGCTGCTGTCTCCAAGCTGGGAACTTGTGTGCATTGTGTATGGGCTTGACTGTTGATATGTTAAGTATAGGATCTGCCCTAATCCTTCGTTTTGCAGTTTCTACAAAGTTGCTACGCTTCAGTTTTCCCCCTTTCCAAAACCATTAAATCTGTTGTACATAGGGTGGTCTGTCAATCTTCTAAATTTTTCTGCTTGTTGCTGGGCTCTGCTATCTCTTCTATCCTGCATTGGTTGTAAACAAGTGATCTTTTCTAGTTCATTAATAGGCGTTGTCTTCAGGCTTCCAGTTATGATTCGCATTCCTTGGTTTTGGACTCTACTTATTTTTTTAAAAGTTTGACTTAGCTGCTGTTGCCCAAGCTGCAATGCCATATTCCAGTACTGGCCTCACCCGTCCAGTATATAACTTCTTGAGAACTTTCTCATCTGCTCCCCACGTTGTACCAGCAAGCTTTTTCATGATTGCCATTCTTTGCCTTGCTCTTGTTCGATTTTTCTCAACCTGTGTCTTCCATGTCAGGCGACGATCAAAGGTGACTCCTAGATAGTTTGGATTTTCTTCATGGCGCAAAAATTTTTCCATTCAATACCAGCTTAGGTGCATGTTGTTTTCTCCTCACTTATCTTCACTAGCCATGATTTTGACCAGTCCTCTAGACGCTAATAAGGCTTGCTGTATTCTGCTGTTAGCTTGTACCTAATATATTCTTCAGATGTCCATATGGCTAGGTCATCTGCAAAGGAGGATGTGTGTACTCTGGCTGGAAAATTTTCTGTGATGTCATTTATATATGCTAGGAATAATGTTGGTGAAAGAACTCCTCCTTGGGGACACCTTGCTCCAGCAGCATCATTTTGCTTGTTTGTCCTTGTACTTTTGTCCTGGCAGTTCTGTTCTCAAGGTAGTGGCTGATCCATTTATACATTTTCCACAAACATGCATGTTTTGCAGTTTACTTTCAGTCCTTCCTTCCATACTTTATCAAATGCTTTTTACTAAATCTATCCAGACTGCTAGTGTGTGCTTTTTCTCCTTGGAAGGCATCCTCTATTTCCTGAGCTATATAGGTTATTTGATCTTCATTGGATCTGTACTTTCTGAATCCTGCTTGGTGTGGTGTTAAGAGTTTGTTTTCTTCCAGATGCCATGTTAGCCTGCCATTGATAATGCGTTCCATTAATTTTCCTACACAGCTAAGTAGACTGATAGGTCGATAGCCATTTGGTTCTTCCAGGTCTTTTCCTTTCTTTGGGACTGGTATTAGTATAGCTTCCTTCCATGCCTGTGGGACTATTCCTCTCTTCCAGCTGTAATTTAGGACTGCTAGTAGTTTCTTTTTTGCCTTGTTGCCTAGTCCTATTAGCATTTCATTTGTGATTCCATCCTTTCCTGGTGATTTCTTCTTTTTAGGGTATTCATTGCTGTTCCATTTCTTCCATTGTTAGATTTGCCATCATATATTCTGCTGCTGTCTCTGTATTTCTATGATGTATCTGTTTGTCTTTGATTGCTTTCTTCTGTTCGGTTGTAATATCAATGTGGTTTGCATTTGCATAGTGTTCCATTAGTGCATTTGCAGCCTTTTTTCCTGTAAGCAAGGCATTTCCTTGTTTAATTGTTATTTGTTTGTTTCTAGGTCCTTCATTGTTCATGGCTTTCACTAGTTTCCATAGTTTGTTTCCATCCCTGTCAAAATTCAGGTTTTCTGTTTTTTCCCTCCAACAATCTCTTGTTGTTTGATTTACTGTTCTTTTATATTTTGCTGAGATGGCTTTGAGAGAGATATTCGCTTCAATTGTTTGTTCTCTCTCTGCTGTCTTCCTGGCATCTTCAACTTTGTCCTCCAAAATTTGTAGTTCTTCAGTCCAGTATGGTTTGTAATTTTTCCTCGCTCCTCTTGGAATAGACTCAGTGGCTGCCTGTATTTATCTGCTCTGTTTAGACTTTCCACCATTTGCTTTATGTTGCCATATCGTGTATTTATGTTTTCACAATATTTGTCTGTTAGTATGGCAAATCTGTCCCAATCTGCTCGTTTGTAATTCCAGCGGGGCAAAGGGCTTTTGCTCCTGTGGAACATACTCCATATTCATTACAAGCTTGATTGGTCTGTGGTCACTACCTGCTAATTGGTCCAGCACATGGCGATCGATTTTGTGGAGGATGTCTCCTGTGCAGAAAGCTAAGTCTGGAGTAGAAGTGGTAAGCCATCTTCTGGAGTAGAAGCTCGGTGTGTCATCCGCTTTGTTGAGTAGATGGAGATTTGAGTCTATTTCCCAGTCCTCCAATTCATCTCCTCTTTTGTCAGTATCTGGGTATCCCCATCTTTCTGAACGGCTATTAAAGTCTCCGACAATAATGCAGTTTGTGTCAGTTATTTTCATGTTTGAGAGTGTAAGGTCCTTATCTGCTGGGCTATACAGATTGTAGATTCTTATTTTCACGTCCTTTATCATTATATCAACACCTATAATTTCTCGTTTGGTTGTCAGAGATCACAGATACTTCGCTGCAAGGTATTGTATTTCGTGTAAGTATTAGAACTCCTCCTTTGTGTCCTTCGCGGTCGAAAACGTGTGGCCTGATATCCTCTGACTGAAATTTGCGATTGGCAGTTGAGGTGTGTCTCTTGAATGCATGCCACATCTATTCTATCTTTATGAAGACGCTGTGTTAGGGAGATTCTTTCTTGTTATAAACTCCTTCGGCATTCCACTGTAGTATGTTGAGTGTCCGGGGTAGTTTGGTCAATAGCTCTTACCTACTCCTCTGTGCCTTGACTCCACAGCACAGGGGAAGTGACCACCTAGTAGTGCCTGGGTGGACCCCCTCGAGGCAGGGGGCCCCGGCACTATCACCGCCTGATGGGACTTCACGGGATTAGACACCATAACGATTAATTTTCATCTGTGGCATCATGAAATGATAAAGTTACGTTGCACTGCTTTGTCAAGCCTTGTGGCTCAGTACATCCGATTTCGACAAGCACTTTTCGGGATGCTTTCCCTAGCCTTTGACTGTCCCCATGTCTACCTACAAGGACAGCAGGGTTGTGTGCGTCACTTCGTCTGGTTCCCTCTCCCTTGACCTGTCCGACATGGGTGACCCTACCAGTAGGGAGTGCTACCCCTCGGCATAGCTCTTGGGGTCATTGGAACGCGCAAGCCCCTCTACCTCGTCAAGGTGGGGCGCACGGCAGAGGGGACTTTACAGGGTTTATAACTGGGCTACATCTGGATTTGCAAATTCAGTACCTATAAATTTTGAGAAGGGAAGAAGGCAAGGAATTAACTGGTTGCTTAACTTGTTACCGTGATTTACGTACGTAAAATCTTAATACCTAACATTTCATGTGTAACAAATTTTAAATCACACGG
>JACEFZ010028216.1:0-142500 GCA_014155875.1 Cepaea nemoralis
CAAAAAATTTTCCGGGAGTGGAGCCAAGCATCTGGACCAAGCCATCAATGACACCGGAGCTGAGTATACACAGGTTGAGTTGCTTCCATTTGATTTGTGTATGTGTCTTGCTTGGTAGTTCAGAGTCAACAGGCACCCTTCCATTACTATGTTTACTCACCCTCATAATTAGTGGGAGGTTGGAGGGCTACTTTTGGTGCTATTTCATTATCACCCAAAAGTACGTTCCGTTCGGTTAGCATTCGAAATTGACTTAGAATTTAAGTAAATTTTCGACTGCTAGCGAGAACTTTGTCTTGTTTTGTAACCTAGTCCATTATTTGTTGTTCTTTAACGTCATTAATGTATCTATTATTTGTGATTATTTTGTCCACAGGTGTTATGTCATTTAGCTAACACTTCTGATAGGCGTTATTGTTGTCCAGTGGTGTTATCATTATTGTAGTACAGCATTACTACACCAAGGTCATCACACTCGGCTTCGCCAGAGCAAGATCAGCAGCGACACTGACGCAGATATATTCTTGCTATTGAGATTCTTTATCATTGTCATCACAGATACTATTATCTGAAGACACTGATACAGATAGTGTCGACATTGATTCCAGCTACTGACACATATATAGTAGACAAGTACTCAACCACAACATGTCTACATTAATAGATTTTGTAGTACTTGGTGAGAAATTGTGTCTCACAGGCCTAGATCTTTTGACATAGGCAGAAAACAAACTCTTCGAATTTCGAAGTCAGTTAAGATAAAATAGAGCTAAAGAACTTAGAGAAGCACAACACGCAGCAGCTAAAGAACTTAAACAACTTGAACTACAGAATTTAGAATCACAATACGCAGCAGCTAGAGAGCTTAGACAGGCACAAGAAAAACAAAGAGATAAAGAGATAACTCTAGAGAGACAAAAGTTAGATCTCGAAGCAAAAAGACTACAGTTTGAAATAGATAAGTGGAAATTTGAAAAAGAGAGAATAACGTTACCAGTAGCACAAAGATACAAAAAATAACAAAAAAAAACAATAAAATGTTATCTTTGTCATAGTTTTGGACATGAAGTAAAGAATTGTAGACTGAAACTAGTGATGAAAGAAGCTAAAAGAACAGATGTCAAACTTAGTAGAAATGAAGAACTTGACTAAAACACAAGCAAATTGTCTATAGCTACAAACAAAAATAATAGACAACAGATTGATAAACCTGTAAATAGTCATAGAGTACCTATGCAACAGACAAATACGAACAACATGGGCACTGCAACTCTGAAAGTCCATAAAGCATTTGTTAACAGCATACCAACCACATGCATAAGAAACACTGGAACATCGATGGTGGGAGTAAACCACCGGTTTGTTAGAAGGGAAGACTACACAGGTAATACAGTAACTTGTCGAACATTCGGTGGAACACTCGAAAAGTATGATACAGCATGGGTCGAAATCGACAGCCCATACTATACTGGCAGAATACAAGCAGCAAGGCTACCAAACCCGTACGCTGGACTAATGCTAGGTAACATACCTGGAATAAAAGATTGTACACAAGAAAAAATCCAAGCATGGCAATCAAAACACAATGTAACAAAGGTCACACCAATAGTTCAGCAAGGAAAAGATAAAGGAGAAGATAAAGTAGTCATACTGCAGAATAACCAAAGTGACACTAAACAAGTAGCAAACAAGCAGAACTATAACTTAGCAAAACAGCAAAGAGGCGATAAAACGTTACAAACATATTTTCAGCAAGTAAACCAACCATCTAAAAAAGCAAAAGGGGGTAGTTGGAAATTTAAAGTAGAAGACAATATCCTCATGAGAATATACAAGAAATATTCAACGTGTATTTCACAAACAGTGCTACCAGTGCAACACCGCAGCGAGGCACTCCACTTCGCGCACCACAAGTTAGTTACAGACCATATGGGAATAGCCAAGACTAGACAGACATTATTATCTCTACACTATTGGCCAGGTGTTGAGAAAGATATCAGAAACTATATCCGATCATGCAAACTGTGCCAACAGAGACATATACCGATCCCAGCCACTCAGATAGAGAAAGACAACAAACAAGTAATAGAAAACACTGGTGAGAAACACTGTCAACAAAGTGACGAGAAGTCAGAAACTCACCCCATAGAACAAGCTACTGATAAAGAGATAAATAAACCACTGACACATGAACAGCCAACAATCACACCAACACCATCCACGCAAGAAATTATTACATGGAAAGAACTATCATTCAGACCAAATTTAACGGAGAGAGATAAAACCAAGCTAGCCTGTCTCATTAAACATTATATAGCTATCATTCCATCATTTACTGAAAGTACATCAAAAATTAAACAATTGTTAACACCATATTTCGATGATCAAACTAAAATTAAGATTTCTAGATGTGCAGAGTATAGTCTCAGTCAACCCATATGTTATGCTGAAAATCAATAGGAAAGATTGGGTGATACATCGGCGGATGAGAAGTACTATCATAAAAAGTATAGATAACATTTCATATATTTCACAATGAAACACCCTAGTCTTGTGATATGTATATATAAGATATAGATATTTTAGAATAGAAGATAGTTTAGTATATATATACTCTTTTTAACAGAATGAATGCTTAGTTATGATAGTATTGGTTGAATGAACATACTGTGATAAAAACATCAAATGTCAGAATAATAACATTAACTACAGCTCTCATATAGAGGAGCTAAAGTGATATCACATACTGTCCAAGTGATGCCATCATGATAGTATATTATGATCAGATGTCAAATGCAGTTAAAATGATACTTCGACTTCATTCTGATGTTGATATCTATGAAAGGTCATGCAAATATGTAAACCATTGATGTAAATACCAAAAGAAAACACTGCAAATGCACATCACATCACCTGTAAATCACCTCATAGCCAGGGTGCTTGCTGAATCAACTTAATTGCACTCTGAATTGCTAATCAGGACATTTGCATGTCAATGGAAACAGCTTAAAATTAGTTACTATTATCTCTTGTATTAATACTGGTTGTATATGCATATGTACATCCTATTGTGTTATTATTCTCAGACAGTATTAGAGTATCTGAAGCTGAATGGAGATTAAGAATGCAGCTGCAGATAGAAGTCCTACGCCACTTGAGCATAAGATGAGCACCATACAAGTCCATAGTCCACCAGACTAGTTACAAGCCACTGTTCAAGGGATACAAGGTTGATCTACATCTCACAAGTATCCACCAAAGATTTTAGGTTCAACACAGGAATTTAAAACTATAATTTATATCATTATCACCATCATCATCAAAAAAATTTTTGAAAAAAAAAAAAAAACAAACTCAGAAAAACAAATTGTTTTAAAATGGGAAAAATAAAAAACAATGGAAAATAATGGGAAAAAAAAGATTATTTCCCCTGATATTGTTATTATTTCATCCATCATCATTACGATAATTAATGTATAGTTACATACACTGTTGTAGATGTCCACAGATTTGAAGTTGGGTGTTCTACTTCAAGTTATGATCTTATGAGAAGACCCACTACATATAGTACTAGAGACACCGATGAATCTGCAACATGAAGTCACTACAACAAAATAACTATATGTTGGAAACAGAAAACTACAAGTCCAACAGTACAACATATGTGGTCACAATTAAAACAAGGTGCATAATTGAGACAAGTGGTAAAACAAAATATGGTCACAGGTCAGCAAAAGTTCAACAAGTGGAAATGTAAAAATTGGAGAGAAACCAAATAAGTACAAATTTGCAGAAATGTTCTAAACCAGACGTTGTATATATGTATTATATTACTTTATTGCTTCAATGTACAGTGATGATAAAGGATAGAATATGTATACATAGGATGGAATATATATTTCATTAATTTACTATGATGCAATGTGTATACATGACATGGATATATTATTAGTAGGTATGGGTGTTATAGAAAACTTATTCATTGCATGGATATGATGATACAGTGAGGTAAATTCATCTCATTGGTAAATGTATAATTGGAAATGACAAAGGTATAAGTTGCATAGAGACATGGTATAGAACAAACAGAAAACCAGCATCGCTATAACATCCATGGGCAATGATAGCTACTAGACAAAGAGAGATCAGGTAAACATACCTCAAAACAGAAATATCTATGTAGAGTACAGAAGAGATGAATACACTACAAGCACCAAAGCAGCACCAAGGTCAGACATAACTCATTAACGTCAAAGTCAAAGCAAGAGCAATCCATTGATACAAGAAGGGGCAGTGAAAGCCATTGTCCATAATCACACACATATACCTTACTCAGAGCCTGGGGCTTGGATTGAGTAGGATGCTCATGCATAGTACATGATTGAGGAGCTGCTAGGGATGTTTGATGAAACATTGGATCCTACGTCAGACTAGATCACATAACCTCTGAACTTGAAAAGGAGGCTGTGACTACACGGAAGTCTAGGTGTAGACGGGTTACCGTGTCCGCATAATATATTATATTATTTTGTTTGTTTTGTTGTGATGTTGTTTATTGATGAAAACTTGTCACGAGTCTAAATGAATCATGGAAGAGATAAGCTCATATGTAGTGACAATAGATGTACAGATATGATACGAATATTAAGAGAGACCAAAGCATGCGACCATAGAGTTCACTAAAACAAACGGCAGTGTGTACTTATCCAACTGATGTCAAGAAGTATAAGACTGAGTAAAGGTAGTAAAAATGTTTACAACATTAAAAAAAGGGGGGGGGGGCATATTGCCATGAGAGGGATACGCGAAACACAGCAAGTGTGTCAATCGTAGAAACTAGAGAGATGTCGTTGACACACAGTTCAAAAACGCAAGCGAACATTGGCAGATTAGTTGGCGGAGCTAATGTGGTCACAGTCATAGTTAGTTTTTAAAGGGCTATCGACTGCAGACAGTGAGTCAGTAGTTTGTACAGAATCGCTGGATTTAATGGCTTTAATTTCTTCTTTGTCAACCGCCCATTGCTAGGTTTTGACATCTGTTCTTCATAGAATGGCCCAGCATACTTAGGACCTTTCTGTTGTATTATTAGCCCTATCGTGTCTCTGCGTTCTCTCTATGCCAAAGTCCTTTCTATCTTATCCATCTTCAATATATAGTATGTACAGTTGTTATTATTTTGCTCTGTTGGTAAACATTGATAAGTATTTTCCCAAGGACTCTGGATTTAGTTGGCTATCTTCTGCATTGCTGGCGTTGCTGTCTTGTCATGTGCTTTTTCCGTGTCAGGATATGACAAGCATCTTTGAGGTGTGTGGGCTGTTTTATGTTCTCTGAGGGGTATTCCATTTATCTAGATGACTCTTGCTTTTCGTTTTGGGTGAGAGGAGAGTGTTGTGTGAATGTTTCTTAACTTGAATGTGATGATGATGACACACCAGCTATCTATCCGTGTAGCTAATGGCTAATCACTAATGCATCTATAACTCTTTGTAGCAGTTTGGTGGTCACTGTTACTTGCTCAAGTGTGCGAAATATCACTAGGTAATCAACAAACATTGCCACTTTAATTCCATGTGGTAATTCGGCAAACAAGGTCTTTGATATAGATTATGAAGCATGTGGAGGGTGGGGGTGGGGGGTGTCGGGGCGGGGGGGGGGGGGGGAACAAGGTAAGGTAGAACATTCTTGCTCTTGTGTCCGACTATCTGTGCTTGCCCCTTTTTTTTTACTGTGCAAGTATGCTTTCACCAAATAACTTTATAATTCTTCGTTTTCTTTGTCAGTTCATCATTCTAAACCCTATGAAAAGTTGTCTTTAGACATATACATGCCGCAAGCAGCAGGTTCTTATCTTGGAATGCATCCTTAATTTCTTGTAATAGATAAGTTGTCTGTTCTTTGGTAGAAAACACTCAAAAGCAGCCCATTGCAGCATACAAATGTTTTCACATCTGATGCTGAAAGTGGTGCTCTGAGTGTGTGTGCGTGTGTGTGTGTGTTGTGTATGTGTGTTGTGTGTGTGCGTGTGTGTGTATGTGCGCGCAGGGACTGCTGGTAAGGCTAATTGGTCTAGCTGGAGACAATGAAACTATCTCTCCCTGGTCTTATGAGAAACGATTGCTTTTCTCCAAGTCTGCTGAGCTTTGCCTAAGTCCAGTAGTTATTAGAGGTCTGCGATTACTTTATTTTCATTGGGAGCGGGGGGGGGGGGGGGGGGGAATGGAGGTTCTTACGTTCTTGGTAATATCATTGGAAATTCCATCCGTTCAGCCATACCATTGGAAATTCCATCGATTTCTGGTGACTTTCTCATTTTCACTTTTAACAACGCTTACTTCTGTGTCCCTCCAGCACCGCCGAAGTTGTTTATTTTGACCAGTATGTTGCTGTTTCTCTCGAATTTCTTGCTGTTTCTCTGGACTGATTTCAATGTTGTTTTTTTAGTAAATGAGTGGGCAAAAGGTCGACGGCCTGTTGTTATAATAAGAAGTTTCTGTCTTAAGCACCGTATTTTACCAGGATAGATTGTGGTGTTACTCAAGTTTATGTACATACATTGGGGGGTACGGGGTGTCAGGCATTGGTAGCACCTTTGGTAAGGATGGCTCTCATGTCCTTTCAGGACCCATCCCCCACTGGTCCAAGTCTGACACCCAGCTCGTGCCTGTGGCTCCTAGTAGCTGTCAGCATGCGACAGCGGCCACCCCCCGGGCAACAGCTGTGAGAGGCTGGCTAAACCAGGCATGGGTATCCGATTTGGTGTCAAACCAAGAGGTAAACTAAGGTATGCCTACCCAGCATGTGAAGACAGGATCCGGCAGACTGCGCGGAAGAAATCATTCCTGATTCAACGGGCAAGACGGCGTTTACTTGCAAAGCGTTGTGGAACGTAATGAGCACGGCAAGGCACGTAGAGCGCCCTGGTCATCCACTGCACCTGTATTCGTCTCCAATCGTCTCGACTTGTCTTGCCACTGGACTCAGATGGACTCAGGCGAGAGAGTGAGGTCGACGAATTGCGCAACTCTTCCTCACTTTAATCCAAGTCATCGCGCAAGTCATTCTTCATCCAACGTCACATATCACCTTCAAGCCCTGTGGCGATGGGCGAGCGGCAAAGCGGCAGGCGTGGGTACGCTGGCAGCCGTAGTCGCAGACCTGCACACAGGCGGCTCAGGCCATATGGTCGTCTTCTACTGACCGGAGCAGCAGTGGGATTCGGCAGCCCCCTGAGCGACTGAGCAGCCCTCTATAGGAACAGAGAGAAAAAGCAGCGGCTGCAGCAGGAAGACCGCCTCTCTATAGGAACACACTGCTCACCTCCATAGCATGAGGAAGGGGCTAGAAAAGGTGCCCTAAACATTGTCTGCTTCATCACTACCTAACCAGCTAGCCGCGGTTGGTGGGTACCCTAAACTGCGGTCGACATACAAAGAAAGATAAAACAAGCAAAGCTAAAAGAGTAAACCATATTCCCTTAACAATTGGAACTTGGAATGTACGCACCCTACTTGACAGAGACGGCACGTCGGGTCCAGAGAGACGAACAGCACTGATTGGGAGAGAGCTCGGCAGGTACAACATCGACATTGCAGCCTTGAGCGAGACACGACTTGCAGAAGAAGGCCAAATCTGTGAAATTGGTGCCGGCTACACATTTTTCTGGAGTGGACGGAAAAGCGAGGAAAGACGCCAATCCGGTGTGGGTTTTGCCATTAAGTCGGCCCTGGTCGGCAAATTAGCTGGATTTCCAAAGGCTGTAAACGACAGGCTCATGACCATGAAGTTGCCTCTGCTGAATGGAAGGAAGCACGCAACCATTGTGAGTGTCTACGCACCAACTATGACCAACGAAGATGATGTCAAGAATAAGTTCTATGAGGACCTGCACAATGTATTAACATCTGTTCCCAAAGGAGACAAACTTATACTCCTTGGGGATTTCAATGCCAGAGTAGGCACGGACACCACCTCTTGGAGTGGCATTATTGGAAAGCATGGAGTCGGAAATTGTAACAGCAATGGACTCCGCCTCCTTCAGACTTGTGCCGAACATGATCTCCTGATTACGAACACAATTTTCCGTCTCCCCATGAGAAATAGGACATCGTGGATGCACCCTCGCTCGAAACACTGGCACCTCATTGACTATGTCATCGTCAGGAGGAGTGACAGACAAGACGTTCGAGTGACAAAATCCATGTGTGGTGCCGAATGTTGGACAGACCATCGTCTCATTGTCTCGAAAATGAACATCCACATCAGGCCACCACGGCGTCCTCAAGGGGCGAAAATGCAAACAAAGCTAAATGTCACCCGCCTAAACAGCAAGAAAATGCAGCAGTCGTTTGAAAATATGCTGGAAGACCGCCTCAAGCCCAATGCTGAAGCTAAACAGGATACAGAAACAGAATGGAGAGCCCTAAAGGACACGATTTACAACACTGCTATGGAAATCCTGGGTCCAGCCCCCCGAAAGCATAAAGACTGGTTTGATGAAAATTCCGAAGACATCAACCAATTGCTGGCCGAGAAACATCTTCTCCTCAAGGCACATTTGAATGACCCAAAGTCAACATAAAAAAAAGATGCTTTCAAGAACATTCAGAGAGTAGTGCAGCAGAAACTTCGGCACATGCGGGACTCCTGGCTGAGCAGCAAAGCTGATGAAATTCAGGGCTTTGCTGACAGACACGATATGAAAAACTTCTACGACTCACTGAAAGCGGTCTATGGTCCTTCATCACCAGGCATAGTTCCCCTCCTCAGTGCAGACGGGGGAACATTGGTCACCGATAAGAAAGAAATCCTCCAACGCTCGGCAGAGCATTTCAGCAAAATCTTAAATGCAACTTCCTTCTTCGATGATGAAACCATCAATTGCCTTCCTCAAGTTCCCACCAGTGAGACTCTTGATGACCTGCCAACCATAGTGGAAATAAACAAAGCCATCCAGCAACTCTCCAGCGGCAAGGCACCTGGCCCTGACTCCATCCCAGCAGAGATATACAAGGCAGGTGGGCCGGTCCTAACAGAGCAGCTTCACCAAGTCTTCACAAACATATGGATGAACGAGACCATGCCACAAGATTTTAAGGACGCGTCAATAGTCCACCTTTACAAACGTAAAGGAAACCGCCAATCCTGTGACAACCACCGAGGCATCTCCTTGCTTTCAATTGCAGGGAAGATACTCGCCAGAATTCTTCTCAATCGCCTCACAGCCCATCTCGATCAAGGTCTTCTTCCTGAGAGTCAATGTGGCTTCAGAAAAGAACGTGGAACTGTTGACATGATTTTCGCTGCAAGGCAGCTGCAAGAGAAATGTCAGGAACAGAACTGCGAAATGTTCTCCACTTTCATTGACCTTACCAAGGCTTTTGATACAGTCAGCAGAGAAGGACTGTGGAAGATTATGGCAAAATATGGCTGTCCACGAAAGTTTGTCCAAATAGTGCGGCTATTTCATGACGGCGTGCAGGCAAGAGTACAGGAAAATGGTGAGCTGTCTGAACCCTTTCCTGTCACCAATGGAGTGAAGCAAGGATGTGTCCTGGCACCAACACTGTTCAGCCTCATGTTTTCAGCCATGTTGATGAATGCCTTCGAGGACATTGGAATAGACATCAACTACCGTATGGATGGAAAGTTATTCAATCTCAGAAGGCTGAAAGCTAAAACCAAAATTAACAGCGGCACCGTCAGAGAGCTCCTGTTTGCTGATGATTGCGCTCTATACGCCAACTCAGAGGCGGACATGCAACATAATGTTTCAGCTTTCTCACATGCCTGTGCCAACTTTGGGCTCAACATCAACTTGGAGAAGACTGTAGTTATGTACCAGCCAGCTCCAGGGAATAATCACACTGTGCCGAATATCAAAGTGAATGATCATAGACTAAGTGTTGTGGACAAATTTACCTATCTTGGCAGCACCCTGTCACAAGCTGCCACAATCGATGACGAAGTGAATGCAAGAATCTCCAAGGCCAGTGCAGCCTTTGGCAGACTGTACAAGAATGTATGGGACAGAACTGTAATAAGCCTGCTAACAAAGCTAAAAGTCTACAAAGCAGTTGTATTATCCACACTTCTATATGCTTGTGAAACCTGGACTGTTTATCAGCGACACGCTAGGAAATTAAACCACTTCCACACAGTCTGCCTAAGGAAGCTACTGAAGATTAAATGGCAAGACAAGATTCCAGACACTGAAGTCCTAGAAAGAGCATCCATGCCCAGTATCCACACTCTACTGATGAAGAATCAGATTCGCTGGGCTGGTCACTTGACTCGCATGCCAGATCACAGGCTCCCTAAACGAATGTTTTACAGCGAACTGCGTTGTGGTAAACGCTCCCAAGGTGGCCAGAGGAAACGTTTTAAAGACACTCTGAAAATGTCACTGAATGCTTTTGGAATTCATCATGACACCTGGGAGGGTGCAGCCAGAGACCGAAATTCGTGGCGTGCATCATTGCGCAAAGGTGCAGTCATATGTGAGGCAACCAGGACTGCAAGAGCTGTGAAGAAAAGGCAGGACAGAAAAACCACTGCAGGAAATCCTCCTCCGGAGACGTCAAGCATTCTTTGTCCACATTGTCAAAGAACATTTCGAGCCAAAATAGGCCTTATCAGCCATCTTAGAACCCAAGGCTCCACACCTTCAACCCCACTGGATGAAATGAATGGTCATCATCATTCTTGATGGACAAACAACAACATGTACATACATATATGGGCAGTGGCTGACTGTCCTGATGTCAGCTTGCCCTTGATAAAGTGGACAACCTTATAGAGTAGATAGTATGTAAACAATGTTAATGACCTTTTAGTCACACTGCAGCCAATATTTTTAGACCCAGTCCGCACGACATATGAGTTTTCGTAGCGAGAACATTCCGGTTTTACGGCACTAAAGACCCACCGTCGTCCCTTCTCCTGTAAGTCTAAACAGTTCCACAATGTGAAGGCCAGGAGCTGAACGTTTGTTGTCAAAAGTAATGAATGCATACGCCTTGAAGGTATTTGACTAAGGTATGTTCATCCTAAACTCGACCCCCTGCCATGATAGCAATGATAAATATAATTTTAGGGTTCTATCATCTTTGTAATGGAAATATTTTCCGATATTACATTTTTGTTTAAGTCTGTGCCACCTTTAAATCAGCATCCGCCAATACAACTAGATTCCTTACACTTATGTAAAACAAAAATATTTCCCCTTATGTACATACATATACCGTTCTTTTGTATTCTTTGTAATGGAAATTTTTTCCGATATTACTAATACTATCAGTGTCATTTACTGCCAATATAGTACCTTGCGGTGTGTCTTGAGCCTGGGGAATTAAGGTCGCCTGGCTAGTGCAGTGTCCGCGAACTGTGCAGGTTAGGGTTGCCTTTTTTCCCCCTGACAGAAAAAAATCCACACCTTACCGAGGATTCGAACATGGACTCCCGAAGGAGAATCCGGCATTCTAGTTGCTCCTCGATATTACTATTGCATTTTTAAGTCTGCACAACGCGGAAATCAGCAGACCTTACACTTCTGTAAAACAAATATTTCCCATAAATATACTTTTCTTGCGTGTTCATGCGTCAGCTTGAAATCAGAAAAACTTCCGTTGATGATGTTTTATTTTTATTGCTTGTGTAACATTTTCTTCATTATTTAAACTAGAGTTCAGTCAATTTCAATACTGCGTTGTATTTTATTTATACCGGTAACACTCGCTTCAGCCCTTGAGGATTGTAATAGGGATATATAGTATTTTCAGATAATGTAAGTTTATGTAACACTTTCAATGTTTCACTTTCGATGTTTCACATTATGCATACAATATAATAATCTTTTGAGACAATTTTAATAGTGCTTGCTCTTTAGCGTTAATATAAAATTTCACAAAGATTAAATGCATTTTAGAATAAGTATGTGCGTGCGTGCACGCTCGAGCGCGCGCGCACGCACGCACGCACGCACGCACGCACGCACGCACGCACGCACGCACACACACACACACACACACACACACACACCACACGCAGCCATCTGGGATAAAAACCCGGTACAATGATGTCGAACTTGTCGACTTTTAAGTGACTTTTTAAGCGACACACCACACATGTAGAGCAGTATTTCTCTGTGCCCAGCTTATACTTTCTGCTTTTATTCGTATTAAACTTTTGAATACTATATAACCCAAGGAAGGGGTAACCTAAGATCATGTTTTCCTTTAAGTGCAGAACATTTCTTTCCGCTGTTACTAACAATGGTAACATTTCATTATTAATCCAAGGGATACACTGTTTATTGATGTTGTCAGCAGCATTTAACATTAATACATGCCACGCCTGATCGTCATTATATAATAACGTTGTTCTCCAGCTAGAAGAGCTGCAAGCAACATATTTTCCTTTAATCAAACATCATCATCTTCCACATTTGCCTTCAAGCGTTGTGGGGAGGATTATCAACGTTTCAGGGCCCCACGTATCCGTGGCGTATAGCACTGGCGTTATTCCGTGTCAATCCATTTTCTTCTCAGATTTACTTTGGTGTAGCGGTAGTGCTAGTAACAGCGGCTGGTGTCGCTCTCTAACGTGATGGGTTTTTCAGTACCTTTTAAAATCTGAGCTGTTGTTTGTCCATCAAGAATGATGATGTCCATTCACTTCATCCGGTGAGGTTGAAAGTAATAAGTAGGCCTATGGACCGTGAGTTCTAAGATGGCTGGTAAGACCTATTTTGGCTCGAAATGTTCTTTGGCAATGTGTAAGGACAGGATGAGAAGAATAAAAAAGATTTAAAAAAAAGTGATAGCAATAAAGAGAAAATTAAAATATAAAAAAAAAAAACAAAAACAATGTTGCTACTTTTCTCAGAGTCCGAGGCTATACTATATAGCCATATATACATATTTAATATAATATATGTTGTGTTCCGTGAATGTACTTGTTTGCTGATGAAGGCTAGTCGCCACAACGTCCTATATGTGTCGTAATTCTGTTCTGTAAAGCTGCATTACTTTGTGTTATTTTATATTGTTTACGTTTCCACAGTTTTACCGCAGTTCCACCAAACTGTATTCATATTTGGCAATGTGTGCAAATCTGATCTATTTACACTCACGCAATAGTTATAGCCTTATAGGGGAGCTGTCTTTACCTGCTACCGGAATGGACTTGTTCTTACGAACTTTGACCCGGCGACTCCCTTTTTTGCAGCTTGCTTATGAAATTGAACTCCTGATTGAATCAGATACTGGATTTTTTTATTTGTAGTGTAGACCAGAATCGACAGTATACACAAAGGTTGGACAAATTCACCTGGTTAATGGCATATTACATCACTAATGCTGTGATCGATCATACCATTAATTATTATATATGAATAAAATTAGTTGAACCGTCGCTAAACTAAAGGCTCAGTAAAGCTTTGTAAAAGTAAAATGCAAACTGTCAAATCAAAATTATTAGAAAAAAAAATAGTATAGTAAATAATCAATAAATAGAAATGAAATGCTTCAAATAGAAGAACACAAAGTAATGCAGCTTTGCTTTGCTTTACAAAACACAGTTAGTGAAAACAAAGTTAATTATGAAACATTATCATTATGTATAATTTCATGTTATTAGTAAAATAGAGAGAGAGAGAGACTATACTATTTTACTCATCAGTAACTGAAACTGATGAGTAAAATTTTAAATAGTATTATACTTATAGTCTCTCTCTCTCTCTACTCTCTCTCTCTTCTCTCTCTCTCTCTCTCTCTCTCTCTCTCTCTCTCTCTATATATATATTAAATTAAGTATATATATATATACTAAATATATATATATATATATATATATATATAATATAAATCTAAATATATATATTAAATTAAGTGGCAAGACAAAATCACAAATACTGAATATTAAAATATTTTAATTTATTATTATTTTAATTAATATAAATTTAAATATATTAAATAAAAATATATTTTTTGGGGGAATTACAGATGGGTAAGAGATCTCAGGGTCGGCCTCTACTAGATAAAAGATGTGTGTAAGCGGGACATGATTGATACAGGCATTGATAAGCACATTGGGAGCAAGTGCCGCTGAACGTGTTACATGGAGGGCAAATATCAGAAATGGACTAAAGTCAAAGGAGAAAATTATTGCAGAAAAGTCACACACCAAGCGTTTGAGACGTAAGATGGTGCATGATGGTGGAAATGACCAGTTTCACATGCACCCCCCCGTGAAAACATTTACAGCCAAATTGGCCTTATCACACATTTGCACCGCCCTGTTAAAAATTATTATGCCCTTTTTAAGCACAAACTATCGTTTTCAAACGGCAAGGTGCCAATATATATATATATATATATATATATAAAAATATTTAATATATATAAAAAAATTTTTTCTCTCAGACCGAATTATCTTTGCTGCAATAACCCCTCTCTTTGGTGGACTTCCTTTTTGATCCAAGCCCCTTTAAATTGTATTATAAAAATTTATTTTTTATTTAATTTATTTTATTTTAAATTTTTTTTATTAAATTTCATTTTAATTCAGATTGGAGTCTATGGGCCCCTTCATGATAAAAGTGGTTTAAACGGGACTTAACAATTATAAAGCCTTGGGACTTCCCTAAAGTGTTCTAGGGCCAAAAATGGTAAAGCAAAGGGAAAATGTTTCGATAAAGCACACACACGTGAAGTGTAAATGGGGATTGGTGGAAATGCCTGTTTTAAGAGTTGTGGAAAACATTTAAGACAAAAAGGTTTCCCAATTGAGCCCTGGGTTGTAGTTTTATGTCTTTTTAAAAATTATAAACTTTGTCTCGGGAATCCTAATATTAATTATATTTTATTTAATTTATTTTTATAATAAATATTTAATTCTTTTTTTCTTCTTCTTCTTCGCTTGAGCCATTGGGTTTTTGCTGCAAAAAAATCTTTCCCTTTCTTCGGTACCTTCTCTTTCCTCGTTTTTCCAATTTTATCTGTATGTTAAATCTCCCACCGTTTTGGTCTACCTGGGGCTACCATTTATTTCCTATTAAAGTTTTGTTTCCCCTTTTTTTCCCTTCTTTTATATGCCCCCCCGCCTTTATCTTTAGCCTTCATATACCAGTGATTAGGGGGATTAAACAAATCTAAATTTTTGTTACTTCTTTTTTACTTATTTTTACCCAATGGGTCCCAAAATGGGTTTTTAAATTTTTTTCTCAAATTTGTCGGTTTCTCCTTTGTTTACTCCAGGTTTTAAGAACGACAACTGGTTGATAGTGGTATATTGGATTTTTGGGGTTCAGAAGCGGATTTTTTTAGATGGTATAAGATAATTTTAAGTTACAGGTTTTTCCCCAGAGTTCTTAAAACCCCTAATGTTTGTTTTTTTTTTAAAAAGTTTTTTTTGCAAAAAAAAAAAAAAAAAAAAAAAAAAAAAAAAAAAAAAAAAAAAAAGGGCCCCTTGAGAAAAAAAACCTTTTTTTTTGAAAAAAAAAAATTTTTTTTAAAATCTTTTTTAAGAAAAAACCAAAAAATTTCCTTAAAAAATGGTTGGGCCCCCAAATTGTTTTTGATAAGGAAAAAATTTGGGAACCTTAAAAAAAAAAATGGGGCAAAAAAAAAAAACAATTAACCCAAGGAAGGGGTAGCCTAAGATCATGTTTTCAGTTTTCCTTGAAGTACAGAACATTTATTTCCGCTGTTCAGTGTTACTAACAATAGTAACATTACATTATTTAATCCAAGGGATACACTGTTTATTGATGTTGTCAGCAGCATTTAACATTAATACATGCCACGCCTGATCGTCATTATAATAACGTTGTTCTCCAGCTAGAACTGCAAGCCACATATTTTCCTTTAATCAAACATCATCATCTTCCACATTTGCCTTCAAGCGTCGTGGGGAGGATTATCAACGTTTCAGGGCCCCACGTATCCGTCGTATAGCACTGGCGTTACCGTTATTCCATGTCAATCAATTTTCTTCTCAGATTTACTTTGGTGTAGCGGCAGTGCTAGTAACAGCGGCTGGGTGTTGCTCTCTAACGTGATGGGGTTTTCAATACCTTTTCAAATCTGATCTGTTGTTTGTCCATCAAGAAAGATGATGTCCATTCACTTCATCCGGTGAGGTTGAAAGTAATAAGTAGGCCTATGGACCGTGAGTTCTAAGATGGCTGGTAAGACCTATTTTGGCTCGAAATGTTCTTTGGCAATGTGTAAGGACAGGATGAGAAGAATAAAAAAGATTTAAAAAAAAGTGATAGCAATAAAGAGAAAATTAAAATATAAAAAAAAAAACAAAAACAATGTTGCTACTTTTCTCAGAGTCCGAGGCTATACTATATAGCCATATATACATATTTAATATAATATATGTTGTGTTCCGTGAATGTACTTGTTTGCTGATGAAGGCTAGTCGCCACAACGTCCTATATGTGTCGTAATTCTGTTCTGTAAAGCTGCATTACTTTGTGTTATTTTATATTGTTTACGTTTCCACAGTTTTACCGCAGTTCCACCAAACTGTATTCATATTTGGCAATGTGTGCAAATCTGATCTATTTACACTCACGCAATAGTTATAGCCTTATAGGGGAGCTGTCTTTACCTGCTACCGGAATGGACTTGTTCTTACGAACTTTGACCCGGCGACTCCCTTTTTTGCAGCTTGCTTATGAAATTGAACTCCTGATTGAATCAGATACTGGATTTTTTTATTTGTAGTGTAGACCAGAATCGACAGTATACACAAAGGTTGGACAAATTCACCTGGTTAATGGCATATTACATCACTAATGCTGTGATCGATCATACCATTAATTATTATATATGAATAAAATTAGTTGAACCGTCGCTAAACTAAAGGCTCAGTAAAGCTTTGTAAAAGTAAAATGCAAACTGTCAAATCAAAATTATTAGAAAAAAAAATAGTATAGTAAATAATCAATAAATAGAAATGAAATGCTTCAAATAGAAGAACACAAAGTAATGCAGCTTTGCTTTGCTTTACAAAACACAGTTAGTGAAAACAAAGTTAATTATGAAACATTATCATTATGTATAATTTCATGTTATTAGTAAAATAGAGAGAGAGAGAGACTATACTATTTTACTCATCAGTAACTGAAACTGATGAGTAAAATTTTAAATAGTATTATACTTATAGTCTCTCTCTCTCTCTACTCTCTCTCTCTTCTCTCTCTCTCTCTCTCTCTCTCTCTCTCTCTCTCTATATATATATTAAATTAAGTATATATATATATATACTAATATATATATATATATATATATATATATATAATATATAAATCTAAATATATATATTAAATTAAGTGGCAAGACAAAATCACAAATACTGAAGTATTGGAAAGATCAGGTTGTGTGACAGTTTATTCCATGCTCAGTCTTCGTAGACTTAGATGGATAGGACATCTTAGGAGGATGGATGATGGTAGAATACCAAAGGATATATTTTTTGGTGAATTACAGATGGGTAAGAGATCTCAGGGTCGGCCTCTACTACGATACAAAGATGTGTGTAAGCGGGACATGATTGATACAGGCATTGATAATGCACATTGGGAGCAAGTCGCCGCTGAACGTGTTACATGGAGGGCAAATATCAGAAATGGAATAAAGTCAAAGGAGAAAATTATTGCAGAAAAGTCACACACCAAGCGTTTGAGACGTAAGATGGTGCATGATGGTGGAAATGACCACGTGTTCACATGCACCCACTGTGAACGGACATTTACAGCGCAAATTGGCCTTATCAGTCACACTCGCTACCGCCATAGTTAAAAGTTATTATGCCTTTTTAAAGCACAAACTATCGTCTGTCAAGACGGCAAGGTGCCAATGATATGATATGATGATATATATATAGCTATCAACCCAAATATTTAATATATAGTAACAAACAGATGTTACTGGGCTCAGACCGATTATTATACTAATTAGCTGTCAATGAACCCCTCTCTAGGATTGATAGATGGCATCATAGTCCTTTTTGCATAACAAACAAGCAACTCATATAAATTGTATATATAATAATAATTATATATATATATATATATATATATATATATATATATATATATATATATATATATATATATATATATATAATTAACATTTGGTGAATTACAGATGGGTAGGAGATCTCAGGGTCGGCCTCTACTATGATATAAAGATGTGTGTAAGCGGGACATGATCGATACAGGCATTGATAAAGCACATTGGGAGCAAGTTGCCGCTGAACGTGTTACATGGAGGGCAACTATCAGAAATGGAATAAAGACAAAGGAGAAAATGATTTCAGATAAAGCACACACAGCGTGAGAGATGTAAGATGGTGCATGATGGTGGAAATGACCATGTTTTCACATGCAGCTACTGTGGACAAACATTTACAGCACAAATTGGCCTTATCAACCACATTCGCCACCGCCATGGGTTGTAGTTATTATGTCTTTTTGAAGCACAATGTATCAAACTATCGAATGTCAATACGGCAAGGTGCCTATATATATATATATATATATATATATATATATATATATATATATATATATATATATATATATATATATATATATTCTTCTTCTTCTTCTTCTTCTTCAGCATTCCGAGCCATTGAGGTTCTTTGCTGCAAATACAATCTGTCTCCATTCGTCTCTCTGGTGGACCTTCTCTTGCCAGTCGTTGATTCCAAGTGCTTGTAGGTCTGTATGTATATTATCTCTCCACCGCCTTCTTGGTCTACCTCGGGGTCTACGGTCATTTATTTCCTGAGTGTAAGCGAGTTTTGTTTCCCTATTATCTTCCATTCTTTCTATATGCCCCAGCCATTGTAGTCTATTAGCCTTCATGATACCAGTGATTAGCGGGGACTTAAACAAATCATAAATGTCTTTGTTACTTCTTCTTTTCCACTCTCCACTTTGTGTATCCCTAATGGGTCCAAAGATGCGTCTTAAAATTTTGTTCTCAAAGGTTTGTAACAAGGCTTCGTCTCCTTTCGTTGTACTCCAGGTTTCAGAGCCATACAGCACAACTGGTCTGATCAGTGTTTTGTATATTGTGATTTTGGTGTTACGAGATAGCGCCTTTGATTTTAGTAGATGTTGTAGTGCATAGTATATCTTATTTCCAGAGTTGATTCTAGTTTGTATTTCTTCCCTTATGATGTTGGAGCAGTTGAAGATTGTACCCAGGTATTTGTATGTTTCCGTTCTTTTAATATATATATATAATCTTTGTCTTCCTTTTGCTATTTTCTCATTAAGTCATTAAGTCTACTAGTTGTCTTGATGTTTTCAAGTTTATTTTTTCCCATAACCTGCCCAAAATATCTTGACCATCTGCATCTAATTTCTCGAATCAGTTTGCAATTGTCTTCTGCTTTTTTAAGTACTGCTTCATGTGTTTTTTTGTGTTGTCTGTCAATGTTATTCTTTGCATTTTCTTCAGAAACTACTTTCTGCTGCCTTCAGATGCTTCTCATTTTATCTGCTTATTGTCCAAGTCTCCCAGCCAAAGAAAATAGTATAGGCTCTATGTTGCACTTTGTAAATAGTGGCATAAAACACAATTCAGATTTGCCATACACTATACAAAATGTCTGGCTTTCTTTTATTTGCATATACTATAATATTAAGTAAGATTGACATATGGTCTTTTACTCTTGTGTTTCAGAAATACATTTGACATATAATCTCAGCTGCTTAATTATGGATGACTGATTCTACACAAGTCTGCAATAGTATTTTGACCAGTGCTCTACAGTTCAGACTTTTTGATAAACTTGATTTTTACCCCAAGTGACGAGTCAAAATGTTAAAAAATATGACCTCAGATTTTTGTTCTTGATAATATCATCACTGAGGTTACTTACCATGGGGTCAAGGAAACGACAAGCTGAGTTGAAATGGAGTAGCAGTAAAAAAATAAAGTTGGAAATTCAAGTTCAGAAGTCAGGAATCAATAGAACTGAAGATAATAAAGATAATCAAAGTAAACAGGTTAACCCAGGAGGCTTTCTTACAAACATAAATGTGTACATAGTACCAGCAAGCATTGAGAAAACTCGACTTGAAATCTTTAAGAGCCAGATTCTTAAAAATGGTGGGCAAATTGTAGATAGATTTGACTTACATGGCAGCATATCCCACATAATAGTTGATGATAAGATGGAAGTTTCAAGAATGCTGAGGCTACTGGGCTTAGATGTGTTTCCAAAGATACCAGTTGTTAAATCAGCATGGCTGAGCTTATGTTTACGGAAGAAAGAGCTTGTTCCATTTAAAGATTTTCAGTTGCAAAACCTGTCAACTGCATCTACACAATTTGAAGAAGAAGCAATTGAAACAACCACTGAAGAAAAAGAAGTGGCTTTACCCCTGAATCCACCTGTTTTAAATGAGCATGAGTTGTGTGCTAAATCTGGTCAGACTGATCATGTGTCACACTTGCTTGACAGTAATAGTGAATCAGAGCATGAGTCCAGTGATGACACCATCAACAGTAGACTTTGGGAATCACCATCTTCTGCGACCACATCAACAAAGTTGAGTTCTCCAAAACAAATTTCTGTAAGCAAACCACTCTTTTTTATCATTTAAAGTTAAGTAACAATGTAGATATGCCATTAACTCTTCAAATATGTGTGAGTTTTCCCACATGTAGTTCAGGATTAGTTTTTCTTTGTTTTGTTTGTGGCTTCTGTGTTGAAATTCTCTAAGGGAATACATTGTTTTGAATTTCTGAACCATCGCCTCCCACTATCAATTGTGAATCGACGGGATAGATTACTGAAACTGAAATGTGATTAATCTATTAACATCTAATATATACTTTTTTTTTCCGCATATCCTTTACAGGACATCGCTGTCAACATCAGCATCTTTCAGCTGATTGTTGATTTCTTGGCAAGATTTACGCTCAGTAGTTTGCCATTGTTTCTGAGTGACCAAATACCCCGTAAGTTACTGACGTGGAGAGAACCGATACCAATTTTCGCACAACGTCACGTTACTTATGAGAGTATATGAGATTATGGAGAAAGTCGTGTAACCTCTAGACCAAGAGACCGGCTAATAATTAATATATACTAGATAATATATAATAATATATGAACCTGATGAGATTCAACAAAATATGCCAGACAATAAATTGTGCAACTTATTGTTTGTTGCTTCTGTATTTAAAATCTTACTGTTTTCCTGTAATGTTAAAGTGTAAGTAGAAAAGTGAAGTACAGAACAATGTTTACACATCTTGATGCACATTTAGCATATGGTGCTTGCTGCATATTTTTATAGACTAATTGGCACTCAAGGGGAGTGTGATCAATATCACACCAGCTGCCTCTATTTTTCAACACACTTCCTGGTACTCATTTGAGATCGGGTTGAACTGAGAGGCCAGCTCAATTTGTAAAAATACTCTTTCACCAGGCAAGTTTGCTAGCCACCACTCTGCCACAGCTCTCAGTTAAAGTGTACAGTTTAGTTATTTCCACAATTGTTGTTGTTGAAGACTATATTTTTATTCATGAAAATAAAGGAATATTAAAAAAAGTATAACCATGTTTAGCTATAAATTGTGTTAAGTTACCAGCCATGAATACTGGTCTTCTGTCATGCTCACACTAGAAAATATCAGTTGACCTTCCGTTACTCACAATGCAAAATATAACCCACCAAAAACTGGACTTCCATTCCTTGAGAGCTTTGTGAATTGAGAATGCAAGATTATTCTCATGCTGTTAATGTTCAGATGGAATATTAGGGGTGATGAGATCAATGTCATGCTTTACTTTCCCCAAAGTGATCTCAGGTACCTTTTCAGTTAAGTTGAATTGAGTCACCAGCCATATTCCTCTTCTGCCATTTATTTACCGATGGAGAATATATCCTCAAATATCTCACAACAAATCCTTTTATCCTTTGCTGTCTACCTCAGCTTCTTCCATGGCCTCCCCATATTTTTCATCTGTTTATAATTCTCATCACTGTGTGATTTAAAATCTCCCTCTGTTTATTTTCTCCTGTGGGTTCCAGAGGAAAGACTTTCTTGTTATACTAACAGATATTCTTTGTGTGTGTGCTGTCCAGTGCACAGCATCTTTTCCTCACTGCGATTCACTGGAATTTGGTTATTTCTCATAATGAGCTCTGTATTGGTATTTTGTCATAACATTTTTGTTCCTCTTCTGTGCAGGCACTGTTTCCCTTACTGCTTTTATGTTTTTTCCAATTTATAGAGTTCAAACATTCCAGCTGCAAATCCTGGAGTTTTTCTTAGATGAAAGATGTTAAGTCATAAATCCAGACTCATTATGGCTTTTTCCAGATCACGTCATATTTCTTCTAGAAGAGCCTGCTTTTATCTGGGTGGTTAAATTATTTAATTCTTTGTTTTTCTGTAGTCTAGTTAATGATTACTGGTCTCCGTGGCTAAGGTCTTGCGAACGCGGTTTGTGAGCCCGTATACCCGAGTTTGAAACACAGCGGTGCTGGTTTTTTCGAAAAAGGTATAGGTGCCGGCCGTTCAGAAAGCAATGGCGATCTATTGAACGTAAAATTTTCCCAGGAATCACGAACAGCAGAAATGCTGGGGTAGACTGCTACGTCCTGTGAAGGAAATGCAACTAAAAAAAAAGTTAATGATTGGTTAGTTTTTTAATAGTTTTCATGAATTGATATAGCCGGTATTACACCAACCCTCCCAAGTCACCTTGTATGTCATACATGTTAGGTTACAGTGTTACTATTCTTTGCTTCACCCATGGACCCCAGTAACACAAAGATGAATAGCTATGTTGGTTGGAAGTAAACCAGCAACTCTTGGGATTGAGCTGCACACCAAGTTTATAATCTTATAATTTCCTTGCAGATTGAAAAGTGGATATGTGCACAGTCATCGAAGAATTCTTCACCAAATTTCAACCAGAAAATTACCGACAAATTAGAGGTGAATATTTCATTTCCTTAGGTGTTGAATGCAAGAAAATAGACTATAGTTAAACTAAGATTTCATTTGCACGGATTCATTGTCTTCATATGACGACAGGCAAAATATCATCAAAACCTTGGCAAAGATTATAGGAGTAAGCATGTTAGTGTATTTTTTAGAAGACTATGCTGATAATGTCAGCTGTCCGCTAAGAGAGAAAGGCAGGCCACCAACTCCTACATGCAATTACGTCTACAAAATGTGATGGTCCGAACACATACAGACACATTGTCAATTCCTACTCTAGGACTTAAGAATCACAGAGCATAGTGATTGGTTTAATGGTTCTGACTCTGGGACTTAAGAATAAGGGAATATAATGATTGGTGTAATGGGAGAGCACAGTAGGAAATAAGACAGCTGCTAGAGGATATCAAAGGACAGGATAATTTAATAGTTCATAACTACTGCAGTGAGGTATGAGATTGGGATAGAGCATTGCAGCGAGGTGAGTGCCCGGAATGGGACTGGAGGGGCAAGATCATCTCAGAGTAAAATGGAACATATTCAAATAGGACAACCAAGGTGAAAGAGTTTAAATGGAGGTGGTCACTGTGGCTCTGAGATGGCTTTCTGAGACTGTTCATTAAGGCATTCATCCAGGTCGACTCTCAGTAACTGCTTCTGGAAGATCCTGCATAACTAACTGGCCATTGGAACTATAAGTATCCGACCTCTTCAAAATCTTGTGAGAGACATGGAGCACATATAGGCAAACTGTCAGTGTGATGTTGGTGTTGGGTGAAAATTTCTGACCATTTCGGTGTTCATAAGTTATTGGTTGATCATCATTATCATAACTTTCCACTTTTGCCATCAAGTGTCGAGGGTTATTGTATTATTTATTTTATTGTGTATATTCTATGTTTAGCTCATACAATTTCCCCCAATAATTATCACCATAGATTCACCCTCAGTGCATTGGTCTGAAGTCTGTTGATACTGAAATACCTAAAACTTGTGAGAAATAACAGCCTGGGCCTTACCCCATCCATTCCATATGTGATGTGCTGAATCATGACCTGGCTACATCCTAATATGCCTCCACAGCTGTGAAGTTCCAGTAATGGCCGTGCACACCCTGCTGGGTTTTGAGCTTAGAGAGGGGAAGGACAGCTATGTAAGATTGTCCCACTATTTCAGGGCACAGACGACCTGAACATCAGTGCATTGGGCCTAAGAGTTAGAATAGTGTTCCTAAGGATTCAACAACAAACTAACCAACCAGCCAACCAACCAATCAACCAACTAGCAAACCAACCAACCAACCAACCAGTCACCATAGATTTGTGGTACTAAATTTACCAGCTATGGCAACAGAAATGTATGCCTTGTTGGTAAACAATTGAACACTTAAAATCGAGTGTGAACATTTTAAAATGTGTATTGGAGAATTCTGGCCACTGCATTCACATTGAAATAAAATAAATGTTAGCGATCATTTTGGAAAGTATATTTTGCCATCCTCAGCTTGCAAGCGCACACACCCACACAAAATACACATGCACGCACACACACATGTCTTAATTCAACTTGTTTACCATCTAGGCTATGTAATTGAATAGTCACTTCTTTTGTAACTGACATTTTACAATCTTAATACAAATACGTAAACCACAGTTGGCTCTCTTAGAGGTAAATTCTGATTATTTAATTAAGAGTGCTGGTAAAATTTACACACACCATTGAGTTACAAAAATTATGTGAAGTTGGAACTGTGACTAAGTAACTAACTGTGCAGCCATAGAAACAAGAGAATGAAGGTGAAAGAAATTGATAAGTTCAACTGGTTGAACACACCTCATAAAGCCATGACCTGGTATATATAAAATAACAGCATTTCACTACCTGCAGTATTTGCTCACAGTATATGCTTATCAGATGTTATGTGCATTCAACACTGCTGAATTTTATAGCAACATGGAACTTGACCTAACAATAAATGATAGAGCATAAGTCTGAAGCTTCTCAAATGCTGGTTTTAAGAAAAGGATATGTTTCTTGGATGGAAAAAAGGACAAATAAAGTGGTTCTGAACAAATCCCAATATAAAATGGTACTTATAAACGAAATAACAAGTAGAAAGACAAGATACATTGGTCACATAAATGACATTCCATATGGAGAAAACAATATTGTAGAGAATAATTACAGGCAAAATAAAATAGCTGGAGGTTTTCTATGATGGGTAGTAAATAACAAGATATGGTCCTGTTACAGCCTGGTAGAATGTGCAGCCATTGCCGCGAACATTCGCAGTGATGATGGCACTGAATGATGATTATAAATACTGTCTGCTAGATGACTCTTATAAAGGTTAATAGTGCATAGTTACAAACATTTGACTTGGAAAATATTAATATAGATTCATGATTTGTTATGAAACATTCATTTATGCAATGTTTTCCTGGGAGAATTTTATGTTAGGTCGTAGTCAGATATGACTGAGCTACCATATAACAGTAGATGGTACTACCTGCTTTCTGTTAGTGCCGAATAATGGGCTGCATTCACCAAAACTGACACCCCACATTGTGCCAATGGCTTTGGGTGGAAGAGCGCAATTGGGAGGGTAAAAGCCTGATCCTAGTGCGAGGAACTGCAACCTAAAGACTAAATGTCATGGCAGAGCAGATCAGGCTTTAAGCCTTGGTTGGCAGCTGGTCTAGAATCGAAGCTCCGACAGGTGGACAGTTAGAGCATTTCTATGCTGATCTGACAGCTTCTGCAGCTTGTCTTGTTCGAGATTTATTGGTGTTACCTTTCTTCTGGAGTAAGCTAGGCAGGCCAAGAGAGGGATCATGCTGCAAGGGCAACACACGGTCTCTACAATTCAGCCCAGGCTTTGTGCTATGGAGAGGTATAACTCAATCCCTGGTCCCAGTCATGGGTTGTAGTTATTATGCCTTTTTGGAAGCACATTGTAACTATCGCCTGTCCAGATGGCATGGTTCCAGTCAGTACTGGGAGAATTATTAATATACGCTCGTATGTTCCTGGTTTTGTAAATTATTAATTTGTATGATATTTTAGCAGAAGAATTATTTTTACAGTTTACTGTCCTGATAAAAAAAAAATTATGTGCACAATTTATTGTTGACCTCTAGAAAGCTAAATATGTTTAAGTAAGCACTTGGCATTGTATATGTTATCAATAATAAATCATCATGCAGGAAATGGTGAAAAACTATCAAAGTACAAATGAGAAATGGAGAGTATTTGCCTATCAGAAAGCAATTCAAGCCTTGCGTCGACATCCAAGAGCAATAACATCCAGAGAGGTAAAATAGTTGGAATTGTAACTTCTATAATTAAATCATGTTTTCTTCTTATATAGTAAAAGTAGAGACCCTTGTACACACCATAAAAGGCACATTGGGTAAATGGTGCTGGACCCACATGTTTAAAAACCAATCAGCACTCGGTGGATGATGTGGTCACTATCACACCGGTCACCTTTACTTCCCAAGACATTTCCTGGTGCCCATGTTAGGCTGGGTAGACCTGGGAACCCAGGCCAGTTTTTAAAGTTCAAATCCCATGACCACTGTGCTGGCAAGTGAATGTCTCGCCACTATGCCACCAGGCTCCCTCTTATTATGTACTCATGAGGAATATTTGCAATTTTTGTTATGTTTCTTTAACATCTTCACTCTCATGTTGGTGTTTAACCTACATCTAAGCTTTATTGACTACACAAAGGCTTTTGATAAAGTAAGACATGTCAACATGGTAGATATTGATTGGAGATCTACAAATTGATGGGATAGACATTAGACTTATAAAAAACATATATTGGAAACAACAAGCTGCCATAAAGATTGATAATGAAGTAGGTGAAAATAAACCTATTAAGAAAGGTGTGCGACAGGGATGTTTTGTTTCTGGATTTTTTTCCCAATACAGTGAAAATATTTTCAGAAATTTAGAAGATATGAGAGGAATCACTATTGGTGAATGTATCATCAATAACATTAGATATTCTGATGATACAGTATTGATTGCAGACAATGAGCAGGATCTGCAACGTTTAGTAGATGTGGTTGTTGCACACAGTGAACAACTAGGGTTATAATTAAATTGTAAGAAGACTCAGATTATGGTCATCACTTTCATCATTGGCACCTTTCCGTCTTGACAGATGATAGTTTGGTACATTGTGCTTTAAAAAGGCTTAATAACTACGATCCATGGCGGTGGCGAGTGTGGCTGGTAAGGCCAATTCTTGCTGCAAATGTTTGCCCATAGTAGGTGCATGTGAAAACATGGTCACTTCCACCATTTTGCACCATCTTACGTCTCTCACGCTCTGTGTGTGCTTTATCTGCAATCATTTTCTCCTTTGTCTTTATTCCATTTCTGATAGTTGCCCTCCATGCAACACGTTCAGCGGCGACGTGGTCCCAATGTGCATTATCAACGCCTGTATCAATCATGTCCCACTTACACACATCTTTGTATCGTAGTAGAGGCCGACCCTGAGATCTCCTACCCGTCTGTAATTCACCAAAAAAGATGTCCTTTGGTATTCTACCATCATCCATCCTCCTAACGTGTCCTATCCATCTAAGTCTACGAAGACTGAGCATGGAATACACCGTCACACAACCTGATCTTTCCAATACTTCAGTATTTGTGATTTTGTCTTGCCACTTAATACCAAGTATTCTTCGCAGACACCGCATATGAAAGCTGTTTAAACGTTTCTCTTGGCGTGAGTAAGTTGTCCAGGTTTCACTGCCATAAAGAAAAGTACTAAAGACACAGGCTTGGTAGACGAGGACTTTTGTTTTGGCAGTAAGCTTCCTGTTCTCCCAGACTCTTTTTGCTAACATGTTCATTGTTGTTGCTGCCTTGCCAATCCTGATGTTGATTTCCTGATCGTGGGATAATTTACTATTTACCTCTGATCCTAGATATGTAAAATGGTCTACTATCTCCAGTTCGGCGTCGTCAATAAAGATTGATGGTACACCATGTGCACCTTGTGACATAATCTGTGTCTTCTTTTTGTTAATTGTTAAACCAAATTCAGAACAAGCATTGGAGAATGCAGATAGTAGATGTTGTAATTCTTCCTCAGAGTGGGTCGTAATCGCAGCATCATCCGCAAAAAGCAACTCTCTGATTAGTACCATCATCACTGGTCATCACTAGGAAGAAGGAAATGCCACAATACAATATACAAGTAAATGGAAATATTCTGAAACAAGTGAATCGGTACAGTTATCTCTGAAGAGTCATAACATCTGATGGGAGATACCTTGAAGAGATTAGAACAAGAATTGCTATGGCAAAGGTAGCCTTATGCCAGATGGAAAACATACTAACTAATAAAAAGATGTCATTTGAAACGAGAAAAAGTTGAAGTGCTATATAGAACTTGTACTTTTGAATGGATGTGAAGCGTTGACAATGAACAAAAATCTGAAAAACATATAATGGCTGTGGAAATGTGGTTTCTGAGGAAAATGCAAAGAATACCACAGACAGAAAAACCAATGACTAAGACCAACAAGAAACAAATGAAAATCGTAAACTGATTAGAGAAATTAGACATAGACAGTCACAATTTTTTTGGTCACATTATGAGAAGAAAAGAATGGAAGAACTTGGTGACAACTGGCAAGATCGAGGGGCAGAAAACAAAAGGGAAGACAGAGAAGTAAATACTTGGATGCTTGGCCATGTGGTATGGTCTAGACAAGAACACTGAAGTGAGCTGATCCACTATGGTGATCGTGTGAGATGGCGAAACATGACTGCCCCTGCTTATCAGCACAACACATGATGTTGAGTTGAGTTGAGGTGAGCTAAGAACCGATATCACTGCACTCAGGACATTCCCATACGCGCCCCTCATTCAACAGCCAGCGAAGAATCACACTATTACTTGTTCTCATCGCTGTCTGATTGAAAGTTTTCCTGGTCTTCCCTCTCAGTTTTGAGACTCTACCAGAACCCCTGCTAATCCCCCGTAATCTCATCATTTCCACATAAGGGTTCTCAATCTGTTCCTCCACCTTCTCCATCTGGTCCCACAGGCGCATGATCACCTCTCCCTTTTCATAGGTAATCGACCACCAAGAGGTGCATTCCCTGCCAACTCATCAGCCTGTTCATTTTCCTGCACGCCCGCATGGCCAGGGCAAAAAATCCATACAATTCTTAAAATCTGTAACCTCTGAAGCGAAGTGAGCCATTCCACACGAAACATTCCTTTCTCCACTTTACTAAGAATACTCCTTGAGTCTCTGATGAAGACAATGTGTGTTGCAGTGGTCTTCTTTAACCAACGGAATGCCGCTGTGACTGCTTCCACCTCTATTCTCATGCTGGAGGTCGTAGCCTCATATGCCATACTCTCCTTTTTCAAGAATCATCCATTAGCCTTCGCAATGAAACTCCAACCACCCCGTCTGTTTCTCACCACTGACCCATCAGTATAGATCACTATGTCACTTTAATGTGTATTACTCTGGATCAGTTGTTGCACCTCAAACTCTGTGCACCCACTGCCCATTCTCTGCACTCACAACCCAGTGTTACTATTACATTGTGCCAGTCTGTCCTATCTGCCGGTACTTCAACCCACTTTTTTTCAAGATTGATGATCTCTAGATCACAAACCTGACGCATAGATATTTCTGCCTGTGCCATCCAGGACCTGCCTCGTCTTAGTCTATGACCCTTGACTATATCCATGGCTTCATGCAAGGGGTGATTCCTAAAGCAGCAACTCTCAGGTACCATTTGGCTTGAAGGACCCTGTGCCTATCCGCCATTGTTGATAGCACCAGGATATGCCTCATGCATATAATTGGTGTGTCCTTTGTACACCCAGAATCACCCGCATGGCCTCATTTTGTATACTCTCCAACCTTTCAAGCTGGCTCTTTGATACTGTCAGGAGCTCCAAACCATGCTCAGTGACAAAAATTATTAACTGCTGAAAGAGCCTGTAAAGCATCCTCTGCTTTACTCTGGTTGCTGCTATTGCCCTCAAAGCATTAAGTCCGCTGCCAGCTTCACCACCAAAACCTCCATGTGATCTTTAAAAGACATACACCTGTCGAAGGTGGTACCCAAGTACTTCAACTTACTCTCTCTACTAGGAGGACATTCATTCAATATAATTCATGGGACATCTTCACAATCCGGTTATCCAGGGAGTACCACACAACCGATGCCGTGTCTGGGTTTATAACTGTCCCTGCGTCCAAGCACCACTCTGTCACCCTGTTTACTGCCACCTGTAAATCTGCAGTCAAACTTTCCCTTTCAGTTTAGTTTAGTCGACAGATCAACATCACGGCACACGGGTGTAACCCATAAGTGCTCTGTTCTACTCCTAACTTAAGCCTGAGTTCGGAGAATCTCGGCTCAGTGCACGAACTCCATAGCACCGGCAGGATCCTGAAATACTTTGGGTAGATTTTTAACTCAAAAGTTTGCCAGGGCATCGCCATTAGGCTACTCTTTTTCACAAATCTTCTTCACTTTAATCCAAGTCATCGCGCAAGTCACTCTTCATCCAACGTCATATATCACCTTCAAGCCCTGTGGCGATGGGCGAGAGGTGAAGCGGCAGGTGTGGGTACACTGGCAGCCATAGTCGCAGACCTGCACACAGGCGGCTCAGGCCATATGGTCGTCTTCTACTGACCGGAGCAGCAATGGGATTCGGCAGCCCCCTGAGTGACTGAGCAGCCCTCTATAGGAACGTGTCAGGTCCAGAGAGACGAACAGCACTGATTGGGAGAGAGCTGGGCAGTTACAACATCGACATTGCAGCCTTGAGCGAGACACGACTTGCAGAAGAAGGCCAAATCTGTGAAATAGGTTTTTCTGGAGTGGAAGGAAATGCGAGGAAAACGCCAATCCGGTGTGGGATTTGCCATTAAGTCGGCCCTGGTCAGCAAATTAGCTGGATTTCCAAAGGCTATAAACGACAGGCTCATAACCATTAAGTTGCCTCTGCTGAATGGAAGGAAGCATGCAAACATTGTGAGTGTCTATGCACCAGCTATGACCAGCGAAGATGATGTCAAGAACAAGTTCTATGAGAACCTGCACAATGTATTAACATCTGTTCCCAAAGGAGACAAACTTATACTCCTTGGGGATTTCAATGCCAGAGTAGGCACGGACACCACCTCTTGGAGTGGCATTATTGGAAAGCATGGAGTCGGAAATTGTAACAGCAATGGACTCCTCCTCCTTCAGACATGTGCTGAGCACGATCTCTTGATTACCAACACAATTTTCCATCTCCCCATGAGAAATAGGACATCGTGGATGCACCCTCGCTCGAAACACTGGCACCTCATTGACTATGTCATTGTCAGGAGAAGTGACAGACAAGACGTTCGGGTAACAAACTCCATGTGTGGTGCCGAATGTTGGACAGACCATCGTCTCATTGTCTCGAAAATAAACAATCACATCAGGCCACCACGGCGTCCTCAAGGGGTAAAAATGCAAAAAAAAACTAAATGTCACCCGCCTAAACAGTAAGAAAATGCAGCAGTTGTTTGAAAATATGCTGGAAGACTGCCTCAAGCCCAATCCTGCTGCTAAACAGGATACAGAAACAGAATAGAGAGCCCTAAAGGACATTATTTACAACACTGCCATGGAAATCCTGGGTCCAGCCCCCCGAAAGCATAAAGACTGGTTTGATGAAAATTCCGAAGACATCAACCAATTGCTGGCCAAGAAACATCTTCTCCTCAAGGCACATTTGAATGACCTGAAGTCAACATAAAAAAAAGATGCCTTCAAGAACATTCAGAGAGTAGTGCAGCAGAAACTTCGGCACATGCGGGACTCCTGGCTGAGCAGCAAAGCTGATGAAATTCAAGGCTTTACTGACAGACATGATATGAAAAACTTCTACGACTCTCTGAAAGTGGTCTATGGTCCTACATCACCAGGCAAAGCTCCCCTCCTCAGTGCAGACGGGGGAACATTGGTCACCGATAAGAAAGAAATCCTTCAACGCTGGGCAGAGCATTTCAGCAACATCTTAAATGCAACTTCCTTCTTCGATGATGAAACCATCAACTGCCTTCCTCAAGTTCCCACCAATGAGACACTTGATGACCTGCCAACCATAGTGGAAGTAAACAAAGCCATCCAGCAACTTTCCTGGTCCTGACTCCATCCCAGCAGAGATATACAAGGCAGGTGGGCCGGTCCTAACAGAGCAGCTTCACCAAGTCTTTACAAACATATGGGTAAACAAGACCATGCCACAAGATTTCAAGGACGTGTCAATAGTCCACCTTTACAAACGTAAAGGGAACCACCAATCCTGTGACAACCCCCGAGGCATCTCCTTGCTTTCAATTACAGGGAAGATACTCACCAGAATTCTTCTCAATCACCTCACGGCCCATCTCGATCAATGTCTTCTTCCTGAGAGTCAATGTGGCTTCAGAAAAGAACGTGGAACTGTTGACATGATTTTCGCTGCAAGGTAACTGCAAGAGAAATGTCAGGAACAGAACTGCGAAATGTTCTCCACTTTCATTGACCTTACCAAGGCTTTTGATACAGTCAGCAGAGAAGGACTGTGGAAGATCATGGCAAAATATGGCTGTCCATGAAAGTTTGTTAAAATAGTGCGGCTATTTCATGATGGTATGCGGGCAAGAGTACAGGAAAATGGTGAACTGTCTGAACCCTTTCCTGTCACCAATGGAGTGAAGCAAGGATGTGTCCTGGCTCCTGGCACCAACACTGTTCAGCCTCATGTTTTCAGCCATGTTGATGAATGCCTTCGAGAACGACGACATTGGAATAGACATCAACTACCGTATGGATGGAAAGTTATTCAATCTCAGAAGGCTGAAAGCTAAAACCAAAATTAACAGCGACACCGTCAGAGAGCTCCTGTTAACTGATGATTGCGCTCTATACGCCAACTTGGAGGTGGACATGCAACATAATGTCACAGCTTTCTCACATGCCTGTGCCAACTTTGGGCTCAATATCAACTTGGAGAAGACTGTAGTTATGTACCAGCCAGGGAATAATCACACTGTGCTGAATATCAAAGTGAATGGTCATAGACTAAGTGTTGTGGACAAATTCACCTATCATGACAGCACTGTGTCACAAGCTGCCACAATTGATGACGAAGTAAATGCAAGAATCTCCAAGGCCAGTGTGGCCTTTGGCAGACTGTACAAGAATGTATGGGACAGAACTGGAATAAGCCTGCAAACAAAGCTGAAAGTCTACAAAGCAGTTGTATTATTCACACTGCTATAAGCTTGTGAAACCTGGAATGTTTATCAGCGACAAGCTAGGAAATTAAACCACTTCCACACAGTCTGCCTAAGGAAGCTACTGAAGATTAAATGGCAAGACAAGATCCCAGACACTGAAGTCCTAGAAAGAGCGTCCATGCCCAGTATCCACACTCTACTGATGAAGAATCAGATTCGCTGGGCTGGTCACTTGACTCGCGTGCCAGATCACAGGCTCCCTAAACGAATGTTTTACAGCGAACTGCGTTGTGGTAAGCGCTCCCAAGGTGGCCAGAGGAAACACTTTAAAGACACTCTGAAAATCTCTCTGAATGCTTTTGGAATTCATCATGACACCTGGTAGACTGCGCCAGAGACCGAAATTTGTGGCGTGCATCATTACACAAGGGTGCAGTCATGTGTGAGGCAACTAGGACTGCAAGAGCTGTAAAGAAAAGGCAGGACAGAAAAACCACTGCAGAAAATCCTCCTCCAGAAACGTCAAGCATTCTTTGTCCACATTGTCAAAGAACATTTCGAACCAAAATAGGCCTTAACAGCCATCTTAGAACCCACGGCTCCATACTTTCAACCCCACTGGATGAAATGAATGGTCATCATCATTCTTGATGGACAAACAACACTCTTTTTCAATTTCCAACTGCCAAGGGTTTTCTTACGTGCGCAACAATACACACGGGCGTCCGATCTCACTACCCAGAGACCAGGGGAAATTTTGTTTCAGGAAGTCCATGTGAAAAAATCCCGGTCTTCACCGGGGGCTTGAACCCGGGACCTCCAGTATTCTAGGTGGCACCATACCTCGAGATCACTCAGCCCCAAAAACTTTCCCTATCTTTGACCTGTCTGTACACCAGCACATCATCTGCAAATGTCAAGATTCTACCAACACCTGGTGTCTCAATAGCTGCGACTTTGCTGGTGTATACATTAAAGAGCACTGGGGACAAGGCAGATCCCTGTGGCAACCCAGGTGTAATCGTATAGGGATCAGAAATCCAGGAAACCATGCGCAGTGCAACCGTACGCTCATAAAGGACTGCCGCAACCCATCTGACAAGGCGAGGGCAAACCTCCACGTCCAACAGAGTGTATATTAAACAGCACATGATGGTGATGATATACCTTTTAAAGTGCATGTTTTGTTGACAAAATGTTGCCTTTAAATATAATTCAAAGATACCCTTCCATCCTGACCCACTGAAGTCTTACAAATGATACAAATACTTTTTGGCAATAACTATATTTACCAAGGGAACTACGGTAGCACAGTGGTGATTGCGGTTGTTTAACAAGTCTGTGATCTGAATTCAGTCCCCAGAAGTGGTGGGATTCGCTTTTTAAAATAACTACATCTCAGGAGGTCGGCATGGATGAATGGATAAGAGCTAAATCTTAAACTTCTAGTGTGCTAATGCCGAGATAGAGGATTCAACCCTTACACTGGTCAGTTGGACTAAAATGTTGACTTCTCATTCTTGACTTGGGGATGTAAATTACAAGTAAAACAGAAGTTGAAGTGGGTTCGCTTAATGGTGAGGGACACTGGTTGTGACGGCACAGCCCCGGCAGCATCAGAATTACACAAGTTTGGAAGGAATTAAAGAGCCCACAAGAATTATTCTATCGTTCTCTAAGTAAAAGAATAATTGTCCACCAGAAAATAATCTAGTCCCCAACCAAGGAATAAGGAAAAACTAACAGAGATTGAAAACAAGAGAAAATTACATTTTGACCACCCACGCCCCATCATTTCTGTAATGCTGTGTCTGAGAAAGCTTTGATGTACAGATCAAACGTAAAACCCAGACACCACGGCACCAGTCGGCGGGGCTATCAAAGGTTGAAAACTCATTGTTTTCAGTACAAGGGAAGAGAAAGACGGCAAAGTGTGAAATCTGGGCTAGGGACGACTGGATACATGGTGATGCTACTCAGGGGAAAACCCGTGTGATTCAAAGACGGCAATATAATGCAGGCCTAACACCTATCAAGAAGTCCAGACTCTGTGGAGCCGGGACAACGTCTGAGTTGCCAACACAAAGGAGCAATTGGGACCAGATGCTTAACACCTCTCCGCAATATGGGGTAAAGTAGGAACACATGGCTGACACATTTTTGCCAGCAACCCAGGAAGGCGGGTGTTAACAGCAGATTGAAATGTAATGACGCAACTGCATTGCCGCCAAAGCATGTTTCATTGTTTCAGGCGTGGGGGGCATCGGTCAATTTGATTGACACATGAAACTACCGTCCACAGGAAAGGAGGAGGGGTGAAAAGAATTTGGCACTTAATCCATCTGGGTAAATCATCCTACATGAAAAATAGGTGGAGCTAACAGGAACTTGGACATAGTAATTAGCTAACGTGGAAACTAGCCAGGGATGAAGAGAATAAAACTACATGCATGGCCAGCAAGACTTCAGACACATTCACAATAGCATTCTTAGGATACCTACTGGAGAAATATTAACATTTCGTTCTGTTGGACTTCTGTACGAAGTATTATGATGGAATTTCCTAGCTATAACCCAGATCTCTTAGGTGCAATGGACAGTCAACAACCCATATCAGGAAGTGACTTGTGAAGGGACCACTTTGGACTCCTTCAATCTGACAGTGAACTGCGTCTCACTGGGGGAAGCATGGCCTATGTGACCTCTTAAGTTACGTATACCATATTATAATCATCATCATCATCATATGATCATCAAGACTAGAAATAATAAACACAGTTGTTGTATTTTAAACTCAGTTGTCTGTATACATTCTAAATGTTGATAAATGTTTGTGTAGTTTAAATATGTACACAAATTTGGAGAATATTTAGTGGGGGTTCACACATATTGTCCAGAAGTAGGAAGTTATGTCAGGGAGGGACCTTGCCTATGCAGTCATAAGTAACCAGATTAAGTTACATAGCTTAACTCCTCCTTTCTCACTTCTGGTGATACCAAGTACAGCCAAATCTATATAGATATATTCTATCTTCAATGAGCCACTTCTTGGCTGTTTTCTTGAGTATCAGGGACAGTGTCTTAAATCAGCATAACAGACATTTGTTCCACGTTTTCTCTCTGGGATCTGGAGTGGTAATTAGTCCCTTCTGACAGAGTTAGGGGATCTCAAACTGCATCCAGAACTAACCACCAGTAGAAGAAAACGAATTTGGCTGAGTGGTTGCCCATCTGGGATCTAACCCCAGCCAGTTGGTGACACTGGTAACAGGGAAAGTTAATCCACACGCAAAAATTGAAGTAGTAGCATATGTAAAGACTACAGCTCTGGAGTTGATTGAGCATCATAAAATGGATACCAAACAATTTTTCAAATTTTCTGTGAAGAAAAGCTGACTAGGAAGTGAACTGACCACCTCACCTCACTAAGTCATAGCCTATAATAACAACACTTAACACCCTAACCCTAACAACCTCTGTAGCACTATGGAATATGTGATTAATTAGATATAAGACAAGGAAGGGAACTGACCACCTCACCCCACTATGTCATAGCCTAGAATAATTGATGGTATAACACTTCACACCCTAACCCTAACAACCTCTGTAACACTATGGAATATGTAATTAACTAAGGTTAAAATGGTAAGTGGTAAGTAAACAACTTTTAGTCCAAACAAGCAGGCTTTAGACAATGTCATCAAACGGAAGATCAGGTCACTTTCTTCTCCCATGAGACAGTGGATGTATTCTAATGAATAAGACTCAACTATTATTTCCAGCTAATGAACTCAAAATCAGAAAATATACATCCAGCTGGCATGTTTGTGTAATGGTTAGAATGTTAAGCTGTTAAAAGGCATGAGCACCGCCAAACCAGGTTTTGCTGCCAGTTTTTATCATTTACTATGGGCGGGAAATACTGGCTGCCTATTTCACCTATATGGGCAAGCATCTGAAAAGTTCTAAGATGGCTATCACAGTAGATGGTGTGGTTACTATTGTTTTTTTAAACTCTGGTAATTTATTTTCATTTCATATTGCATTATGAGTGCCTTTTAGATCTGTATATGTAATTTATTGTTGAAGTTCTGCTTGCTAACATCTTAAGTTTTTAATCACACATGTTGCTATATGATTTAGCAGCACTCAAATTAATTAATTACTTCCAGATGTTATACTGTCCTCCTTGTTAATTGAAGTTGTTTGTCCTGGGTGTTATCATGATATATTCTGACTTGCAGATTTGGGAGCCACAGTAGCATGCTTGTCTGCAAGCCCAATGGTCTTGTGTTCAAATCCTCTGTGAGGGTGGAATTTTTAAAACATTGACCTGGACTCCCAGGTCAATCAACCCCACTGGGGTATGAAGACATTCTCTGGGAAATAATGGTGGCTAGTTTGATATTGACCACATCACTCATCAAATTCTGATTGGTGTATATAAATATGGGGCTAGCACCATATAACCATTACACATAATGGCATGGAAAAAGGTAATTTACTATGTTACTTTTATTTTCAGCTTTTTTGAGGTAGTTTTCTATTTTCAGATCTACTTTAAGAAATATTTATAAGAGTTTCTATATGCCATATGTTTCATGACATGTCATCATCATCCAAACGTGGAATGCCTATGCCAGCTGGCATAGGCATTCATGGCTCTCCACAGAACTCGGTCTTTGGTTTTCTGTATCAACTCTGCTGCTGATATTCCTTTGTGCCACTGTCTCAATCCATCCAGCATCATTTCTCTTGGTCTGCCTCTGCCTCTCTTCCCCTCAATCTTTCCAGTTGTCATGATGTTCTCCAATGCCTCTCTTCTCATTACATGACCAAAGAAAGCTGTTTGTCTCTTTCTTATTGTTGTATATAGTGTTCTAGTTTCATTAGCCTGTTTCAGGCAGTCGTTGTTAGTTACTCTGGCAGTCCAAGGAATTTGCAACATTCGTCTCAGATACCACTTCTCTGTTGCTTCTAATTTCTTATTAATTTCTTCATGACATGTAGCATTGCAAATTTTACTTTCAAAAAATTTTATGCATGAATTTGGTATGGAAACAAATGTTTACAAAAATATTGTGAAAATAGCTGAAGAGTTATAAAAATTTTAATTTAAAAGTTTTGAAATGTCAGAGCAGACAGACTAGAGAACAGTACCCACATTAAAGAGTACAGTCATAAGAAAAGAATAATAAATCAGTAGAGAAATAAGTAACTTATCTTATAATAAAAAATTGCACTTCCAAAGAGTATATATATATTATTAATGTCTGCTCTTTTTATAGGAGGCAAAATCTATTCCAAATGTGGGCAATAGACTTGCAGATAAAATATGGGAGATTGCTCAGAGTGGTGAACTTAGACAGTTGAAAGAATTTGAGACAAATGAAACTGTCAATACGCTTAAACTGTTTACAAATGTATGGGGGGCAGGCCCTATTACAGCTCAGACATGGTATCAACAGGTAGGTTTTTGTAATGTCACTGTAGAATTGCATGCATTACAAAGATTATTTTTATGTTAATGTTAGCTTGGCCATACATATTTCAGGACTGGATTGCTGTCTGTTTTGATGTTTCTTGTTTTATTTTTGCTTTCGCTCGCTTTGAACTCAAGCAATGTTCATCCTACTTCTAGTGCACTGGACTGATTTTTGCATGTGGATTAGCTTTCCCTATTACCAGTGTCCCTCGTAGTGTTTCTGGTTTCTTATGTTTTTACTTTTATCTGTTAGAAAAATTAACTATCTGTTTCGTTTCCATCCATCCATCATGTGCCATGCCGGTAAGCGTGGGCGGTCATGTTCTGCCATCTCACTCGATCACCAGAGTCATGGATCAGCTCCGTGTTTCTGTCTCGACCATGCCACAAGGCCAAGCCATCCAGGTACTTGCTTCTAGGTCTTCCCCTTGGTCTGTTCCTCTCGATCTTACCAGTTGTCACCAAATTCTCCAATCCATTTCTTCTCATAACATGCCCAAAGAATTTTGACTGTCTACGTCTAATTTCTCTAATCAATTTACGATCTTCATTTGTTTCTTGAAGGTTTCGTTTGCTTATTGGTATTTTCTTACTTCCTTTTCTCCTAGAAATACTTTACATGTTTTATGCCAGTTTATTATACTATCTATACACAGCTCTCTTGTTGTAATATTGTAACTGTGAAATAAAATGTATATTTATTACCCTCAGTTTTGTATTTTATATTAGTAAGTGTAGTTCCATATTGTAGGTTTTCAAAAGCTTCTGTGAGTACCATTGAAAGCTATTTTATAAGAATAGTATGCTACATAGGTAACGATAGTAAATTGAAAAAATTAAAAAAAAATAGAATCTGATTCTTGAACAGCACTCAAACAGTTCAGAAGTTATCTGATTTCATTTGGAAAGTTAAATATTATGTAATAAGGATGGAAAAACTATTCCCTACTTGTAATTTTTGACACTAAATGATGCTTCTGTCATAATTTTGAGAAGTATAGATTTTTATTATATTTTTATTAGGGTTTTCGAACAATCTCAGATTTGAAGGAGAAGGCCACTCTCACTCATCAACAGCAGGTTGGTGTACGCCTGTACGATGAGCTTTTAGACAGAATGCCTAGAGAAGAGGCCGGAGAAATCAAAAGAGTTGTGAGTTAAAATATGTTTTATGTTTCTGTCATCTTGACAACATCAGTCATCTCTCTTCTGTAGTTGTCAAACCTCCATTAGTGTGGATAATTATTAAGACACAGAAACACTCTTTACTTTAAAGTTGTTAGGAAGCGTTTTTGACATAAGGTTCTTCTTCTTCTTCTTCTTCTTCTTCTTCTTCTTCTTCTTCTTCTTCTTCTTCTTCTTCTTCTTCTTCTTCTTCTTCTTCTTCTTCTTCTTCTTCTTCTTCTTCTTCTTCTTCTTCTTCTAGTCTATGCATGTGGCATTGGTAATCATGTCTGTCCACAGCCTTCTGTCTTCTGTACAGCCAATCATTTCTGATACCAATGTGCCTCCATGCTATAATGTCAAACTGTCCAGAAACCTCTTTCTTGATCTCTCCCTGCCTCTCCTCAACTCAAAAAATTTGTAAATTCGTATTAAAGAAAATAAAATAATAAAAAGGATTTTTGTTGTCCAGTCTATGGTGTTTGTTTTTTCCTTAATGTACTCGTAGTTCATTTGTACACAAAATCACCATAGTTATCATGGCCATTGTATTGAAAACCTCAAATTTTACACACATATGCACACATACATGCTCAAACACAGACTTTAATGCTGCAGTTGTCATCAGGGACAGGCCTGTGTATACCAGCACTATAAAACTATCTTTTGATATCGCTCAATAAATACTTAATTTGTATTAGTTAATCATCTTATCTCCGTGAAGTAAACTGCTTATTCATATCTGCCAATTCCCAGCACTATATAACTATCTTTTGATATCGCTCAATAAATACTTAATTTGTATTAGTTAATCATCTTATCTCCGTGAAGTAAACTGCTTATTCATATCTGCCAATTCCCAGAGAAAATTTTTTTTTTTACTGCATATCATTGAAAACTAGGAAAAGGAAAGAAACCTTACAGCCTGTCCTCTAATTTTGCAGATAATGCTTCTCGGTATATGATGTATATAAAGCTTTTGACATGTTAACCATTTCTGTCATCTTGTTAGAATTTATTTCAATTATTCAGTTTTTGTGATTTTGTTTTCTTCATTAGCCACCAGAAATAAGTAGAACTCTCCAGAGGTTTATTAACATAAGGAATGTGGTTGGACAAATGCATTGAAGCTTTTGTGTTTTAAAAATTAGGTGCTAATAGAACTAAAATGATTCTTGCTTTCTGAAAAACGGGGTCAAAATATTGCAAATGTTAAAAATAAAATAGTAAACAATTGTATGTTAAAAGCATTGTACTCTTTATGTAAGTGCTTCATCATCCTGTGAGATTGTCCTCTCTATAATTTTTCCACTATAACAGTCTTTCAAAATGTTTCTCTATCATCAGAAAAATGTCGCACTTTTGTTGCTGACATGTGTAAATGATCTGTCACATCATGAATCCATCTATGTCGCAGTCAGCTTCTTCTCCTCTTCCCTGGGAGACCTCCCTCCATCTTCTACAGACACTTATGTTTTTTACATGCAAAAATACATCGTTTTCATCAATTTTATTTGTCTTAACAACTAAGTTTTTTGTTCATATTGAGTTCTTGTTGAATAAATCCAATGAATTTTTAATACTCTTCTGGAACAGTTATATTCAAAGTCACATATGTGCTTTTCAGCTGTGTTAAATGTCCAGGTTTTACTCCTGTATTTTGTCACAGAACACACACATGCTCTCAGTACTCTGGCTGTTGTTGGTCTATCCGTTCCAGTCAAAAAAATATTTTAATTGCTTTAGTCTTTGCAGGGCAAAGTTTGTTCTTCTTTTAATATCTGTCATTACATTTCCAAGGCCCTTTAGCAGTGAACTTAGATTTAAAAACTGCTTGATTTCTCTATAATTTGTCTCCACTGAAAAATATATCTATTGACATAATTATTTTATTGTTTTTCATTATTTCTTTTGCATTTAGATGTACATTTTTTTTTCACTTTGCTCTGGTTTTGACTTTAATAGCTTCTCATTTGTATATTAAGCTTTAATACTATTTATTCAGCATATCAAATTTAAGATATTTCTACTCCTCAGTTTAAAAAGAGATAATCTTATTCCATATCAGCATTTTTCTCTAACATTCCTCACGAATTCCTTTCAGTACATAAGTTAAAGAGATAAGGGGTCAAAATGCAGTCCTGCCTGACTCCCTTTAAAGACTTTGAAGATAATGTTAAAAAACTCTGCAAAGTGAGTCTAAACCTTACACCTTGGCCAATATGACATATCAGTTATATATATATAATTATTATAGCATTTGAAGTGTTTGGTTTGTTGTTAAAGGCAAGAAGGATGACTTCATTGTACTGGGCTCTGTCCAGTTTAGCTCAGTCTTCTTTCTGTACAGCGGTCTGCCGAAAGCATCACACAAAGCACAAACTTCATAGCTCCATTGACCAAAGACAAATCCATGACCTTCACAGTGAGAGACAGGTGGCTTGACTACTTCACCACTGAGGCTCTCATTTGTGGTTTGCCTACTAAACATTAAATATCCTCATTTATGATTTTCCTACTAAACATTAAATTTATATCTGTTAAATAACCACTATTTTCTGGACCTCACCATAATTTGTCAACATTGTTTGTCATTTGCAGGTGAAAGAAGCAGCTGAAAGTCTCCAGGATGGGATAATTGCTCAGGCATGTGGATCCTATCGACGTGGCCAAAGCACATGTGGGGATGTTGATGTCCTTATAACGCATCCTGATGGGAAATCCCACAAAGGAATATTCCATAAGCTTCTTGTCAAACTTAAAAAATCAGGTATGTAAAGTAAATAAATTCAGGATTATTTCTATACTCCATGATAATTATTTGGTATATGGTGCTAGCCCCACTTGTTTGACCAATTGACACTCAATGGGTGATGTGTTCAACAACATGCCAGCGGCCTTTACTATCCAAGAAATTTCCTGGTACTCATTGTAGACTGCGTCGACATGGGAGCCCAGGCCAGTGGGAAAAAATCCCATATTTGAAAACAAGGGAATTCAGATACATAACCACAAGGCTGACAGGCAAGTGTAATGTTTCAGTGGCATTGTCTGTTAACTGTAACAACCAAGCAGAAATGACAGTGGTTTATATAATGAAGAAGGAAGTGAAAATAAGAACTCATAATCTATGTAGCCATCTAAAGCAAGCAAAGATGACACAGATGCTAGCAGCGGTTCTCTCAAGACGTTCACACATTGTTGTTGAAGGCAGATCCGATCACCCTATACAGATTGCGACAATGTCCATTGTATGACAGGTTGAGGAAATTATTCAAGATGACAGATAGGTACTGATAGACAGGGCACTCTTCCGAATTGCGGTCCCAAATAGTTCCGCAGTGAATACGTGATTTGGTATATCTTACAGAGCCTCAATGGGTCAAAGGTAATGGGTCAAAGGCAATGGGTCAAAGGCAAGTCTACGTGATGTCATCGGGACTTACTACATGACATATTTTTGTTAAACTTTTCGTCGTGTTCTCAGTGGCATAGCGGTAAGTATCTCCGCCTGTAACGCAGGAGACCGTGGTTCGATTCCCCACCGGCGAAATGTGGTAATTTTTTTTTTCAATTTTCATAAATTAATTAAGCGAAAGCGACAAGATAACTATGTACAAAGACAGTTATTCGGCATATTGACAAAATTAGCTAACTTTTGATTGCCTTTTTTGTAATCAATTTTATTTTGTATTGTTAGAAGATTTTACTCAATGAAGAGATCCTTTGTATCGTTTTGTTTACGTTACTTTATTTTTTTGTCTCTGTGGGAGTCTCTGTGGCGAAGTGATCAAGCCGTTTGACTCGTGCTTCGAAGGTTGTGGGTTCGATTCCGGGCCGCGCCCTTCGGTTTACGAGTTAAATGATTCATATATTGTGATTGTAACTGACTCAGAAAGCACGCTGAGAAGGGTGAGAACAGGCAAGCTTCGTGCAGAGTGGCTTGCTTCGCTTCGGAAGGTCACGGGTAGCAAGCATCACCTGGATCTTTTCTCCTGGGCATGCCGGTGTGCTGGGGAATGAACAGGCGGACAGATTGGCTGGCTCGGCAGAACTTGGTGGAGTATTGATGCATGACAAGCAGATGTGGTTGCGGCCTTGTGGGAGCACGTGTACACCTCGAAGGAGCAAATGGATCACCATAGTCTGGTTAGAATGAGGCAGCGAGGAGTGACGAGGGGATCTGCCGACGCTCGATGCTCAGAGGAAAGGCGAGACGGACATATAATCAGATTGCTACTGGAACTATTAGTGATGGAACTCTTCGCTGGTTGCTGAGGATGGAGACGGAGCGCTTATGGGAATGTCCCGAATGCTGTGATGTCGGTTCCTAGATCAATCAATCAATCAATGATTCAGAGACTCCTGTGGGTCGTCGCTAAAAAAAGCTACGGCGTTCGTGCTTTGTGCGACGCTTTCCGCGCTGCGGGAAGAGACCGAGCCATATGGGATAAACCCAGGTGCAATGAAGTCGACCATGTCGACTTTTAAGCTGACTTTTTTTTAAAGCCTTTTAAACGCTTATTTTGCTGATGATATTCGCTCGACTACCACCGCACCAGTCCATCCAACATCATTTCTGTTAGCCTCGATCGTTGGGCGGCGCTTACCAAACCCGACACCCCACATTGTGCCAACGGCTTCGGGCGGAAGAGCGCAATTGGGAGGGTACAAGCCTTACCCTGGTGCGAGGAAATGCAAGCTAAAGACAAAATGTCATGGCAGGGCAGACCAGGCCCTAAGCCTTGGTTGGCAGCTGGTCTAGGATCGTAGCTCCGACAGGCGGACAGTTAGAGCATTGCTTTGCTGATCCGGCAGCTTCTGCAGCTTGTCTTGTTCCAGATGTAGGGGTGTTACCTTTCCTCTGGAGTGAACTAGGCAGGCCGAGAGATGGATCATGCTGCATGGGCAACACATGATCTCTATATTTTAGCCCAGGCATTGTGCTATGGAACGTGTTCACATGCACCCACTGTGAACGGACATTTGCAGCGCAAATTGGCCTTATCAGTCACATGCGATACAGCCTTAGGTAAAAGTTATTATGCCTTTTTAAAGCACAAACTATCGTCTGTCAAGACGGCAAGGTGCCAATGAGATTATATATATGATATATATATATATACTAGCAGACCCGGCCCGGCTTCGCCCAGTCCCTGGTGGGGAGCATCTCATTTAATTCATATAAGTAGTCATATAAGCTCCCGTTCCCTCCCGTTCCTGTCTGTCTGTCTGTCTTTCTGTCTGTCTGTCTGTCTGTCTGTCTGTCTGTCTGTCCCTGCCCGGTATCGCCTGGCTCCTGGTGTGGAGCATCTCATTTAATTCATATAAGTAGTCATATAAGCTCCCGTTCCCGTTCCCGACTATCTATCTGTCTGTCTGTCTGTCTGTCTGTCTGACCCGGCCTGGCTTCGCCCAGCTCCTGATGGGGAGCATCTCATTTAATTCATATAAGTTCCCGTTCCCGACTATCTGTCTGTCTGTCTGTCTGTCTGTCTGTCTGTCTGTCTGTCTGTCTGTCTGTCTGTCTGTCTAATCATTTATTGGTTGCGGTTAGAACAACCTTAGATAAATGAAGACCAACTTACAAAAAGCATTAGAAAGAGCACTTGAAAGATCTTTACATATTCCCCCAACAATTAACTTGGGTAAATGGAACAGTGGCAGCAGCAGCAGAAGAAGAAGAAACAGGAGGAGTAGGAGGAAGAGGGTGGAGGAGGAGGGATTAGGAGGAGGGGGAAAGAGGAGGAGGAGGGAGGAGGAGGAGGAAGAGGGAGGAGGAGGAGTAGAGAGGAGGAGGAGGAGGAGGAGGGAGAAGGAAGGAGGAGGAGAACGCAGGAGGAGGAGGAGGGAGGAGATGGAGGGAGAAGGAGGAGGGAGGAAGAGGTAGAAGGAGGAGGGAGGAGGGGGAGAAGGAGGAGGAAGAATGATGAGGAGGGAGGAGGAGGAAGAAGGAAAAGGAGGGATGTGGAGGAAGGAGGAGGAGGGAGGAGGTAGAGAGAGGAGGAGGAAAGAGGAAAAGAGAGGAGGAGGAAAGAGGAAAAGAGAGGAGGGAAGAGGAGGAGGAGGGAGGAGGTAGGAGGAAGAGGGAGGAGGAAGAGATAAGCGGAGAGAGGAGGAGGAGGAGTAGGGAGGAATAGGAGGGAGGAGGAGGGATTAGGAGGAGGAGGGGGAAAGAGGAGGAGGAGGAAGGAGGAGGAGAGAGGAGGAGGAGGAGGGAGAAGGAGGATGGAGGAGGAAGAGGGAGGAGGAAGAGGGAGGAGGAAGAGGGAGAAGGGAGGAGGAGAACACAGGAGGAGGAGGAGAAGAAGGGAGGAGGGGAAGGAGGGGGGAGGAGGAGGAAGAAAAAAAAAATATGACAGTTGGCAGCGCTGGAATGAGAGGAAGACGTGTAGAAAATTTCATCTCAATCGGATGGACCGTTCGCGAACGTATAAAGGACATACATATATATTTACATACATACATCCTAATTTATATATTAAGATATATATATATATATATATATATATATATATATATATATATATATATATATATATATATATATATATATATATATATATCAATCATGTGCCATGCCGGAAAGCGTGGGCGGTCATGATTCGCCATTTCACTCGATCACCAGAGTCGTGGATCAGCTCAGTGTTCCTGTCTCGTTCATGCCATGTGGCCAAGCCATCCAGGTATTTTCCTCTCGGTCTTCCTCTTGGTCTGTTCCCTTCGATCTTGCCAGCTGTCACTAAGTTCTCCAGTCCATTTCTTCTCATAACATGTCCAAAGAATTTTGACTGTCTACGTCTAATTTCTCTAATCAATCTACGACTTTCATTTGTCTCTTGTAGTACTTGGTCATTGGTTTTTCTATCTGTCCATGGTATTCTTTGCATTTTCCTCAGAAACCACATTTATGCAGCCATCAGATGTTTTTCAGCTTGACTGCACATTGTCCAAGTTTCACATCCATACAAAAGAACAGGCTCTATGTATCCCCTCAACACTCTTTTTCTCGTTTCAATTGACATCATTTTATTGGTCAGAATGTTTTTCATCTTGCTACAGGCTACTTTCGCAATGGCGATTCTCGTTCTAATCTCTTCAAGGCATCTGCCATCAGATGTTATGACTGTTCCGAGATAATTGTACCGATTCACTTGTTGAAGAATATTCCCATTTACTTGTATATTACATTGTGGTGCTTCGTTCTTCCTAGTGACGACCATAACCTGTGTCTTCCTACAATTTAATTCCAACCCCAGCTGCTCACTGTGTACAACAACAACGTCTACTAATTGTTGCAGATCCTGTGCATTGTCTGCAATCAATACTGTATCATCTGCATATCTAATGTTATATATATATATATATAATATATATATATATATATATATATATATATATATATATATATATATATATATATATATATAGCTGACCCGGCCCGGCTTCGCCCAGACCCTGGCGGAGATATGTCTGTCTGTCTGACCCGGCCTGGCTTCTCCCAGACCCTGGTGAGGAGCATCTCATTTAATTCATATAAGTAGTCATATAAGTTCCCGTTCCCGACTATCTATCTGTCTGTCTGTCTATCTGTCTCTGTCTGTCTGTCTGTCTGTCTGTCTGTCTGTCTGTCTGTCTGTCTGTCTGTCTGACCCGGCCCAGCTTCGCCCAGCCCCTGATGGAGAGCATCTCATTTAAGTCATATAAGTAGTCATATAAGTTCCCGTTCCCGACTGTCTGTCTGTCTGTCTGTCTGTCTGTCTGTCTGTCTGTCTGTCTGTCTGTCCTGTCCTGCCTGTCCTGCCTGCCTGTCTGTCTAATCATTTATTGGTTGCAGTTAGAACAACCTTAGGTAAACGAAAGACCAACTTACAAAAAGTATTAGAAAGAGCACTTGAAAGATCTTTATATCTTCCCCCAACAATTAACTTGGGTAAATGGAGCGGCGGCAGCAGCAGCAGTAGAAGAAGAAAAAGGAGGAGTAGAGGAAGGAGGAGGAAGAGGGAGGTGGAGGAGGGAGGAGGAGGGAAGAAGAGGGAGGCGGAGGGAGGAGGAGGAGACAGGAGTAGGAGGGAGGAGGAGGGATTAGGAGGAGGAAGGGGGATTAGGAGGAGGAGGGGGAGGGAGGAGGGAGGACGATGAGGGAGGAGGAACGAACGAATGAACGAACAAACTTTATTTTAAAAGGGTAACAAATTGGGCACGCAGGCCCGTCTTACATTCGGCCCTTTCAATCACTCATCTTTCATTCATCAAATGTGCATGTTACATTAACATAGGGGAGAAAACATTGTCAAATGGAGTTTGTAAGCATAAACAATGCATATTACGCATGATACATTCACATGAGAAAAAAAAAAACATCAAATGAAAGTTGTAAACATAAACAGTGTATATTGCCATGTTGTGAGACACATCCCCCATCCACCCTCATATCCCGCAGCCACCAACACATCCCCGACCCACCAAACCTCCCCCACCTACCCACACATACCTCCACACACTCATACAGAACCAGGCGAACATACACTGCCGCCACACATCCACTGATCCCCCACCCACACACATTTCCCCAAGAAGAAGAAGAAGAAGAAGAAGACGAAGAAGAAGAGAAGAAGAAGAAGAAGAAGAAGAAGAGAAGAGAAGAAGAAGAAGAAGAAGAAGAAGAAACCACACACACATACCCACACATCCTGCACCTATCCACACACATATCCCGCACTCTCACAATTTTCCCCACCCACCCACCCACACACACATCAGCCAACCTACACCCACCCACCAAATATTTGCCATCTCTCAACTACACATCCCCACCTATACACACATCCCCACCCATAAACACATCTCCCCACCTGCCCACACATATCCCCCACCCATAACCCAAAATCACACATCTCCCACCCACACACACCCCGCCACCCACATATACCCCACAAACACACATCCGCCGCTCACACACATCTTCTCACAATTACACACCTCTCCCACCCATACACTCATCTCTCACACACATCCACCCACTCACGTACACATCCATCAACCACTCACACACACACATCACCCACGTGCCCATCAACACATGCATCTCTCGTCTACCCTCCCACCCACACATACCCCAACCACCCAGCCAAACACACATCCCCCATCCTCGCATGCATCCTTCAATCACCTGCACATCCCACATATCCCCCACATCTCCCCTCCCACACAAAACTCCACCCATAAACACATTCCCCCCACACACACATCCCCCCCACACACACATCCCCCACATACATTCCCCATACACATCTCCACCCACACATCTCCCCACCACTCACACATCCTCCACCTACAAACATCCTCACCACCCACACATACATCCTGCACCTACTCACATTTACCCCATCCACACTCACACACTCCCACCCACACAGACATATCCCATTCACAGACACCCCTCACACCGATTACACACCCATCCCTCAACCCACACAATCTCCTACACACCCATTCACCCACCCAAACACACACTCCGTACCCACACCCCTCCCAACCCACCAACACCCACATACTTCAAACTATCCTCTCAAATATCCCTCCCCCCCCCCCCCCACACACACACACACACACACACATATCCCTCACATACACATACATCCAACACCGACTACAAATCCCTTCACACATCACCCATTAACCCATACACATCCCCCACATACAACCCCTCCACACATACATTCCCCACATCCCCACACACACCCATATCCCTCACATACACACTCATACACACATCCTCACATCTAGACACATACATGATGCCTCACATGATCACTGAAACTAATAAGAACAAACTCCCACACTTTACACACAATTGAGACAATGACGATTGTCGTGAGAATTCTCGCAATTGCAAGAAGTGGAGAAATAATTTTACATATACATTATGTAGCGTAAACTTTAGTGATGAAATTGAACTCTCTCTCTCTCTCTCTCTCTCTCTCTCTCTCTCTCTCTCTCTCTCTCTCTCTCTCTCTCTCTCTCTCTCTCTCTCTCTCTCTCTCTCTCTCTCTCTCTCTCTCTCTTGCTCTCTCTCTCTCTCTCTCTTGCTCTCTCTCTCTCTCACACACATGTACATACACACATTCACATACAAAATACACACGCAAATACACACACATATACCCACGCACATACACACACATCCATATACTTACGCACACGTACTCACATAACACCCGAAGATACACTCCCTCGCATACACTGCATGCATGCACACTTACACACACACAGATATACAATACATACACGAGCACACACACACACTCATCCACCCACACACTCATCCATACACACATATACACACGCACATGCATGTAAACACATATAAACACATGAACGCACACCTTAACACACGTACAGACATACACACAGAGGCACACACAGATACACACATGTACACACACATATACACCCATACACACATCCAGACATGCACACACATACATCACACTTTCTCATGCACTCTCTCATTCACCCACGCTCTCTCTTTTAAACACTCACTCGCTCTGACACTCACTCATTCGCGCACATACACGCATACCCACAAATTCTCTCTCACTCACTCTCCCTTACTCACTCATTTACTCGCTGACTCTCTAACTCACACTCACTCACTAACTTTCACACTCTATCACACAGACAGGCAGGCACACAACACACCCACTCTCTCAGATTCACTCATTCTCTAACTAAATCTCTCACACATATGTCCACACACACTCACTCACTTTTACACTCACTCAGGCACACGCACATGCGTACTCTCTCACTCATACTAATTCTACCACTCACACTCTTTCTCACTCACTCTCTCACCCACTGTCTCGCTCACACACATACAATGAAGAATGATAGTGGAAAAAATGATACTAGCAGGTGACTTATGGAGGCATATAGTCGGTATGAAGTAAGTATTGAAAGAGTTTTCGGTTGAATGTGCAGGGACTCATTGGTATTTTCAGTTCTGGTGGAAGGCTATTCCACAAGTGAGCACCAGAATATGCGAGACAAGTTTTGTATAAGTCCAATCTAGGCTTAGGAAGCTGTAATAAATTTAAGCGCTTACTGTTCATTGCATTAGATTGAATTAACGGTAGAAGATACTCTGGGGTATTTTCAGATATAATTTTATTCACTAATTTGGCTTTGTTAAAAAGGAAGCGCCTTTGAAGTGGTAGAAGTATTAGATAGCTGTATAATTTATTACTTTCAACGTGCTTTATGCTAGAAACTAGACGTATAGCGCGGTTTCGAAGCGAACACAATCGTTTCATATTAGATTTAGGGCAACCATCCCAGACTGTGGAACAATAATCGAGAGGTGATTGGATATAGGATGCATAGAATATTTTTCGTGTGCTTTCATCCAAAAAGTGCTGAATGTTAGCAAGTTGGTAAACTTTTTGTGCTATTCTCTTGGTAAGGACGTGAACATGAGGGCTCCAGTTTAAATGTCTGTTAATTAAAAGGCCTAATGTTTTATATTCATTTACATTAATTATAGGTAACGTGTCCACGTGGAGCTCGAGCGGTGTCCCCGTTATGGCTACGGTCTGTAGTTTTTGTCTGGTCGTTATTAGCATGGATATGGTTTTGTCGATGTTAATTAACATGCGATTATCATTGCTCCATCTACTAAGGTTGTCAAGTTCGTTTTGTAAAGAGATCTCTAAGTCACAAAGGCTCTCTTGACTTGTGTAAATAGTGCAGTCGTCCGCAAATAGGTCACACGAAGTATTGAGGTATAAAGAAAGATCGTTAATATACACTGCAAAAAGCAGCGGACCTAGTATTGAGCCCTGAGGCACACCAAAATTAAGTTGTGTGGATCTTGATAGACAGTTATTGAAGGACACTACTTGTTGTCTGTCAGATAAAAATGACGTAATTAGGTTCACTATTGGAGTAGAGAGGGGGAGGAGGAGGAGGAAGAGGGAGGAGGAGAAGCGAGGAGGAGAGAGGAGGAGGAGGAGGGAGGAGGAGGAGGAGGGAGGAGGAGAGCGAGGAGGAGGAGGATGGAGGAGAATCCCCTCCTCAGCAAATCCCGCAGCGTGTAGCGGCTAACGACACCAGTTCGGTGTTGGTTTGTCAGTCTTCTTTGGCTTCCTGCGTAGTTTTCTTGTTTGGCCACCCCTCTTTTAATTTGCTGTTCTCGCAGTCTGGCCATGGTTGTAGATTCACAGTCATCACTTGGTTTTTGCAAAAGTCTTACTTCTCGTAGAGCATTCAGAATGTCAGCCTGGTCCATGGCGCGTCCGCTCCCCCCCCCCCCCCCCCACAGTAGCGTTACCTGCGAGCCTGTCAGCCCGCTCATTCCCTTGTACTCCCGAAGATGAAACTAATCTTTGCCAGCCGAGACCGCTCCAGAGACAGCAACCATCTCTCTTCGGATCTCCCCCATCTCTATCCTCTTGAGCATGTTCATTGTGTCGCTAAGGTAACATGCCCTAGTGAATGTCTGTGTCTCGAGCCATGTTAATGCTTTACTTACTGTCATGGCTTCTATAGTCAGGCTACTTGTGGTCTCAGCAAAAGTACCAGAGTCCTCCTTCACAATTCTCCCTCCGGCCTGAGCCGTAAAGACCCATGAGCTCCTCACATGTCGGACGACCGACCCATCTGTGTAAATGACAGCATCACCGTCTAGCGAATTCTCGAAAATCAACGCTTGTACTTCCGCCTCCACAGCTGCCGGGTTTTCTTGTCTGCATTTTCTGTCTAGTTGGATGCAAACTGATAAGGATGTGCAGAAATCTGTTGGCACTTGTACCCACTCCACGCCAGGTTCTAAGTCCTCAAATGAACATACCAGTTGAAGAATGTCTTCGGCTTGACCCATCCACGACCGCCCTCTTTTTAACCTGCTGCCCTTCACCTTCATAATTTCACTATGCAGTGGATGTTGTGTGTTTGCGTTAACTCTGAGGTAGGCGCGAGCCCTGCAAACTTGTATTCTGTCTTCAATGGTTGGAAAATCAAGAAGGTAGCGCATCGCCCTGCATGCTGTATCTCTTGTACATCCAAGAATGATGCGAATAGCTTCATTCTGTATCCTTTCCATCCTTTCTATTTGCTTAAGACTGAGAGTCAGGATTGCCATCGCATACTCAAGAACAGACATGACCAGCCCTTCGTATAGAAGACATAGATGGCGCTGCTCACAGTTTGCTGCCGCCATCACCCGCATCGCAGCCAAACCTTGCTTGGCCTTTGTTATCACCTGGTCTATGTGCTGATTATAAGCTAGGCTTCGATCAAATCGTATCCCCAGGTAATTCATTGCCTGCGTTCTTTCCGCCGTCTATGAACACAGATTTACAGTTGGTGTTGGAGTGTTGACAATATAATTATTCAACGAGAACCAAGTCACTGTTGCCTTTGTTGGGTTGACCATTGCCCCAGCCTCAACACACCAAGTACTTATGTGATTGAGTTCGGTTTGTAGTTCCACAGCAACCTGATCTCTATCCTTACCCTGGTGATACACTAAAACATCGTCGGCATATGACAATGTCCTCCCCGGTCCCGTGATCTGCTCGCTGGTTATTCTCACAGTGTAGACATTGAACAGTACTTTCTTTCTCTCTCTCCTCTATCTCTCTTCCTCCCCCTTCCTTTCTCACTTAAGAACACACCCTCGCCTGTCTGCCAATCAGAATGTTATGCCTCTCTCTCTCCCTCACTTAAGAACACACCGTCATCTGTCTGCCTGTCATAAAGTGCCTGTCATAAAGTTATACTTATAAAATCTCTCTCTCTCTCACACACACTTAAGAACATGCCCTTGCCTTTCTGCCTGTCAGATAGTTATCCATCTCTCTCTCTCTCTCTCTCTCTCTCTCTCTCTCTCTCTCTCTCTCTCTCTCTCTCTCTCTCTCTCTCTCTCTCTCTCTCTCTCTCTCTCTCGTCATGACACATCGTGTTGATGAGAAATAATCTACATGGATTGGTAGAAAGAATGTATGTGCAGATAGAAGTGCAAACAAAAATATATGTGAAGCAGAAAAGAAAAGAAAACATTTTTTAAAGTCTGATTTTCAAATCCTTTATTATCACTATCAAATAACACGTTACTTTTAATTACATGAACAGCAAAAACAAAGAAAAATATAGAAAAATGTGTGTAATAACAATAATAAAGTATAATAATTGAATTTACAAATAGTTTAAACAACACACTTATAGCTAATGGAGATGGGAGATTATGTGGGTGGGTGAGGAATTTGTGTGCGGGATATGTGAGTTGGCGGGGAGATGTGTGTGTGTGTGTGTGTGTTGGATGTGTGGTTGAGGGATGTGTGTTTGGCTGGGTGGTTGGAGGTGTGTGGGTGGAGGATATGTGGGTGGGTAATGGGACGGGTGGAGGATTTGTGAGTGGGTGGGGAGATGTGTGTAGGTGGGGAGATGTGTAGGTGTGAGGATGTGGTGGATGGGTGGAGGCATGTATGTGTATCTGGGTTGTGTGTGTGGTTGGGTGGGGGAGTTGGGGTGAATGGGGGATGTGTGGGTGGGTGGTGGATGTGTCTCATAACATGGTAATATGTATTGTTTATGTTTACAAAATTCATTTGACAATGTTTTCTAGTTATATTTGGTCTCTGACTCAGATCCCTGGGTTCAACTCCATACTTGTAGGTCAGCATGGCCGAATGGATAAGAACACGTGTTCTTAAACATCCGGTGTGCTGATGCCGAGGTAAGGGGCTCAACCCCTACACCGGGCAGTTTGACCAAAATGCTGACCTATCGTCCTTGCTTGGAGATGTAAATTACAAGTACCTCTGAAGTCGGAGTGCATTCACTTGATGGCAAGGGACACTGTTAATAGGGGAAGCTAATCCACATGCAAAGTTCATTCCAGCATTACTTGAAATAGTGTGTATGGACTACGCTTGAGTTCAAAGCAAGGGAGCGCAAATAAAAATCATGCTTCAGAGAATGTTCAATCAGACCCACAGCAGCCTGCTGACAATGATAATGATCAATCAGACCCACAGCAGCCTGCTGACAATGCTAATGATCAATCAAACCCACAGCAGCCTGGTGACAATGCTAATGATCAATCAAACGTACAGCAGCCTGCATCAATATATGAAATTATATCTCGAAATTGTGGCACAAAAGTTGTAAATATTGTCCGAAAACATGTACTTTGTGACTGTGGCGCTACTGAAATTCTGCTAAATAAGTGTTAAACACTGTACGACTAGTGCCACCTTGGTATCTTTGTTTCCTTTTTACTTGCATCCACAACCCTTCAATTGTTTGGGTGTGAATATCACTGTGTACAGGGTCAACAAAGTTATTGGCATGAACAACAACTGCATGATCGTAGATGCCATGGTTTAGTTGACCTACGTTGTTGTAGCCTCACCAGGCATCGGTGACAATGGTCGTTCCTGGTAAGACGTGATCACTTATAATACGTTCCAGTGTTGTCGCATCTCGCCTTTCCACAACTTCCAACCAGCAACGACCACTACCACGTTCAACCAGGCCAACTACCCATTGACCACGACGAAAGTGACCACGGTGGTACTTTCGGTGGAAAAAGTAGCTCTCGTCAGCTTCAACGACCACTGACTGTCCCTGAGCATCAAATCCTCCCAACAATGGAGATCTGTGTCGGAGCTGATGGTCTGCCTGGCATTATAATATTTCTTTACATCAAGTAGAAACAAGTGTATTGAAAGCCTCTGTATCAGTATTGGTATCTCCGTATTTATTTATATGTAACTAAGGAAGTAGTCAAAACGGAAGTAATCACAGAATGAGGTCCTGTAAGGGATTGTTATTCACTACATTCACTGCGGAACTATTTGGGACCGGAATTCGGAAGAGTGCCGATAGACAGTGTTGCAACATTAGAAAGGTGATTATATTAACCACTTTAGTAACATTTTCTAAATTGCTTTTTAAATATATAACTGCATAGTTGGATACCTCTTGAAAAAAACAAATCCAACGGTACCTTATTCAAATCTGTGGGTCACTCTAACTCAAGGACAGATAACACTGCCAGTTTACAAACACACACACACACACGCACACTCGAGAGAGAGAGAGAGAGAGAGAGAGAGAGAGATCTCCACGTCATGCAGTGATGCATATGCAGTCTTGTTAGCGTGAGGCCGCAAGACGGATATCCATTTTGGTTGTTTTGACCACAGAAGTCCCATTGGAAAGTTGCAAAATTATAAACAATGTGGTCCGTGTAGAGTGATCAAAAGTTACACATAAATACTATAATGGGTGTTGAATGCAATCATTGGCATTGCAATTGCTATGGATATTCTATGACAATATTAATAGTTCATCGTTGGATGAAAAATGCCATGTCCTGCCATTGAAATACCACAATACAGCATGCCATCTTTATAATGTCAGTTTGAGATGGGATTGTCAACTCTAATAGTCTAAAACTACATACTTATACATAAAAATGGATGATACGTTTAATAAAACTTACTAGAACAACGCACAAAGTCTAGTTAAAATGGAATGGTGTACTTACGTCTTATAAAGTCATTCTGTACTTCTGTCCAAGAAACAAATTTTAGAAGATAAAAGGTATAGATTCGTAGCGCGTGGAGGGAAACATAATATCCAGTAATCGGTTTCTGTTTTAACTCGATCTTGAAATAATCGGGTAATTTAACTTCACGAGTACTCTAAGCCTCCTTTAAATTGGAGACACAAAAAATAGTTGCCGAACAAATCTGCAAGTATATTTCTAGTTAAATTCGGCAATTTAAATCGAAGTAGCTAGACTATATGAATGGACTTCTGGTCCCCAGCATGGCAGATAGGCAGTGAAATAGTTAAGGCCTCTAGGTGTTTATGCTCGTGGCTACTGTTGCATTCGCATTTTCCTCATGTTGGACTGGTAATTTACGGTTCTGTCACCCTGCTACTGAGTTAAGTGTGTGGCGCGATACTGTGAGCTGTGAATTTCTTGTGAAATGCTTTTAAATCTGACCGAGGTTGTGGAGCATGATCGGCATATTCAGAGCAATGTCAGATGGCTGTGTCCCAGAATTGACCGTTTTTGTGCCTTATGCAGCAATGTGTAGCGGCTGGTCTTCTGGTTGACTGCCACTTCTTTTGACATTGAACCGTGCTTTCGTAGAGGACTGTTGTTTTGTCATTCTGGAGACGGCATTATGTACAGTGGAATGTTTTTTACATCTGTCCGAGGTGTTGTGGTGTGATCTGCATGCTCAAAATGGCGTAGCTGGCTAGATAACTATGGTATGTTGGGGAGGAAGGTGCAGTACCCACTAAAGCCTGCCCCGTTATGAAGTCATGCTAGAGTAATGGGACTAATTTCATATGGAGTGGACAGGTCGCTGGAATCCAAAGTGATCCAGGGTAGCTCAGGATATCTAGGGAGTTCCCGGTTATATTGATGGTTGCACTCCAAATTTCACCTTCCCAAAAGGAGAACTAGTGATAGCTCACGAACCCCCACCTGTATCCATTTTTCCTAAGAAGGTGAAATGGTTACAGGAAATATATTTATATTTAACAGTTCTCCCTTATGAACAATTTGGAACCTGGGAGCTTACAACAGACCAGGAATTTACTGACTGTTCGTGGTTACCCAGCCACTTTCTGTTCCAAATTCTTCAATGGTGTTTATGAATAATAATAATTAAACACATATGCAAAGTTGGCACATCACGAGATACTTGACAAGATAAGGAGGTAAATTAACATCAGTTTATTTACTATAAATCCTGTGGATGAAGAAGCAATTGGTGCATCTTTGAAACATAAACATAAACAACACATCATTATACACAGTTAGATGCATCATAATGTCATTTATAGATCACTTGTACACAACTGTTTTGTTAGTGAGTTAGTTCAAAGAATGATGAGCCCTTCCACAGTTCTCTCCTATCATTGTCTGATCATTTAAATACTTGATTATGTTGATGATATAAGGATCCATGGTTTGTTGAAATAAAAAGTCTCTTACAGAATAGTTCTGAGTTCATTGGTACTAAAGTTCTCAGTTCTTGATATTTTACTATGAATAAGTCAGATGGTGACCATGTTCATCTTAGGTTGGTGGTGTGTTGGTATGACATGATGAAGTCGGTAGAATGTCCAAGAAACAAATTAGCCCTAGATATTTGCTGGAGACATTGGGTTGGCAGTCCACTGTGAAATGTTCCCATATTGAGTACATATGTCGACTCTCGGAATAACAATTTCGGGGAAGCTGACCAAACTCTGACAAAGTGTCAATTTCCCTAATCTCTTCCAGACTGATCATTGGCATTATTGTTCTGGATTCGTCCTTCATTTCTTCACCAGTCTATCCTTCCATCAATTCTGCGAACACCGTCTTTCCTCACCTTTTGAATAAACAGAATGCTCCCATTCATATGTGGTCAAACTGAAGTTGTTAGTGCAGTTGACAAGGATGAAAAGATGGCTACAGGGAGAAGTTTTAGAAAGTAGAAGAATCAGGCAGTATCTATAAGTTGAAATCTACTACAGCGTCTCTTCTTTTTTACTGGTTCAATCTAAACTGTTGACTGACATCTGTTATCTGGAAAGCCAGAGCGTCTTTTGCTCTGGTAGTCATAGCGATCTGTATGTACTGATATTTTCATAGAGGACACAGACAACAGGAAATGACAAAGCTTAGAGGTCTGATGAAGACATATGAGTAAAATCTACACATCAAGGTTTGATCCTGAACCACAATGATACAGGATGGAAGTTATGATGGTATGATCATTTATGTTAACTCATATTTCCAAATCAGGGCTGCATCAGATGTTTAGTTTGGCAGTTTACAGTTCCTGTTCAATTCTTTCTCATCTCCTCCGCCATTTTCTTTCCTTTACTTACTCTTCTAAACAGGGGTGTGATAATCTAATGATATTTCCCCATGCTAATTCAGAAGTTACAATGCATGAAAGCATATCCTCCCTTTACTTACTTTTCCAAACAGGGGGACAATATTCTGAATGATATTTCCCATGCTGGTTAGTAGTTACAGTGCATGAAAGCATAAGATGAATATCTTCATTCTTAAGATGGTACAAGTATTGTTATGTTCATGGAATGAATATTAATTTACAGAGGAAGTACTCATTGAGAAAATTCACTCCGCCTCTCACCCATTGACAATAACATGTACACATAGATACGAGATAACAAAGTACAAGCCCTTTCTCTCATACCAATGCTAATCTTCTTCTTCTTCGTTTGTCTGAGTACATGAACATTTTAGTCCCTTTCACCTCAAGCTGAGGACAAGGTTTTGTGTGCCTAATCTGGTTTGTTAGCCTGACGTCAGTTCGACAAGAGTGCAGTATGCTATAGTAGTCATTATGCATCTCTGTACTAAATATATCACAGCAGTTTACTACGCTTGACCTGATTACAGTGCTTACCAGTTTTGCACATAAATCTCTCTCAACGCCACGAACAAATAAAGACAGAAGGGGGAGACATTCATTCTCTCCCTCTTTCATTCTCATGTGTTGAAGAGGCTATAGATTAGAAAGAAGCAGTGGTCGGTACAGACGTTACATCCTGTCTTTTCCAAACCAGGCTCTTGCATGAACTAAGAGATTATACAGTTTTATATTAAGAACATCATGAAGGTGTCCAGACTTGCCTCTTTTCCTACAGCATAAGATTTAATGCACATCAATGCACTTCTCTAAAAGCTCGAAGATAAAGACAGTTAGATGTCTTAGAACAGTGATGGCAGTTTCCGCCATTTGCAGTAGCAGGGACAAGAATGTGCGGCTATCTTAAAATTGAAAATACATGTTCTTAAGTGCAGGAACATGATACACACACATATCTCACAGAGACAAGGCTTTACCTGCACATGTACATCTTATGTCAATCAAATATAATCCACAGAAGCTTTCTTACCATTGAATTGTGAGGGACACCAAGTTAAAATAATCCTTTCTGAAAAACACATCTGTTCCTCACAGAATCTTAACTTGAATGTGAGTGTTTGGGCTTTGGGCTATCCCATAAAGCATTTGGGCATGCCACAAAGGTTACCCCTCTCCAATCATCTCCTTAATTTCGGACGCTGACCTGCGTGTCAGATTGATGGCAGATCTATTCTTAAAGCTGATGTGTTCATGTACAATGCAAAAAAGTGCGAGGCATGTTCTCTAGTCCCGTTTATGAGTTGTGGTTCAACCTTGGAGCGAATAATGTGCGATACAAAATGTCACAGTAACATCTAGAAATGTAACAACAACACCCAGAAATATCTGCATGTATGGCGGTGGGTGTGTCGCAGAAGCGACCGGTTTTCTTGCCTTATGCAGAAATGTGTGGTTGCTGGTTTTGCTAGTGACTGCCGTTTCCATCGGTAACGAACTGTGTTTTCGAGGAGGACTTTTCTGTTGGCATTCTGGCGACGGCTTTATGAACAGTGAAATGTTTCTTTACATCTTTTGAGGTTGTTTTGTTGTGTGATCTACATTTCGGAGAAAAAAATGGCATGGTTGGCTAGAAAACATCTAGAAATGGAACAAAAATATCTAGAAACATCGAGACTTTGTAGGTGAACATCTGGTTGGGAAAGTGACTGCCAATTCCATCAAGAATGAACTGTTTTGTTCATAGAGGACTTTTGTGGTGACATTCTGGCGGTGGAATTTTGCACAGTGTGCCTGAGCGGGCCGTTGTTTGTCGAGACTCCTGTCTTTTCCACTTTTCACATGGGGCAGTGGGGAACATTTTATGTGATATTCACTGGCACAGGAACGGAGCATAATGGGGAACACCCCTTGCTGTGATATTGGAACCACAACTAATGACTAACTAACAACTAGACTATATGAATGCAGCATCGTACTGTGAAGTTCTAACGATGCTTAGAAAAATTCCCAGGTCTAATGACTCTGTATGTATTGCGCCTTAACGACAATATGAGACCCCATACGTCTTGATTAACCTGGAGGTAAATACTCTAGTAGTATGGGAAACTTGAAGAACATCCTTCTTACAGCCCTCAACCTAGCCATTAGTGATTTCCACCTCTTTGGTCTGCTAAAAATGACTTTGGTGGCAAACGATTTTCTGATGTTGAAGAAGTTTAACATGAGGTGTGAATGTGGTTTAGGCAGCAGCCCAAAGGCTTCTATGGGCAGGTATTAGTGAAAGTCCCTTTTATACATCAAGACACATTGGGCATATGGAGCTTGACCCATATTTTTAATAGACCAAATGACACTCATAGAGTCATGTGATTGGTATCATGCCAGCCACTTTTACTTCCCAAGACATTTCCTGGTATCACTTTCAGGCTGGGTAGACCTGTGAGCTCAGGTCAATTAAAAAAATATTTGAAACCGCCTCGGTGTGGATTGAACCACTGGTATGACACGCGAGCATTTAGCCACTACGTTACTGCAATTTCCAGTGCAGGCATTTGGGGACTGATAAAGCAGTGGAATAAATGTATCAATGTTTGTGAAGTTTATTTTCAGAAATAAGAAGAGATGCAAGTTCAGCAATAAATTATTTTCAAATTTGCATCTCATGTAACTGTTTTAAAAAAGATATTAATTTGTGACTAGCTTTCTGATTTATCCTCATATTAGAGAAGACATTAGCAATACCTGTATTTTTGAGGGTATAGAAACAGACCACTCAATGTCCTTGTCCATTGACTCAATCACTGTTGTCGTGTTTCTCCAGGATTTATAACAGATGATCTAGTTTCTGTAGAGGAAAGCCAGAAGAAATATTTGGGTGTATGTAAACTCCCTGGTGAAAATAGAAAGGTCAGTTATTGTTATTGTTTACAGGAAGCAATTTCACAGCACTCGCAATACACCCAATTAGCACTTTCCCTAAGCATAGATTGATGTTTATAGCCTAAACATAGATTGATGTTTATAGCCTAAGCATAGATTGATGTTTATAGCCTAAGCATAGATTGATGTTTATAACCTAAGCATAGATTGATGTTTATAGCCTAAGCATAGGTTGATGTTTATAGACTAAGCATAGATTGATGTTTATAGCCTAAGCATAGATTGATGTTTATAGCCTAAGCATAGGTTAATGTTTATAGTCTAAGCATAGGTTGATGTTTATAGTATAAGAATAGATGTTTATAGCCTAAGCATAGGTTGATGGTTATTGACTAAGCATAGGTTGATGTTTATAGCCTAAACATAGATTGATGTTTATAACCTAAGCATAGATTGATGTTTATAGCCTAAGCATAGGTTGATGGTTATAGACTAAGCATAGGTTGATGTTAATAGCCTAAGCATAGGTTAATGTTTATAGTCTAAGCATAGATTGATGTTTATGGTCTAAGCATAGGTTGATGTTTATAGTCTAAGAATAGATTGATGTTTATAACCTAAGCATAGATTGATGTTTATAGCCTAAGCATAGATTGATGTTTATAGTCTAAGCATAGGTTGATGTTTATTGCCTAAGCATAGATTGATGTTTATAGCCTAAGCATAGGTTAATGTTTATAGTCTAAGCATAGGTTGATGTTTATGGTCTAAGCATATATTGCTGTTTATAGCCTAAGCATAGGTTGATGTTTATAGTCTAAGCATAGATTGATGTTTATAGCCTAAGAATAGATTGATGTTTATAGTCTAAGCATAGGTTGATGTTTATTCCCTAAGCATAGATTGATGTTTATAGCCTAAGAATAGGTATCCTTAATGAACTGGGAAAGACAATAGAAATGGCATGAAGTTAACCAGTTAACATAACTAAACAATTCTTCTTTTGAAACAATAGAATGATAAGGAGCTCAAAATATCAGTGTCACAGATAATTAGATATATGAGTAATATGGGAAAGACAAAAAAAAAATAAACATGAGATAGCAGATGATAGAAGAGCTTAGTATAAGATCTTAGGGTTGAAGCCTCTACTATATTATGAGCTAAAAGTCATAAAAATGTTGTAACTTCTATGATCAGAAACAAAATCATCATCATCATCTAGTGCCATTTCAGAAGTGAAGATTGATGGTAATTGATCTTCAGCAATTTGTGTTCTGTGACTTCATCGTACATTCTGCTAGACTATATCCTGAGCATATCTTGACGTTTTCTGTTCATTATATCTTGAGTATCCTGAGTATATCTTGATATTGTCTGTTCATTATATCTTTGACACCCTCTAGCTTGTTTGACCTCAACTTTTTCTCCTTTATGGTTTTGAATAGACTGTTATGTCATATAACATGACCAAAGCATCCTTTGTGGATGCTGTTAATGTACACAGTAAGCAGCTAGGATTAGAATTAACTATATGGAAACAGAAGTTATGGTAATATCTTCATCATCATCATCATGTGTCACGCTGATAAGCGTAGGCGGTCATGTTTTGCCATCTTACACTATCACGAGAGTTGTGTATCAGTTCAGTGTTCTTGTCTCGGCTATACCACATAGCCAAGCCATCCAGATATTTACTTCTCTGCCTTCCCCTTGTTTTTATCCCCTCAATCTTGCCAGTTGTCACCAAATTGCCTAGTTTATTTCTTCTCATAATGTGTGATCATCTATGTCTAATTTCTCTAATCAGTTTATGGTTTTCATTTGCTTATATAAGACTTACTCATTGGTCATATCTAAGAATAAAAAAATAATACAATGTAACATCCAAGTAAATGAGAAAATTCCTAAACAGTTGAATCGGTACAACTATCTTGGAAGTCATAACATCTAGCAGATAATGCCTTGTGGAGATTAAAAGAATAATTGTTTCAGCAAAAGTACCCTTTCGCAAGATGGAAAAACTTGTCAATAAAAAGCTGTCAGCTGCAGTGAGAAAATTTGTATTTAACTGATTCAGTGACAAACAAAAAGACAATTTGGACCAAACATGGTACACAATCAAATGAACAAGTATTATAATGTATATTTCCGTTCATTGCACATTGAAATTTCAGAAAATACACAAAGCAAATAACATGATGATCTTAGTATGATGATTTATCGTCCTTCTATCCAAACGGGAGATCACATTTGACGATATATAATCCTTCAGCACTGAATCAGATAAAGTCCTATGTAGAAATAAACTGTTGTATGCATGTGAATCATGGACAATAAGCTGAGATGCTGAAAGACACTTAATGGCAGTGAAAATGTGCTTTCTGCGAAAAATGCAAAGAATACCATGGACAGACCAAAACAAAACACACACACAAATAAGACTGTCCTTCAAGAAACAGGAAAACTGTAGATTGATTCAAGAAGTTAGACGTAGACAGTCAAGGATTTTGGGGTATATTCAGAGGAGAAATAAACTTGAAAAATTACAGACAACTTGGAAAACTTAGTGACACTTGACAAACAGGATGGAATAAGAGCAAGGGGAAAACAAAGAGATAAATACCTAGATGGCTTGCCCAAGTGAAATAATCAGGACTAGAACACCGACCTGATCCTAGATTAATGATTCTGTTAGATGTCGATTCTGATCACCTGTGCTTATAAGCAAGGCACATGATGATAAAAGTGCCTTTTTTCTTCTTCGAATTTTTATTTTTTCAATGATGCTTTTTAAATATTGAACTGTACTGGAATTTACTGTTTTTCCTTTTTTCTATCCAAGAAACTTGTCCCTCTCTTCCAAAGACCCACATTTCAAAAGCTTAAATTGTATACTTCATTCTTTTAGTCAGTGTCCTTTTTTCACTCCAAACAGTCATGTTGAATACGCGTAGCATTTGATGAGCCTCATTCTCAATTTTGTTGTTTGGAGAGAAGTAATCACGCTGCTGAATGAGCAATTCATCATTTTGATTCTCTTTTAATACCTTAAAATAATATGGAATATGAATGTCAAATATGATCTGATTGATATTCCTTTAAAATGAGATGGCAAGTGTAAAATGCAGCTGAGTAGTAATTAACATTTCTTCTTTCATAAATGTCCTCAGCACCGCCGCCTGGATATCATTGTTGTCCCTTACAATGAGTATGCATGTGCTCTTGTGTACTTCACTGGCTCTGCCCACTTTAACAGATCTTTGAGACACTTGTGCAAGAAGCAAAACATGTCACTTAATGAGCATGCTCTAAAAACAGAAGTTAGAAAGGTTAGTTCTTTATCTAAAACCAACTTCTTGTTAATTATTATTAGTATAAGGTGTTTGTAAAGTCTCACTACACATTGTGTGTAGAAAGAATTTGAAAAATGAAGTACATGACGTCATAACAAAATGTGCTCCACTGTCCATTGAGAAGTAATATGCAGTGAATGGCTGCCGTCTGTTGGAGTAATTCTTTGCACTCCAAAGCGAATGGTGCTATTAACGGAAGAAAGAATTTGTATGGTTGAACAAGTGTTTTGAAATTGCGGTCGATACACACGGAAATAACAACAGATATGTTGCAGAAGGTATTTGACAACATGAAGAGACATGTAAAGTCATGTCTTAAGCCAGTTATAATGAATACTTCATTGGTAATTTCCAGCTTCCCCAAAATAGCATTAGACCATAGCAGTGACTATAGTAACTAATTTAATGCATTTTTTAGCACATTGATTGATGACGTCATGTACTTTATTTTTCAAATTAGTACTACATACAAAGTGTAGTGAGACTTTACAAACACCCAGTATAAGTTTGTGCTTTACAAATCTGTTCATTTTATAAAACATTTTGATGATGTTTAATCACTGCAGAGCCATTGACCTGTACGTTCTTTCTTTTCCAGGGAACGACAAAAATCTTTGAAGGCATCGTAATCCCAACCCCGACAGAAGAATCAGTATTTCAGATGCTTAAAATTCCTTTCCGCCCACCAGAGGAGAGAGACCACTGACAGTTTCCTGCACTCAGAAATACAATAGTTTTATGCCTTCAGTAGTGGAGAGTGAATTATTTTGCCAGCTGAAATAACTAACCAGATATTTAACAACATATAGTATTTGTTATGGTTGTATTTGTCATATGTGAGTATTGAACATCCCAATAATAGAAAACAGAAGAAAGACAAACGAGATTTCTACAATAACAAACGGTTGTAACTGTGGATGAAAGCCAACAAAATTAAAAGATAATTCACATAGGAAACAGTAATAAACATTTTAATTCATTAAACAACATACACAACACAACAAATTATTTAAATGTAATAAATTGGTTAACAGTTAAGGCAGAATGTTATAACAAGGTATATGAACATGTTTTGGTACCTATTTTAGGCTGGGTGACCTAGAGGCCGAAGTCAATTAAAAAATATCCCTGCTTTAATGGGAATTTGTACACATGACCAACAGCCAGCAGGCAGCACATGTACCACTGCATTACCATAGCTCCCACAATTCAGACATATTTGTGCCATATTGACCATCTTGCCCACCAAGTGACAATTGGTGTATACAAATATGGGCTAGCATCATATACCTAATATGACTATGCGAATGGGGGGGGGGCTCACACAGGACACTCCACCTTGCCCAAGGGAGTCCTGTAGATTAGCGCCGGGAAAGAGACACCTTATTTCTCTTTTGATAGGGGGCTCCCTTAACCTGCCTCCCTGTTCTAGGTATAAATGTCCATAAATATATAAAAATGGTCTTAGAAATAGCAGCAAAACAATCAGAATCTAATTCTAGACATTACATTAAAATTCATTGGTCAGAGAGTCTAATATTAGATGTTATGCGGTGATTCCCTGAAATATGATTTTAGAGATCTTTTAATAGTTTATCAGTATAACATAAATACAAATAAGTAATCTGTGATTAATAAGAGACAAATATTTTGTTTGAAATATTATTTAATGTTTTGACAATTTTTATCAAAACTGATTATTTATAGCATAATTTGCATTGGATTTTATTTACAATAATTACACCTGTAAGTTGTTTGTTTCTTGTACAGATTGAAGTATATTTCTACACATTCTTTTATCCTAATGTAGATAGTTATGTGAGTATTTATTTGTTTCCATTTAGTTTAGTTTGTTATTTGCATTCTATCTTCTGTGTGCCTTCTTGCAAAGATGACCTATTACATTTTCTGTTGCTTCTTCATTCATGAATAATTATTATGTGCTTGGCAACCTGTGGACAGTAATAACAGTTTTTTTAATTTAAAATTTGCTTGCTATGAATTCGAGCATAGTCCACACCAGACACATTAGTGCATGTGGGCTAGCTTTCCTGATTACCTATGTCCCTTGTCATCAGGCAAATTCACTCCACCTTCTGAGGTACTTGTGATTTACATCCCAAAGTCAAGGATGAGATGTCAACACTTTAGTCCAGCTAACTGATATAGGAGTTGAACTCGCTACCTCACTATCAGTACACCGGGAGTTTAAGAGCGAGTGTTCATATCCATTCGCCCATGTTGACCTCAGCCGTAATTAAATAAAAGGAAGTACACAAGAAAAGACTTGACTGGCACCTGGCCGTCTTGATAGATGATAGTTAGTAAAATGAAGTTATACTGCCCCATAACACAAAGCCTGGGCTGAATTTAGAGACCATATGTTGCCCATGCAGTATGATTCCTCTTTCAGCCTGGCTAGTTTACTCCAGAGGAAAGGTAACACCAATACATCTGGAACAAGGCAAGCTGCAGAAGCTGCCGGATCAGCAAAGCAATTCTTTAACTGTCTGCCTGTGGGAGCTTACATCCTAGACCAATTGCCGACCAAGACTTAGGGCCTGGTCTGCCCTGCCATGACATTAAGTTTGAAATATTATTTACCTGTCAATGTGTCATAAATAGGCATAGGGAAACTTGGGTTCAGACAGGTAGAATAGTGCGAGCACAGATACGACAGAACTATAAGTTCGATTATCGTCATTATACTTTATTAATTATTACAATATCTGTCATCTGGCGAAATATCTTCTCGCACAATTGTTATAGTATTACATACAAATTGATTATGCAAAACATTTAAATACTATACACATTTCAAACTAGGTCTATCGTTAATATCTTAAGGATCTAAGTAAGTTCTGTCCCTGTGTCTCCCTCTAGAAGCTACACCCTCTCCCGTCAATGTCCAGTGGCCGTCTGCCCTCTACACTCGTGAGTTTGGACACGGTGTGCTTGCCCCTTTGTGCGTTTCGTGGGGTTTCACCCTTCACGCTTCTGCCGGGTTGTGGCTGGGCGTACTGCGTAGTTTGACCTCTGACTCGAATGTTCGAGTCTCTTCTATTCTCTCCCCTATTCATCCCCTGTTCCTTCTCTATCTCTATTACGTCCCTTATCTACTTAGAGATAAGTGAGACCTTGACATGGTCCGCCATCCCCCCTTCCTATGGGTTTGGTATTTCTTAATTAGTTGGAACTAATTCTGTCAAGGGATCACGGGAATAAGTCTATGGTTCAGGGTAGTAATCTAGTAGATGGTAACTCTGTTATATGTATTGTCGCACTAGCAACTAATGTACGTTGAGTACTGCTATCTCGGGTGGTTGCTCAGGAGTCTAATTCTCTTTCTATTCTTAAATTAAGCTATCCAGACCGAAGTTCCCTGATGACTAAGATTGTGAACTTGCGTTCTCCAAATGCACCTTTCTCAGACATCCAGATATGATATCCTGGACATTGGCCTCCTATTACAGAGTCTCATCAAGGCAGATTGCCTTGGCCTTTTTTAAGAATATGTGCAAGCCATTGCCCCTTAATGTGTAGGTGTATACACTGTTTACTTCAGTATGTTGGTAGTGTATAAAATACAAATACTTTGTTTTCATCCACTAATTGCTTATGTCCCTGTTATTCTGTTAGTGTCTGCTAATCTCCCTTTTGGTGTTCTATAAAAGTGTCTGTGCGTTAACTGTTTTTCTTGAGTGTTGAGAATGTGTCTTTGAACTGATGTCTTTAGTGTATGAGCTGCCTGTGTGTTGTTGCTGTTTCTGGTGTTAGGATTTCTCTAAGTGTCATGAGCTAGAATTTCCCTTGTCATGATTCACCTGATATGTGTAATTCATGACTTGGACTTTCGAGCAGTGATTCTTAGATTGATTCTATTAATTCCCTTGTAATCTATCTAAACACGTATAAAAATTTTGTGACAAATGTTACATTTTACATCAGATGCGCACAAATTATAATTTAACAGTGGCGCCTACGATTTGCACGCAATGTACATCATTACTTCATTTATTACATTCACTCTCTCAATTACACATCTCTCATTCCACAACTCTCATTCCACAATTTTATGTGTTTAAAATTCACAATGAGGTTACGGTAAAGTTTGTCGCCCTTAGGAAAATTTGGCGGTAATAGAAAACTTTAATGTGAATACTTGGTACTAGTGTATCGATAATAATAGGACAGTTTACACTTTAAAAGAGAAAAGAAAAATCACAACAACAGAAATGAGGTTCCTGAGAAGAATACTCAACGTATCAAGAAGAGATAAGATCAGAAATGAAGAAATCAGGACTAAAGTGGGGGTTAAAGCTGCTCTAGATTTTATTAGAAAGCAGCAAGTCAAATGGTTTGGCCATGCAAGTAGGCTACCAGTCAACAGCATGCCACAACAAGCAATGATGTACAGACCAGATGGAAACAGAGGAAGAGGCCGACCACGTAAACGTTGGACGGAGGGAATAACAGAATCCATGGGAATGTCGATATACGAAGCCTATAACCGGGCACTCTCACGAAGTTTATACTTCACCTCGACACCGCAAGGTACAAGAGGAACATGATGAGATGAGATGAGACACTTTAAATCCGAATGATTCAAAAATTAACCTGTTTAGAAGAACATTACTAGTTAGTATACGTTACGTTGAATCACCTGTCAACGTGTTTTATCAAAATATTCATATATACCTGTGAAAGAAAAATTTACAGAAAAATGTACATAATTGAAAATTAAATCTTTGAACAAGTAATGAAATATTTTAAACATTTTAACTAATTAATTAAGTAACTAAGTAACTCGATGACCCTGGTAGTGTCGTTCCTTGATGAAGAATGTAGGTGGTCCTGTCAACGTTAGTGTGATGGTTGTTTCATAAATGTTCTGTTCATGATGAGGTATAGATGGAAAAATGTCCGATGTCCTGTTTCCATGAATCTAAACTATATAATATGGTCGTTGGTGACCTGATTTTCTAGTCAGTGAATTGGCAATGTCACACGTGTTTGTTGGTTATAAATTACTGGTGGTTGTCTGTAGTATTGAATGATTGTTCTTTCGACGTTCTTCATTTCACACCTGGTTAATTCTAATCTTGGATTATGTGTTGTAGGCGATTGGTAACAGTGTTCTAACATATGTGGAAACTTGCTGTTTGGTAGGCAACCTTATAAAATCGTATCACAGTTTTTAGTATGGCATACTGGTTGTTGTGTTACTCGCCTGGTGTGTCTGGTAGTCTTGTTAATAAATCAGGAATCCAATTTTTGGAGTCCTTAATATGCTGGATCTCGCAACTAAAATATTGGAGAATCAGTGCCCAGCGGGCGATTCTGTTATTCTTGGGCTTACCGTCTTTTATCACCAGCAGTGGCGAGTTATCCATCTGGATTATGAAGTGATTGCCTCTGAGGAATTTCTGTAATTTAAGCACACAGTAGATCACACTTAGTCCTTCCAGTTCTGCTGTTGAGTATCTCCTTTCAGCTGGTTTCAATTTCCGACTGACATAAACGATAGGATGATCTACTCCATCATGATTCTGCATGAGATATCCGCTTATGGCGATAGTACTGGCATCTGTTTTTAAGATAAACTGAGAATTCATATCAGGGAGTCGAAGGATAGGTGGATTTGAGAAAATGGTTTTCAATTTACAAATTGCACCTTCTAAACAAATTTTGTTGGGTTGACCTTTTGTCAACAAATTTGAAAAAATAGTAGTAAACTCTGCCAGATTAGGAATAAATTTCGCATAATAATTTACCAAGCCTAACAAACTCCTGACTTGTTTTTTCATCGTTGGTACTGTCAGGTTCAGGATCTTTGAGACAATTTTGTCGTCAGTCAGTAATTTTCCCTGTGAAATCTTGTGGCTTAAAAATTATATTTCTCTGAAAGCTATTTCTACTCTTGATGGTTTCACTGTCAGTCCAAAAAGTTTAATTCTGTCGAGGACTTGTCTAAGTGTTTTTAAGTGGGTTGTCATGTCTTTGGAATGAACACAAATGTCATCTATGTAGGATTGAACATTGGTAATCCCATGTAAAAAGAGTCTAGTAAGCCTTACAAAGGTGGCGGGTGCATTTTTAAGCCCAAAAGGTAGGTATCGCCACTCATAAAGTCCTAGTGGTGTGGAGAAAGCAGTAATATGCATGAGTCTGGATGCATTGGGATTTGCCAGTAGCCTTTCGTTAAGTCTAATTTTGAAAAAAATGGCTTATTCTGACATATTTAAAATTAAATCCTCACAACTCGGGTTAGGCTCGGCATCTGTTTTCGTTACTGTGTTAATTTTACGATAATTTTCCTTCTCTATCTCTATTACATCCCTTATCTACTTAAAGATAAGTGAGACTTTGACATTAACGTTTTGGCAATTTTTTATCAAAAGCATAATTTGCATTGGATTTCATTTACAATAATTACACCTGTAAGTTGTTTGATTCTTGTACAGATTGAAGTATAATTCTACACATTCTTTTATCCTAATGTAGATAGCTATGTAAATATTTATTTGTTTCCATTTAGTTTAGTTTGTTGTCTGCGTTCTATCTTTTGTGTGCCTCCTTGCAAAGATGACCTATTACATTTCCTGTTGTTTCTTCATTCATGAATAATTATTATGTGCTTGGCAACCCATGGACAGTAATAAAACTTTTTTTTTTTTCATTTGCTCGCTTTGAACTTTAGCATAGTTCACACCAGACTGATTTGCGCATGTAGGCTAGCTTTCCTGATTACCTATGTCCCTTGCCATGAGGCGAATTCATTCCATCTTCTGAGGTACTTGTTAGTTACATTGCAAAGTCAAGGATGAGAAGTCAACATTTTAGAACAGCTAACTGATATAGCAGTTGAACTCGCTACCTTGCCATCAGTACACCGGAAGTTTAAGAGCGAGTGTTCTTATCCATTCACCCACGTTGACCTCAGCTGTAATTAAATAAATGGAAGTACACAAGAAAAGAAATGAAGTGGTAAATGGGGCATTGTGTACGAGATGGTGACACAATTCTCATTTCAAATAGTATTAAAGGATTAGAAGAGCTGATCACATCTGTCAAGAGACACAGTGAAAATCAAACTTTTCTTGAATGTAAGCAAAACAGAAATAACGGCTACAGTCCAAAGCTCCGTACCTACCAAAGATCACTGTCAACAATTAAGAAATTTAAAATGTCAGAAACTTTGAATATATTAGCTCCATAATCAGCAATGATGGGAACTATTAAATAGAAATTAGACACAGGTGATAACAATACAGAGAGTAAACAGTAATAAGAACATATAGCACAACACCAACAAACAAGTTGAATGAGAACATGCGTCTATCCTGAGGCAACATGTGCATGTGAGTCATAGATAATTTCTCAGCCACTAAAGAAGAAAATATGGACTTTGGAAATCAAATACTACCGCAAAAGTTTTAGATTATTTCGGACCAAGAAGAAGAACAATGCTGAAATTCTACAAGATCTGAGCATAGAACTGACTTATAAACAGTAGCATGTCTCAGAAAATAAAATACTTTGGCAATATTAAACATCACAGTGGCTTTGAGAGAACAATGATGGAAGGTGTGGTTTCTGGATGAAGAGGCAGGGTTTGACCAACATGAAGGTGAACACAGGACATTGCAGACATCTTGGACATGAGGGTGAACACAGGACATTACAGACACCTTGGACATGAGGGTGAACACAGGATATTGCAGAAACCTTGGACATGAGGCTGAACACAGTATATTGCAGACACCTTGGACATGAGGCTGAACACAGGATATTGCAGACACCTTGGACATGAGGGTGAACACAGGATATTGCAGACACCTTGGACATGAGGGTGAACACAGGACATTGCAGACACCTTGGACATGAGGGTGAACACAAGATATTGCAGACACCTTGGACATGAGGGTGCATATGGTGAGAGAAATAGCAGGAGATCGAGAAGCTATTCAGCAGCCAGTGATGAGAGCAGCATTCAAAAAGGGATCTGCTACATGATGATAATAATGGAAAATGGATAAAGAAATACAGACTTTGAGGTCAAGCAAGGATAACTGGAGCTGTAAGTGATTAGAAGTATGGATGGGACTTGCTGAGATATTTCTGTGACCAGGGGCATCTTTGAACACCACTTTTGATAATGTCTTTGATAATTTAGAAATTTGGGATAAATTTAAAACTGTCACTACATAACAACTGCCTCTGAGTATGAGTATTCAACTCCCCCCGCATATCCTTTACAGGACATCGCTGTCGACACCAGCATTTTACCGCTGTTGTTGATTTCTTGGCAAGATTACGCTCAGTAGTTTGCCATTGCTTTCTGAACGGCCGGCTCACTTATTCCATAAGTCACCAACACAGCGAGAACCGCTACCAATTCTTGCGCGCTGCGAGACCCTATGCAAATAAACGGGGTTACAAAGAAAGTCGTTTAACCCCTCGGCCAGGGAGACCGGCTTATTCAACTCTAACTAAACAAAATTTGAGTTGAGTTGAGTCAAGAACTGACATCACAGCACTTGGGACATTCCCATATGTGCTTCACCTTCTTCTGCAACAGCCAGTGAAGAGTCCTGATACTAATGGTAGCAGTAGCAGTCTGATTATGCTGAGATCAGAGGAAATGCACAAACAACTACATCAGTTAGCAGGCACATGATGATGATGATATGTTAATATAGCTCAAATATGCAGAAGTTATGTTGTAGGAAGTGAGTAATGTTTGGATAAACAGATGTTGTTCATACACAGTCATCAGGCTATGTGAGACTGCATATGGATATGTGAGGTTGCATATGGATATGTGAGATTGCATATGGATATGTGAGATTGCATATGGATATGTGAGATTGCATATGGATATGTGAGGTTGCATAAGGATATGTGAGGTTGCATAAGAACAATTTTAGATCTAAGTCGAGTTGACACATTAAGAGAAGTATAGCATTATAGTAATAATGCTGGGTAACGGTTATGTGAGATATACAGTTAGAGTTAAGTGGGTAGCAGTCAAGAATGTATTTTCATGCCATGAGATTTATTGGGTATATAGTGCTTAACCCACATGTTTAGACCAATCAGCACTTGATGGGTGGTGTGGTCTTTATTTTCATATAAATTTCCTGGTTCTCTTTTTAGGCTGGGTCATCCTGAGATCCCAGGTCAGTGACAAAAAAACCCTTATAATCAGAGTACATAAATCTAAAGTCACTGACAGTGGAAGTAAAAGTCAAGTCTTTGAGCTGTAAAATAAATATATAGACAGGATAGAAGTTAGAACATGTATTTACTGCCTAGATTCTGTCTGCTGTATGTCCTGTATTATTACTGCTTGTAGAACTGCCCCACAAAGGATGGCTTTCTATCAGCTGTTTGAAGGAAGAGAGTTTTTGTCTGACTATATCGGCTCTGTGGCGAAGGGGTTTTGAATGCAATTCGTAATTCCACATTGCACGTTCGAAACACAGCTGTGGACGATTTGGAAACAGACTGCCTTGCATTGGTTTCCAAAAATAAGATAATAGTGCTTGTCATTCAGAAATCAATGGCAAACTACTGAACATAAACTTACCAAGAAATCACGAACAGCAAAAAAATGCTGGGGTTGACTGCGATAGTCTTGTAAAGGAAATGCAACTAACTTTATATCATACCCCTCAACCTCCTGTAATTAAAAAAGAACACTGAATGTCATTCCAATAAAACCTCATTATTAGTGCCATGTATATAAGCAGTGGTGACTATGGTTCACCATCTCACGTGACCACCAGAGTTTTGGATCAAGTCTGTTTTCTTGTCTCCAATATGCAAATGCCATGTCATCCATCTATTTATCTCTTTGTCTTCCTTTTGATGTTTTTTCATTTACAATCACAAGATGTGAAAACAACTATATACATTTTTATTTATGATCTCTCAAATTATTCTGTTATTTTAACGGTCTGTTAGACACTGATTGCAATTATAATTTCATTGATTGACTAGACTTATTTTAAGATACATGTGCTATCGGTTTCTACATTCATTATAAGCAATAGTTTGGTTTGATTGATTTTGTTTCGTCTGTTTAAATAAATAGAAAATATGTTTATTTACTGCTGAAACTATTTAAAAGAAACATTATTTTTAAAAATCCATACAAATTGTTTGTGTGCTTTTAAAAAGATGTGAATGTAACATTAAAAGCAAAAATTTTAATTGTTTTTTTTTCTGTACAAGGTGAAAGATGCTATATGATACTTTTATTATTAGAAAATAAATTATTTTAACAGGTGTCTTCAGATGGCTTCAGTTATAATTTCTGAGTGTTCATTATCTGATTTAAAAGAAACATCCCTTGATAAAAATGTTCACCCATGTGTTACTGGGGACTTTAAGGGACACAAAGAGTAGTAACACTGTAACCTACTATGCAATTGTAAGAGATGACTAAAGAGGATTGCAGCACCATTCTCTTCAGGCCATGATGATCTATCTGTTCTTCCTCACTATATACATGTTCTTAAAGGGCATCGACCTATTTGTCTTATCTTGCACCACCCAGTGATGTAAGCCAGGCCTACCTATCTACCAACTCATTTCCCACCACACCAGCATGTCTTGAGGAAAACATCCAACAGATCCATATTTTTGATTGTTGAATTGAAACCTGCCACTCTGCCCGAAGCACACCTAGTCTCCACCTCTCTCAGCATACTTTGTTCGAAGTGATTATTCACAAACACAATCAGTCACATGGTTACATGACCTATGTTTGACTATATTATTAATTTTGGTGGGAACATTAACGTGTCCTCTGTAGTATATTGGTAAGTATCTCTGCCTGTCACACGGGAGACCGAGGTTCAGTTCCCGGGTGGCGCAGCCCCCAAGCAATGACGGAGTGATTGAATGTCGGAATCGATGGATCCAATAGATGTCTTTGATTAACATGAATGAAAAGAAGTCAGTGGATGAAAATGGGCGAAAGCATACTTGCACAACAGAAGAGCTCGAGTAAAGATAGGTGGAATCAAGAGCAAGAAAAAGAACTTACAAGAAAAGTCGGACATGAAGAGAGATTAAGATGAAGAGAGTTTCAGTAGTAAACGTCAAGTTACCAGCCATTTGTGAATAATGTCTCATATTATTCACAAACGTTTGTGAATAAAGTCTCCCTACTTTGTTAGTTCATTACAATCACATGTGTGTGCTGTTTGTCCTCCAGTCACTGGAAAACTGTTGTGACTGCCTCCATCTTTATTCTCAGACTAGATCAGATGTTGTGGTATCCTATGCCAGGCTCTCCAGCACTAAACCCTGTCCACTAACCTTCACCAGAAACCCCCAGGCACTTCTTTAATCTCTTAACACAGAGACATCTGTGTTCATCATTACATCACCTGGTTGCGAATTGTCGTGAATCAATTGTTGCACAACCTTTCAGCACAGCTCTTAACCATGGCCTGGTCTTCATACCGGGAGTGTTCCATGTCTGCAGCCACTCGGAGATATGATTTAGTCTGCAGCACTCTGAGCCTGTCTGCAATCTTGGGTAAAGCTAAGATACATCGCATAAACACTACTGGCGAGTACCTTGTGCATCCCAGTATCACTCGCATAGCTTCCTACTGTATGTACTCTACTTTCATCAGTTGACTCTGACACTGTGAGCAGCCCAAATCCATACTCAATTACTGATAGAATCAGATGTTGATAAAGTACGAACAATATTTGTTGCTTCATGTCCTTACTGCGATAATCTACAGCGCACCTATTTCCTTCTCAGATCTCATGACAGCTTCTTCCACATGATTACTGAATGACAGGCTTCTGTCAAAGGTGATTCCCAGGTATTTCAGTTTGCTCTCCCTGTAAATTTCTGCCATTTATTGTGAGGCCAATCATGAACTTGTCTGTGAGGGCTTGATGTGAGTTTGTTGAAGGCCCATGATCCAGAAGAAGAAGAAATAAATATTGAGCTTGCTCTCAGCACATTAGCAGTCACTGACTCAGCTTCAGTACACATGAAGACAATGAAACAACACAACTCTACAGAGGAAACAAAATTAAATATTTTGAACAATATAGAAATTTGCATCTTTACACCACAGCAATACATAAATGTGCGCCTTTATAGGAAAAGTCACAAGGCCACTGCCAATAGAGATTACCGCTTCAAAATGGTACAATAAAAGGTCATTAAACAATTTTAAAATCATCTTTATCAGCATGTTGTTTGCTAACAATTGTCATAAACTTGGATATTTGCCAGACTAATAGTCTAATTTTGGAAGCAAATACATCTGTGATCACTGTTCTAATATTGTTTAAATAAAATTTCTAGAATATGAACACAAATAATGTAAAGTTTTAGATTTAATAAAACCTGTTAAAACAATATGCTTCCATGTTAGAAATAATCTGTTAATGGATAAAAGAACATCTCATTTCATGACGTATCATGAGAAACAATTACAAAGAATAGAAAAATCCTGCTCCATCATCATCATGTGCCATGCGTGAGCAGCCATTATTGCTTGCCATCTCACTAGACCACCAGAGTCTTGGATCAGTTCTGTGTTCTTGTCCTCATTATGCCATATGGCCAAGCCATCCAGGTATTTATTATACAGGTATCGCGTCTTTTACTTGCTTCAAGTTTGCCAGTTTTCACTAAGTCTTAAGGTTTATTTCTCCTGCATAATATGCTCAAAAATTGTTGATTATATAATTTCTCTAATAAATTTGCAGTTTTTTTTTCTTTCTTGAAGGGCTGTATCAGTCATTTGCACATTATAAAACAACATTGGGGGGGGGGGGGGGGTATGATGTTGGGCTCAAAATTTTCCATAACAAACCAGGGCTAATGTGCTCACTATTACATCAGCCACTATTACTCTCTTCAGATAATTTCTTATATGCATTTTGTAAATGCTGTACTTAGAAAGAATACCTAGAAAGTCCAAATATGACTGAGCAGCCCTCTATAGGAAAGCACTGCTAACCTCCATAGCATGAGGAAGGGGCTAGTAATGGTGCCCTAAACATTGTCTGCTCCATCATTACCTAACCAGCTAGCCGCGGTTGGTGGTACCCTATACTGCGGTAGACATACAAAGTAAAAATAGGTAAAGCTAAAAGAGCAAACAATATTCCTTTGACTAATCGGAACTTGGAATGTACGCACTCGCGCCCAGAGAGACGAACAGCACTGATTTGGAGAGAGCTGGGCAGGTACAACATCGACATTGCAGCTTTGAGCGAGACACGACTTGCAGGTGAAGGCCAAATCTGTGAAGTAGGTGCCGGCTACACATTCTTCTGGAGTGAAAGGAAAAGCGAGGAAAGACGCCAATCCGGTGTGGGTTTTGCCATTAACTTGGTCCTGGTTGGCAAACTAGATGAATTTCCGAAGGCTATAAATGACAGGCCTATGACCATTAAGTTACCCCTGCTGAAAAGAAAGAAGCATGCAACCATCGTGAGTGTCTACGCACCAACCATGACCAATGAAGATGACGTCAAAAACAAGTTCTACGAGGACCTGCACAACGTATTAACATCTGTTCCCAAAGGAGACAAACTTATACTCCTTGGAGGCTTCAATGTCAGAGTAGGCAAGGACACCGCGTCTTGGAGTGGCATCATTGGAAAGTACGGAGTCGGAAATTGTAACAGCAATGGACTCCTCCTCCTTCAGACCTGTGCCGAACACGATCTCCTGATCACCAACACAATTTTCCACCTTCCCACTAGAAATGGATGCACCCTCACTCGAAACACTGGCACCTCATTGACTATGTCATCGTCCGGAAGATTGACAGACAAGACGTTCGGGTGACAAAATCCATTTGTAGAACCGAATGTTGGACAGACGACCGTCTCATTATCTTGAAAATAAACATACCCATAAAACAACCACGGCGTCCTCAAGGGGTAAAAATGAAAAAAAAAGAAAAGACTAAATGTCACCCGCCGAAACAGAAAAAAAAAAAAAATACAGCTGTTTGAAAATATGCTGGAAGACCACTTCAAGCCCAAGGTTGCTGCAGCTAAACAGGATGCGGAAACAGAGTGGAGAGCTCTAAAGGGCAATATTTACAACACTGCTATGGAAATCCTGGGTCCAGCTCCCGAAAGCATAACAAGAAAATTCCGAAGACATCAACCAATTTCTGGCCGAGAAACATCTTCTCCACAAGGCATATTTGAATGACCCGAAGTCAACATTAAAAAACAAAAATGATGCCTTCAATAACATTCGGAGAATAGTGCAGCAGAAACTTCGGCACATGCGGGACTCCTGGCTGAGCAACAAAGCTGATGAAATTCAAGGCTTTGCTGACAGACATGATATGAAAACCTTTTACGACTCCTGAAAGTGGTCTACGTAGCCACATCACCAGGCATAGTTTCCCTCCTCGGTGCAGATGGGGGAACATTGGTCACCGATAAGAAATAAATCATTCAACGTTGGGCAGAGCATTTCAGCAACATCTTAAATGCAACTTCCTTCTTCGATGATGAAACCATCAACTGCCGTCCTCAAGTTCCCACTAATGATACACTTGATGACATGCCAACCATAGTGGAAGTAAACAAAGCCATCTACTCATCTAGCAACTTTCCAGCGGCAAGGCGCCTGGTCCTGACTCCATCCCAGCAGAGATATACAAGGCGGGAGGGCTAGTCCTAATAGAGCAGCTTCACCAAGTCTTTACAAACATATGGGTGAACGAGTTCATGCCACAAGATTTCAACGAAGCGTCAATAGTCCACCTTTACAAACGTAAATTGATTGATTGATTGATTGATTGATCTAGGAACCGACATCACAGCATTCGAGGCATTCCCATAGGCGCCCCGTCCCCATCCTCAGCAGCCAGCGAAGAGTTCCTACACCAATAGTACCAGTAGCAATCTGATTATATGTCCGTCTCGCCTTTCCTCTGAGCGTCGAGCGTCGGCCAGATCCCCTCGTCACTCCTCGCTGCCTCATTCTTGCCAGACCATGATGATCCATTTTCTCCTCCGAGGTGTCCACGTGCTCCCACAAGGCCGCAACCACGTCTGCCTTGTCATGCATCAATACTACACCAAGTTTTGCAGAGCCAGCCAATTTGTCCGCCTGTTCATTCCCCAGCACACCGGCACGCCCCGGAGAAAAGATCCAGACGATGCCTGCCACCCGTGACCTCTGAAGCGAAGCAAGCCACTCTGCACGAAGCATGCCTGTCCTCACCGTCCTCAGCATGCTTTCTGAGTCAGTTACAATCATGATGTGTGTGTGTGTGTGTGTATCGTATTCTCGATCCAGCGGAAAGCTGCAGTGACCTCCTCCACCTCCATTCTTACAAACGTAAAGGAAACCGCAAATCCTGTGACAACACCGAGGCATCTCCTTACTCTCAATTGCAGGGAAGATACTCGCCAGAATTCTTCTCAATCGCCTCACGGCCCATCTCGATCAAGGTCTTCTTTCTGAGAGTCAATGTGGCTTCAGAAAAGAACGAGGAACTGTTGATATGATTTTCGCTGCAAGGCAGCTGCAAGAGAAATGCCAGGAACAGAACTGCGAAATGTTCTCCACTTTCATTGACCTTACCAAGGCTTTTGATACAGTCAGCAGAGAAGGACTGTGGAAGATTATGGCGAAATATGGCTGTCCACGAAAGTTTGTCCAAATAGTGCGGCTATTTCATGATGGTATGATGGTTCATACTTACCTCAGAATTCCGAGCTGTGTAATTGTAAGTATGAACATATTTTTTTTTCAAATTTTCATTTTCTCTTCATTGCTTTCATTTTTTTCATCTGTTTGTTCTTCTCGTCCTATCGTCACGTTTTGATGTAGTCATAGGAGATCTCCTTGACTATATGTTGTGTTTGTGAATGTGTTTGTTTGCTGATGAAGGCTAATCGCCGCGACGTCCTTTATGTGTCCTAATTCTATTATGTAAAGCTGCACTATTTTGTGTAATTTTATATTGTTTACATTGTCACAGCTTTACCGCAGTTCCGCCAATTTTATTCATATTTGTGCATGTTCGAAACAATTGCCGGCTGTCGCTGAATTGACTGGTCTGCCTTTTTGGTTCAAATGTGCATCTTTCATGATACTCCTGGGAGTCGTCGCTGGAGCTGCGGAGTACGTGCTTTGTGCGGCGCTTTTAGCGGGTCGCCCTGTGGAAAGAGACCTAGGCATGTGAGATAAAACCCGGGTCCATGAAGTCTTTCTGGTGACTGCCGATTCCATAGACAATGAATTGTATTTTTCGTGGAGGACCTTTGTCTTGGCATTCTTCGGTGACATTATGCACAGTGTACACTGTGCGGGCTGTTGGCTTCCCGAGACTCCTGTCTGTTCCACTTTTCACATTGGGCAGTGAGGAGCATTTTGTGTAATATTCACTGGCACAGGAACGGAGCAGAATGGGGTCGACTCATTGCGTGAAGTTAGAACCGCGATTAACTAACTAACGTAACTAACTAACTACTGAAATTCTCCTTGTGTAATGTATGGAAGAAGTCAGGAGCTCTTGTGGAGATATCCATGTGTCATCTGAGGGCCTCTTGCCCAAAATCAATGCCTAATGATAATGCAGTTTTACCGTAAGCAATAATTTCCTCAACGATACCAGTAATTAGTTGTCTGATGAAATGTTGAAACTTTTGCAAGCCCTTTCAAGTAATGGGCAAAGGTGGCTGCCATGTCTGTTGTGAACAGTAAGTAAGTAAAATAAAGGACCCTTTTACACACCTCGAGGTGTATTTGTCATAAAGTGCTAGTTCCCATATTTTTATGGTCAAAATCATGCAGGTCACCTTTACTTCCCAGGACATTCCATGGTACCCATTTTAGGCTGGTTCCGCCTGGAGCCCATGTCAATTTAAAAAAAATCCTGATTGACAGGGATTTGAACACATGACTACTGGGCTGGCAATCAAATGTGCTGGCCACTGTGCCACCACAGCTTCCTATTGAAAACTATATTAATCTTTTTTTCTGCTGTTGTCTCATTCTGTACAAAGCAATTTACCATACATTACATAGTTCTTTCAACTCTTTCCGTCCCATATAGTTATTACATTCCCCCCTCTACCAGAATGGTTGCTTTACCTCTACGAAATAGTATACCATGTTAATAATGCCTTCAAATAGAAATATGTATTTCCTTAACCCATTCTATACCACCAAGTTATGCATTGTACTTTCATTATTTATTCTGTACATCACATACAAGAACATTTCCTTAGCTATTTTTATCCCAGACAGTTGCTACTTCAAAATATCCGGGTCAGAAGGAGTTAAAATAATTACTGTTGGAGCCAATAAATACTCGCCTTGGAATCTTGAGATTAACACATAGTTAGGACAGAGGTTATTTTAATTTACTTTCTGGTACTGAAGACTTAAATAGTAACTGCTTAGTATAAGAAGAATTAAAGTAACAACTGTCTGGGTAAGCAAGAGTTAATTTGTGCAGATTAAGAAAACACAATGCCATATTTACGGTGTAATACTTTCAGCTCTGTTAAATGCCAGTATTTTTGTCATACTGTGAACATATAGTTTTTGCTCTTTATATAGTGGAAGTTCATTCGTTTGATTAATCTTTGACATTAAGTTATTCCTGTTTTTCCCGTAAAGTGAAAATACTTTCAGAAATGTACAAGATATGAAAGGAATCATCATTGGATGAAGAAACATCAATAACATTAGATATGCAGATGATACAGTATTGATCGCAGACAATGAGCAGGATCTGCAACATTTAGTAGATGCGGTTGTTACATATAGTGAACAACTAGGGTTAGAATTAAATTGTAAGAAGACACAGATTATGGTCGTCGCTCCATCCATCCATCATGTGCCATGCCGGTAAGCGTGGGCGATCATGTTCTGCCATCTCACTCGATCACCAGTCGTGGATCAGCTCCGTGTTCCTGTCTCGACCATGCCATGTGGCCAATCCACGTGGCCAGGAAGAACGAAATACCACAGTGTAATATACAGGTAAATGGGAATATTCTTAAACAAGTGAATCGGTACAATTATCTCGGATCAGTCTGATTAGAGATGCCTAGAAGAGATTAGAACACAAATTGCCATGGCGAAGGTAGCCTTTTGCGAGGTAAGTTTCAACAGCAACTTGAAGACGCTTTCACTGATACACCAGAAAATTGTACAGTAAATGAAAAGTGGGGTCAAATTAAGGAAACTCTTTATAAAACTGCCGTAGGGTTTACGGCACTGTGGATCATAAGAGGCAGGACTGGTTTGCGGCCAACAGCGAGACTCTGCAGCCCTTGATTGATAAGAAGAAGAAAGCTCTCTTAAGAAACAAGGAAAGACCAACGCGTAACACTCTGAGTGAGCTTAGGCAAGCTAGGAAGGATGTGCAAAAGGCTGCCAGGCAGTGTGCAAATGATTATTGGATCAAGTTATGTGAGTCCATTCAAATCGCAAGTGATAAGGGAGACATAAGAAGCATGTATGAAGGAATAAAGAAAGCCTGCGGTCCAGTGATCAAAAGAAGTGCACCATTGAAAACCTTGACTGGAGAAATCATCACTGATAAGAAACAGCAGATGGACAGATGGGTAGAGCACTATTTGGAGCTTTACTCAAGTGAGACCAAACTAGCGGATGATGCCCTCAACGCCATAGAGGCTCTACCAACTCTTGACCACCTGGACACACTTCCCACCATAACAGAAGTTAAGTGTGCTATAAATGAACTTGCATTTGGCAAGGCTCCAGGTAAGGATGGGATTCCAATAGAGGTTATCAGGAGTGGGCAAGACACACTCACTATACAGATCCACCAGCTAATAGAGCTATGCTGGCGTGAAGGACAAGTCCCACAAGGATTTCAAAGATTCAAGCATCATAACACTGTACAAGAACAAGGGTGATCGGAGCGACTGCAACAACTATAGGGGTATCTCACTTCTGTGTATTGTTGGAAAAGTATTTGCCAGAATTGTTCTGCGCAGACTTCAAGTCCTAGGAGATCAAGTCTACCCCGAATCACAGTGTGGCTTTCGACAGAACCGGTCTACCACTGATATGATATTCTCATTGCGACAAATGCAAGAAAAATGCCGTGAACAGAATCAACCACTAGTTTATTGCCTTCATCGACCTCACAAAGGCATTTGATTTGGTCAGTCGTGAGGGTCTGTTCAAGGCACTAAAGAAGATTGGCTGCCCACCAACTCTTCTGTCCATTGTGGAATCGTTCCACACAGGCATGAAGGGTATAATCAAGTTTGATGGTGCAACTTCTGAAGAATTTGAAATCAAGAGTGGAGTTAAGCAAGGTTGTGTACTAGCTCCCACCCTCTTTGGAATATACTTTTCACTTCTACTGAAATATGCATTTCATGATCAGGATGGTGGTATATACATTCACTCACGCTCAGATGGCGGCCTCTACAATGCTCAGAGATTGAAGGCTAAGACCAAAATTAGGAGGGTACTGATCAGAGAGTTGCTTTTTGCAGATGATGCTGCAGTTACGACCCACTCTGAGGAAGAATTGCAATGTCTACTATCTGCATTCTCCAATGCTTGTTCTGAATTTGGTTTAACAATTAGCAAAAAGAAGACACAGATTATGTCACAAGGTGCACATGGGGTACCATCAATCTTTATTGACGACGCCGAACTAGAGATAGTAGACCATTTTACATATCTAGGATCAGTGGTAAATAGCAAATTATCCCTAGATCAGGAAATCAACATCCGGATTGGTAAGGCAGCAACAACAATGAACAGGTTAAGAAAAAGAGTCTGGGAGAACAGGAAGCTTACTGCCAAAACAAAAGTCCTTGTCTATCAAGCCTGTGTCCTTAGTACTCTTCTCTATGGCAGTGAAACCTGGACAACTTACTCACACCAAGAGAACAACTTAAACAGCTTTCATATGCGGTGTCTGCGAAGAATTCTTGGTATTAAGTGGCAAGACAAAATCACAAATACTGAAGTATTGGAAAGATCAGGTTGTGTGACAGTTTATTCCATGCTCAGTCTTCGTAGACTTAGATGGATAGGACATCTTAGGAGGATGGATGATGGTAGAATACCAAAGGATATCTTTTTTGGTGAATTACAGATGGGTAAGAGATCTCAGGGTCGGCCTCTACTACGATACAAAGATGTGTGTAAGCGGGACATGATTGATACAGGCATTGATAATGCACATTGGGAGCAAGTCGCCGCTGAACGTGTTGCATGGAGGGCAAATATCAGAAATGGAATAAAGGCAAAGGAGAAAATTATTGCAGAAAAGTCACACACCAAGCGTTTGAGACGTAAGATGGTGCATGATGGTGGAAATGACCACGTGTTCACATGCACCCACTGTGAACGGACATTTACAGCGCAAATTGGCCTTATCAGTCACACTCGCTACCGCCATAGTTAAAAGTTATTATGCCTTTTTAAAGCACAAACTATCGTCTGTCAAGACGGCAAGGTGCCAATGAATATACAGGTAAATGGGAATATTCTTAAACAAGTGAATCGGTACAATTATCTCGGATCAGTCTGATTAGAGATGCCTAGAAGAGATTAGAACAAAAATTGCCATGGCGAAGGTAGCCTTTTGCGAGGTGAAAAACATACTGACCAATAAAAAGATGTCAATTGCTACGAGAAAAAGAGTGTTGAGGTGCTTCATAGAGAATGTACTTTTGTATATATGTGATTATGATTATTCAAAGAGAACCATGTCACTGTTGCCTTTGTTGGGTTGACCATTGTCCAAGCTGCAACACACCAAGTGCTTATGCGATTGAGTTAGGTTTGTAGTTCCACAGCAACCTGATCTCTGTCCTTACCCTGACGATACACTAAAACATCATCTGCATATGACAATGTCTTCCCCGGTCCTATGATGTGCTCGCTGGTGATTCTCACAGTGTAGGTTTTGAAGAGCACCGGAGATAATGGTGATCCCTGTGGTAAGCCAGGATATATTGTTGTTGGTTCTGAAGTCCAGCTGCCCATCTAAAAATTGCTTTCCGTTGGAAGAGGGCAACAGCGATCCAACTAAGGAGGAAAGGACATTCTTGAGTTCAAGAAGCTGAAGCATTAAAAAATAAAATGGTACTCTGCTATACGCGCCCTCAAGATCAATCACTGCAGCAAATGTTTCAATGCCTGAGTGGATACCTTCATAACTGATTAGAGAAATTAGACGTAGACAGTCAAAAATTTTTGGACATGTTATGAGGAGAAATAAATTATAGAAATTGGTGAAAACTGGCAAGATCGAGGGGAAGAGAACAAGGAGAAGACCCCGAAGTAAATACCTGGATGGCTTGACCATGTGGCATGGTCGAGAAAAGAACACTGAGCGGATCTACGACTCTGGTGATTGAGTGAAATGGCGAATCGTGACCGCCCACGCTTACCGGCATGGCACATGATGGATAGAGGGCATTCTTTTTAAAGATTTCCTTATGTTATACAATAGTGGCCAGAAATATGTGTCAAAAGAATAATAAATATCATAATTTCATGAATAAATACAACATGACTATATACTAATAGACACTAGTTTAGAACAACACTCAAAAGTTCCAGTTTCCAGTTGACTGTGTGTTCTTGGAGTTCTACTTACTCTAAAAATAGTGTGTCTGCACTTATCTTAAAAAGAACATATATAAATTCAGCAAGTGTATGGGTCACGTCTTTTAACGTCTGGTCTCTCGTTACTTATTGTGACACATTCTGGGAACGTAATTTGATCTGTCATTAAAAAATAACCATGTCTAGCTCTGACAATGAGGAAAGAAAACCCCTTTTGCCTGATGCAGGTCTGACTCTAGGGACGGGGAAGAAACAAGATATATATACAACTGTTGTGCCCATAGAACAAGAAATCCAAGCAGCCGAGCAAAGTCCTTATAAGGTAGGACATGTGAATTTAACAAACTTTCTTGTTTATGTGTTCATCTACATGTTATTACATAACGTCTTCTTCCGGTTGTTTATGTTGTATAGTACTGATCATCATATCTGCCCATATCCTTCTGCCCTGAAAGCTGCCAATTATTGTCAGTACAGATATTTCTTCAAGCCATGATGATGATAGTCTTTTCAGCATCTCCTATCTGGGCCTCCCACTGTCTACCTAACCCTCGAACATACATGTTGTCATGACATTTCCAGTTTACCTGCTCTCATAACGTTTTCAAAGATTGTGGATTGTCTACTTCTGAAACGACTAACCAGTTATCTTTATGAGTTGGCGTCTGTAAGGACACCAAGGTTATTATGTTCATTTATCTGCTGTTATCTCTACACTCTTCTATACAATCATCCATACATCCATACATCTGCATTGACTCTACAAGTATTAACACGCTCATTCTCACCTTAATTGACATAGCTATGCTATATATCTTCATTCTGTGGATTGCGTCTTTAATGTGAGCTACTTTACACGTTACCCCCTTAATCACAACCAGCATTATCATCGTGCGCCATGCCAATAACCGCGGCCAGTAACCGCTCGCAAACTCACACGATCACCAGTCTTGAGTGAAGTCAGTGTTCTTCCCCAGAATATGCCATATGACCAAGCCATCCAGATAGTTATCGGTTTGTCTTCCCCTTGCTATCTTTCCATCAAGTTTATAAGTTGTCACTCAGTTTTCAGGTGTAATTTTCCTTATAATGTACCCCAACATTCCCGACTGTCTATATTTACTGGTCATTTCTCTAATCAATCTACGGTTTGCATTTGATTCTTGAAGGACTGTTTCATTCCCTAACACATTCTCCATCTGCTATTATCAAGGTGCCCATATGTTTGACTTATTAACTTGTTATAAAACTGGTCCACTTACTGTCATGCTAGATTACAGGAGAATTTAGTACACACAACTGCTGGCAGAGAAGCCGTGTGCTAAACAATATACCGATACTGGCATTTTGGACTGGAGTTTGATAACGCGTGTGTTCCATCATTGACGCATCAGCCATTTATTTGATTCCCAAACCCATTCGGAAATGAATAGCAAATTATAGAATTAACCATACCAGGAAATTCCTGTTTGGACAGCTTGTTTAAAGAGAACGACGTCAAGGAAAGTACTGGAAGCCCTACCTCGTGCAATAATGAGAGCGTGTCTTACAAATGCTTCCGGACGGTCAAACATTTGCTGTTAGTAAAATGAAAAAGTGACCATATTGTAAGAGTAACCATTTGTTAATTGGTAATGGATCACTTTCATTGTACACGGTCATCTCTTTAAGTGCTTCAGTCTCTTCCTTATATATATATATATATATATATATATATATATATATATATATATATATATATATATATATATATATATATATATATATATATATATATATTACACACAACTTCTGGCTGGGAAGCCGAGTGGTAAACATTATATCGACCTTGGCTATTTTGGCTAGGGGTTTTATAGATAGTATTTTGGATCCTATAATATTCAGAACGCACAGTAAAAACATACACATATTAAAGTTTGGTAAACGATATCAGCTACTGATATTAAGCATGACAATGTCAGCTTCAAATACTGGATTCTCTTTCTTTAATAGTTTAAAAGTCACAGGCTTGATAGACCAGGACTTTTGATTTAACGGCAAGCTTACTGTTTTCCTAGACTCTTTATTAACCTGTTCAATGTTGTTGCTGCATTACCAAACCACACTTTATTTTAGCAGTTGTTTATTATTTGCAAATGATTGCATTGAGGCATTAGCAATTAAGCGGTTCCAGACAGTTTAATGCATGCAAACAGAAAGAGTTTGTTTAAAATTATAAATTATCTTAGGGATTAAAAACAAAAAGCTTCACATTCGTACAACACCTGCGACTATGTGTTTTAAGTGTTAACACCGAAGTATTATTTGTTTATTATCTTCAGATGATATATAACTCTGCATTGTGCACCTGACGAGATGCAGCGAAATATGCCAGACAATAAATCATATGCCAGGCAACAAATCGTGCAACAAATTGTTTGTGGCTTCTGTGTTTAAATAATGAAGATGATAATAATGATGTGGTTAATGATGATAACAATAATTATAATGCTGATAATGATTTCTTATTTTCAGTCTAGAGTCCGAAAAAGATCATCTAGACTCAGTTTGGCGCTAGAGGGCAGTGGCAACCACAACATCGCACTGAGCTGGACAGGGATTTCAGTGACCGTCAAAGTCCCGGGCAAGAGAAGTTTGATGTCCAAAGACAGCCGACCACCTCAAGAAAAAATTATCCTCAAAGACAGTTAGTAAACGGGGAAATTTAGTAAAATAGTTATTTAGTCGCGGTTCCAATTTCACGGCAAAGGGTCGCCCCATTATGCCCCGTTCATATGCCACACAAAATGCTCCTTACTGCCCCATGTGAAAAGTGGAACAGACAAACCAACAGCCCGTAAGTGTGCTACGCATAATGCCGCTGCCAGAGTGCCAATACAAAAGTCCGCCACGGAAAATACAATTCATCGTCAATGGACTCAGCAGTCACTAGAAAACCAACAGCCACACATTACTTCATAAGTCAACCCACTTAGTTCAGCGACCTGCTGGCAAATATTTTTCTGAACATGCAGTTCACGCAAAAAACAACTGCTTACAGACGTAAAAGCACTCCACACGAAATTCACAGCTCAGTGTCGCTCCACGCACTCAACTCAGTAGCAGGGCGACGGAATAAAGCACTACCAGTTCAACATGAGGAAAATGCGTAATCGAACCGTAGCCACAAGCATAAACACTCTAGAGAAGTGGTTCTCAACCGGTGGGGAATTCCCCCCCCCTCGGGGGGGGGGGGGGGGGAAGAGAATTAAGATTATTTCAAGATCGGATTAATACAAGAACCAGTTACTTGATAATGTTTTTCTCTCTAAATTTTACGGTTCTGTATTTCTCGCCCTAATGAAATTCGTTTTATAACTGAAGTAGACCCGCAAATCACGTTTTATGTAGTGTCTAGACTTGTTCTAGTATGTGTTATTAAATTTAGCTTCCATTTTTATGTATACTGTGTAACGGTGGGGGGATTTATAGGGAGGAGATTCGAAGAGGGGGGGGGGGGAATACATGACGTTCTGAACATATGATAAAGGGGGGGGGGGCATGGGCCAAAAAATGTTGAGAACCACTGCTCTAGAGGCCTTAACCTTTCAACCGCCTATCCTCAGTGTTGGGGACCGGGAGTGATCGGGAACCGGAATTTAGTAAATAATACCCTAGTCTGACAAATTCTTGAGTCAACTGATATTACATTTATTCTGTCTGTGCCAAGCATCTGAACATGCGTTTATTGATTTCTCCTATTATGATATACTTTTCTTTACGCTTTCTGTTTAACCAGTAGGTATACTAAGCCCTTTTTAGGGCCCTTATACTAAACCAGATTGCTACAAAGAGCTGTAGATACATTTGTTGCATGGGCAAATAGATGGTGTGTCAGCATAAACACTGACAAGTGCAGCACCACCCTATTTACCCTCTCTCCAAAACAAAAGGCAGGGACCATGCAGATAAATGGAACACCCCTAAGAGAAGATAAAGAACCAACATACCTTGGAGTAACATTTGATGGCAGGCTGACATGGAGAAAGCACATCAACAAAGCAGTAGCAAAAGCCAGAAGGAAAATAGCCATCCTGAGAAAGCTAAGTGGAACCACATGGGGAGCCAGTGGGAAAATACTTAGCAAAGTTTATCAACAGAGCATACGACCACACCTGGAATACGGGTCAACTGCGTGGCGCTCGGCATCAAAAACCACACTACAAGAGCTGGACAAAGTGCAAAATCAAGCACTTAGAGTCACCACAGGAGAGATGAGATCAACCCCTATAGTGGAAATGGAGAAGATGGGGAGGACACAAGCACTGAGTGAGCGCAGAGATACGAAAACGCTAATACAAGCAGAAAAGTTCCTCAGCTTGCCAGGCCACCCTATGAAGAACAGATTTGAAAACCTAGCTATGGGGCGGTTGAAAAGAAGTAGTTTTATCTACCAGGACCAAACGACTTTGCAGAGAATCCACCGATCTGCCCACAGTTGGTATCCCCCTAACAACTATTCCAGAGCGAACTCCATGGAAAGATGAGCATAGACTATCATTACAAATCCAGACAAAAGTGAGAGGAATATTTGACAAGGAAGAACAGATCAGTGTGCAGCGCAGAACAGCCACTCTCATCTTCTTTGATGAAGAATACCCACAGGACCTTTAGATCCGAGTCTACACAGATGGGTCAGCACAAAATGCTGTTCGAAATGGAGGAGCGGGAGTGTACATAGAATACCCAAATAATACTAGGGACACAGCTAGAGTACCGACAGGAAAGTACTGCCACAACTACGATGCTGAAATTGAGGCAATCAAGATAGCAACAGAGAAATCACTAAATACCAGCAATGGTACACAACCTGTGGTGCTATTGACAGATGCAAAATCAGTACTCGAGGCGCTCCTGTCTGGGAAATTGCCAGTACTAAGGACGACACTACTTTCTGAACTTAGCAGTCAGCATAAGGTCACCATACAGTGGATACCATCCCACTGTGGAGTACCCGGAAACGACAGAGCTGATCAATTGGCTAAGGAAGGAGCCAAAGAAGAACAGCCTGATGTGCCCGTTACATACCACCAAAAGAAAAGAATGCTCGAATCAGTCAGAAAGCCACCAAAACCTGCTCAAGATGACTACCACGTTATGGGCAGACTAGAACAAGTCATTATTCTGCGCCTCAGAACAGGACACAATAGATTACACAACCACATGTATACAAAATTCAAGATTGGTGAAACAGCCATATGCGTCGCAGACAGCAGAGCACATACTCCAAGACTGCCCAAAATATAACATATCTAGGCAAACCTTCTGGCCTAGAGAGACGACATTGGAAGATAAACTCTATGTGTGAGCTGAAAAAGACAGTTCAATTCATACAAGAGACAGCATTGCAGTTATAGACATATTTCAAGCGAACGAAAGAAGAAGAGAAGACTAAGCCCTTTTATCCCAATGGTTCGCCCATGTGTTACCGGGGCACATGTTGTTTGTCCATCAAGAATGATGATGACCATACATTTCACCCAGTGGGGTTGAAAGTGTGGAGCCGTGAGCTCTATGATGGCTGGTAAGTTAAAGGGCACATACGGGAAGGAAAAATAGTAACACTGTAACCTACCATGCACGTCGTAAGAGGCGTTTAAAGAGGGTTGGCATGAAACTGGCTGCCTCAACCCGTAGACAACCTTAGCTACAAAATCCAGTCAGCCGTGAACAAGTCTACAAAAGTCTTAGCGTGAGGTCGTTGAGGGTCTAAGTTCCATTAAAAGTTGTGTTGTGCACGCAGTCTTTGACACTTTCAAGTTTAACTGGTTCACACTCTCTTCTAAGCTCGTGTTTTTCACTGCCTTCATTTTCTTAATGCGAACCATTGTGTATGCATGTGTATGCACGTGTGTGCGCTCGTGTGTTTATGCATGTGTGTATGACTGTGAATGCATTGTTTATCAAACTAAACGGTTGTATTGTTTCACGAGTAAACTGTATATTAATGAATTGCTATTTTCAGTAACTGGAGTGGCTAACCCAGGATGTTTATTAGCCATCATGGGAGCAAGGTGAGCCAAAGAAATGATGTATTCAAGCTTGCAAATCTTTACAACTAGATTAAGTAGATACAAAAGCTACAGAGAACACCAGGCACGGTGTCAAACATTACACAGAACCAAAGTTACGCAGTAAAGACTCTTGGAATTTTTAAATTCTCCTTAACCGCCTGCTTGTATTCGCGTCAATTATGGGGGATGTGCCGGCTTCGTGGCTTAGAGGTTATGACTTTTCTCCGTAATCTCGTATACTCTCGTGGGTTAACGTGATGACGGTAAGAATCAGCGGTGGTTCGAATGGCATCGATAACTTGCGGGGTATGTGAGCCGGCCGCCCAGAAAGCAATGGCAAACTACTGAGCGTAATCTTGCCAAGAAATCAACATACAGCTGAAAGATGCTGGTGTTGACAGCAATGTCCTGTAAAGGATATGCAAAAAAAAAAAAAAAAAATGGGGATATGGTAGCATCAGTTATCAGTTATCAGTTATCAGTTGGGGTATCTTCGTTGCACTCCGGACATGTCCATAGGTGCTCAGATCCTCCCCCCAGCATATGCATCAGCGTCCGGTGGCTAATAGTGCCAGTTCTGTGTTGGTTGACGAGGCGCTTTGTTTTCCCGATGTACTTCTCGCGTCTGGCTGTGCCGATTCTTACTCCCAGGTCTTTCATCCTGGAAAGCGATGTGGAATCACTGGCGTCAAAATCCTCTGTTCTCGCCATATCTTTAAGGGCGTTAATGACATCGGCACGATCCATGGGCTGGCCATCTACAGGGGGTGCAGAGCCAGCCAATTTATCAGCTCGTTCATTTCCCTCGACTCCCGCATGTCCCGGGACGAAGATGAAGGTGACTTTGCGGACAACAGACTTCCGCAGCGACTCAGTCCACTGTCTACGTACAGATCCAGCTTCGACCTTCTGAATCATGCTCATTGAATCACTTAGTACACACACGTTGGTATAATGCTGTGATTCCAGCCATATGAAAGCCTGTGTAACTGCCATCACCTCCATCGTCATGCTGCTCGTGGTCATAGAGTAAAGTGTTATATATGGTAGCATAGTGGCAAGCAGGGTTGCATGTCAGCTCTGTAGAATAGTGTTTGAATCTCCAACGAAGTGGATTGTTTTCAAAATTTGACCTTGGCTCCCAGGCCCAGCCAGCTTAAAACTGGTGTAAGAAAATGTCCTGGGAAGTAAAGGTAGCCGGTGTGATATTCAACACATCACACATGGAGCAGCCCGGTTAATCTATACAAATATGGGGTTAGCACCGTATACCCAGTGACGTCACAAGCTATAAAAGCAGTACTTTCATGTAAAAAATACAACCAGGCAGAAACCTGCCTGCTTACCTGTCTACATACATGCCTACATCAACTTACATAATACCTACCTACCTATGCAAATAACATTTTTAGTAGTTACAGGACAATCGTCTCAGTCTTTCGTGATGTTTGTTATGAGACAATAATTTTTTTTTTTACTTTTGCGCTCGCTCACTTTGAACTCAAGCGTAGTCCATACACACTATTTATAGTAGTGATGGACTGAATTTTGCGTGTGGATTAGCTTTCCCTATTAACAGTGTCCCTCGCCATCAGGCGAATCCACTCCGACTTCAGAGGTACTTGTAATTTGCGTCCCCAAGTCAAGGTCGACAGGTCAACATTTTAGTCCAACTGTCCGATGTAGGGTTTGAACCACTTACCTCCACATCAGCACAATGGATGTTTAAGAACACGCGTTCTTACCCATTCGGCCATGCGAAGCTGCAGAGAATAATTTGTTTCACGTGACTTTCTTAAAGTGTTATATATGTTATGCGAGAAGAATATATTTCATGTTGTTGCATGCGACTTTTTTAAAGTATTTATGTATAAAGTATTCGTTACATGTTGCTGAATATGACTTTGTTAAAGTGTTATGTTTATTAAGAGGGAAGAATGTCTTATGCTTGTGAGCTTGACTTAGTTAAAGTGTTATATTTGTTATGAGAGAAGCATATCTTTCCTGTTATGTAATGTGACTTTATTAAAGATTTCATAACACACCCCAAATAACAACTATGTCTCAATCCTGCAGTGGCTCGGGGAAATCCACACTGCTCAATGTACTTACCTCGAGAAACATACGAGACTACATCATACAAGGAGAGGTTCAGCTGAATGGTGTGCCTGTAAGGAAACTGTCCTGTAGTGGTATTATTCTAATTTGTATATATTTACATCTTGGCGAGTATAGCTGCATCATGGTTAAAATAAAATAAATAGATGCTTTGTGCGTGAATATAAAAATTTATATTTGAATGCTTGGCGAAAACTTATGAAGCAAAAGACCGCTTTATACAGTCTTTACCAGACGATGTTTTCCCCATTGACCTCGGCTTTCAGGTCGACCAAGTCTAAATTGGGTACCAGGAAATGTCCTGTAGGTAAAGGCCACCGGTGTGCTTTTTACCATATCACACAGGGTGTGCCGATTAGTCTTTTATTTTCTTTTTCGTTCGCTCGCTTGATACTCATGCGTAGTCCTTACACACTATTTATAGTAGTAGTAAATTGAATTTTGCGTGTGGGTTAGCTTTCCCTTTTACCGATGTCCCTCGCCTTTAGGCGAACCCACTCAGACTTCTGAGGTACTTGTAATTAACGTCCCAAGTAAAGGACGGCAGCATTCACCTCCATTCAGTATAGGTGAGCAACGGCCAGGCTCTCAGCATCCAAGAAACATTGGCCTAGAGGCGTTCGGCCATATTCCTTGGCTGAGAGCCTTTGAGCAAGTATCTTAACTAAGCATGTAGCGTGCTCAGTATCTCACCTTACATTTTGCAGAGGGTGAGTCATCGGCCCGGCTCTCACATCTAAGGGTTAATGGCTTAATTAGAGGCGTTCATCCACATCCCTCAGAAGAGAGCCTTAGTGTGTGTGTCCGAACAAAGAATTTATGGCATCGTGCGCCTGTTTTGAACTTTGACTGCTATCCTCAGTAGACCTGCAGAGCAGCAGGTTGTGTCTCTCTTGGTCTGGTCCCTATCCCAAGATCTGTCCAACATGTAGTTGTGCTTCCGTCGGCAGAGCTCTTGAGATCATTGGGACACGCAAGCCCCTCTACCACGTCAAGGTGGAGACACGTCAGAGGAGGCCGATTAGTCTATGACAATATGAGACTAGTATCAAATATCCAGTACGCCTCAGGACATGTGAAATGTTCCCTTACTTTACTTTTACTGTATATCGTGGCATGAAAAATGTACCTAGAAACTTACTTTCGTAAGCGATAAATGTGAAAAGTGGTGCGTTATGCAATCATTTTTTTGTACAACCAATGAAGATAGTAACAATGATAATAAAATATGCGACAAAGGAAGAAAAGTTAGGACAACACGAATTTAGTTCTTTACAAACAATGGAGATAGTTATAATACAACAAGCGGCCGAACACATGATGGCGTTTTTTGCAAAAAGTGATTGCAACAATGACGACGACGACAACGACGACAACAACAAATGCGATAAACGATGAAGTTGGCTAGACATGAGATGAATTCTTTACCAACAATGAAGAGAGTTCTAACAATAATAAATATGAGAATATTAATCATCATTATTATCCTCATCATAAAATACGCGACAACCGACCGAGCTAGATAAACCCGAAATGTAAACAATAATTATAAAATAAGCGATTAACGACGGAGCAGTACAATGTGATTTCTTACAAGCACTAAATCTAATGACATACCATTCACTCTTACTTTCTCTCACATCCACAAACTTTCACGTATATAACAGTAGCCCAGGCTGTTCGTTCTAATTTTGTTTCTATGCCAATGGGACTTGTGGTGATATAATAGTAAGATCTTGTTTATCAAAGCAGCGGCTCTTGTTCAGTCTCCAACAGTGGCAGTATTTGTTTCCTAAACAGTACAGCTCATAGCTCGATCTAGCCTCGAGCGAAATTGTTCACCTCATCCCACTGTTCCGTGACCTAGTATAAATGGAGACCTAACACTTGAGACCTGTTGGAGACCTACTGCCTACAGCAGTATCTGCTATGGAATTAGCTGTACCTGTTGTCTGTAAAACGTGCCTTGGCTTTGTCATTGCGTTTGTATCTGCAATTTCATTATAAATGCTGTACACACTACAGAACTAAAATTTTAGTTTACCTTCTATCAACCATGACAATGATCCCAGAAAATTCATCCATGGCGGTTACAACTGGTTTAAAACCAACCATCGCGACAATAGACAGTCGTGAAGTTTGTTGCGAGTTGTGGAAGGTAAAAATGGAAAGGAATAATCTAATAACCAAACTTAATAACAGCCACATAGGAAGCATAACATCCTTTAATATTTCATACACCAACAAGAGTATATGTCAGGCATAGCTTTATATATACTTGACTTGGAAATTCAGACAATCGTATATAAACATTGTGCATTACTCAGTCGCGAATTACTCTGAGAAGAAATTTCCTGCTATTTTCATTACACTCAGGTATTGCTATTTTGGCTATTAGTCGTTACTGACTAATGTTCTTATTTTTGTGAAGCTAACTGGAAACAGCATCAGGAACATCTCAGCCTACGTGCAGCAGCATGATCTCTTCATCCACACTCTTACTGTCCGTGAGACTCTTCGGTTCAGGGTAAGTACATCATGATCACGACCGCGTTCCCGTCATTATCACATTTCCGGTTCAGACGCTTTGTTAAAATCGTACACTCGGATTTCATGAAACACGTATCCATTCCACCACAAGGATAATGATGAGGAACTTTATATATATATATATATATATATATATATATATATATATATATATATATATATATATATATATATATATATATATATATATATATATATATATATATATATATATATATATATTTTGTCATGTAGTGTTTTTCAAGGGGTTGTATTGGTGTGAGTTTGTTGTTTATGTACCAACGAAGACTTTGGCCACAATGTCCATTTTGTTACTTGTGTTCTAGCAAAGCTTACCGTCTGCTTCTCGTCTTATGATGATTCATGCATTGTATCTTGATCACAAGTTCACTTTACGAGGGACACAATGGGCAGAGTCAATTAATATATGTACTATTTTTCATCTTTTGATAGAGAATTAGAAGTCTCACAAATTAAGAAGTTCAAAGTCTTGTGTTAACTTTAAGTTATTAAAAAAAAATGTTGTACATTTCATTCATTTATATAGCAATTATCATTATACTTAACAGGCTTGAGAAAAAAACAACTTTGATTTTGAACTTAGGCACGTCAGCGATGGTTTGTTGATTGGTTGACTGAGTAGGTCTATCCTGTGGAAAATGATGCATTGTAACTCTTCAAGTTCGATGAATCGGCGTGGCGATCGTCCAAGTCCTGAAAAAAAAAGTCTGACAGCTATCGGAGTTAGGCTGGTGTAGAGGCTTTTCTCCCGACCCGGTGCCACAGTGCCACCTCCACGTGGACCGTGTTGGAGAGTTATATTTCCAGTCCAGAAACCAGCTGGGTCTACAAGGCCGATACTAGAATTTCAGTTCTGTGGAGAGGCATATTAAGATGTAACCAGGCTCATTGGAACCTTTCCGTCTTGACAGACGATAGTTTGGTACATTGTACTTCAAAAAGGCTTAATAACTACTATCCATGGCGGTGGCGAGTGTGGCTGGTAAGGCCAATTCTTGCTGCAAATGTTTGCCCACAGTAGGTGCATGTGAAAACATGGTCACTTCCACCATTTTGCACCATCTTACGTCTCTCACGCTCTGTGTGTGCTTTATCTGCAATAATTTTCTCCTTTGTCTTTATTCCATTTCTGATAGTTGCCCTCCAAGCAACACGTTCAGCGGCGACGTGTTCCCAATGTGCATTATCAATGCCTGTATCAATCATGTCCCGCTTACACACATCTTTGTATCGTAGTAGAGGCCGACCCTGAGATCTCCTACCCGTCTGTAATTCACCAAAAAAGATGTCCTTTGGTATTCTACCATCATCCATCCTCCTAACGTGTCCTATCCATCTAAGTCTACGAAGACTGAGCATGGAATACACCGTCACACAACCTGATCTTTCCAATACTTCAGTATTTGTGATTTTGTCTTGCCACTTAATACCAAGTATTCTTCGCAGACACCGCATATGAAAGCTGTTTAAACGTTTCTCTTGGCGTGACTAAGTTGTCCAGGTTTCACTGCCATAAAGTACTAAGGACACAGTCTTGGTAGACGAGGACCTTTGTTTTGGCAGTAAGCTTCCTGTTCTCCCAGACTCTTTGTGCTAACATGTTCATTGTTGTTGCTGCCTTGCCAATCCTGATGTTGATTTCCTGATCGAGGGATAATTTGCTATTTACCTCTGATCCTAGATATGTAAAATGGTCTACTATCTCCAGTTCGGCGTCGTCAATAAAGATTGATGGTACACCATGTGCACCTTGTGACATAATCTGTGTCTTCTTTTTGTTAATTGTTAAACCAAATTCAGAACAAGCATTGGAGAATGCAGATAGTAGATGTTGTAATTCTTCCTCAGAGTGGGTCGTAATCGCAGCATCATCCGCAAAAAGCAACTCTCTGATTAGTACCCTGCTAATTTTGGTATTGGCCTTCAATCTCTGAGCATTATAGAGGCCACCATCTGAGCGTGAGTGAATGTATATACCGTCATCCTGATCACGAAAGGCATATTTCAGTAGAAGTGAAAAGTATATCCCAAAGAGGGTGGGGGATAGTACACAACCTTGCTTAACTCCACTCTTGATTTCAAACTCTTCTGAAGTTGAGCCATCAAACTTGATTATACCCTTCATGCCTGTGTGGAACGATTCCACAATGGACAGAAGAGTTGGTGGGCAGCCAATCTTCTTTAGTGCTTTGAACAGACCCTCACGACTGACCAAATCGAATGCCTTTGTGAGGTCGATGAAGGCAATAAACAGTGGCTGATTTTGTTCCCGGCATTTTTCTTGCATCTGTCGCAATGAGAATATCATATCAATGGTAGACCGGTTCTGACGGAAGCCGCACTGTGATTCGGGGTAGACTTGATCTCCCAGGACTTGAAGTCTGCGCAGGACAATTCTGGCAAATACTTTCCCAACAATACACAGAAGTGAGATACCCCTATAGTTGTTACAGTCGCTCCGATCTCCCTTGTTCTTGTACAGCGTTATGATGTTTGAATCTTTGAAATCCTGTGGGACTTGTCCTTCTCGCCAGCATAGCTCTATTAGCTGGTGGATCTGTAGAGCGAGTGTGTCTTGCCCACTCCTGATTACCTCTATTGGAATCCCATCCTTACCTGGAGCCTTGCCAGATGCAAGCTCATTTATAGCACACTTAACTTCTGTTATAGTGGGAAGTGTGTCCAGGTGGTCAAGAGTTGGCAGGGCCTCTATGGCGTTGAGGGCATCATCCGCTAGCTTGGTCTCACTTGAGTAAAGCTCTAAATAGTGCTCGACCCATCTATCCATCTGCTGTTTCTTATCAGTGATGATTTCTCCAGTCAAGGTTTTCAGCGGTGCACTTCTTTTGATCATTGGACCACAGGCTTTCTTTATCCCTTCATACATGCTTCTGATGTTTCCCTTATCACTTGCGATTTGAATGGACTCACATAACTTGATCCAATAGTCATTCGCACACTGCCTGGCAGCCTTTTGTACATCCTTCCTCGCTTGCTTCAGCTCACTCAGAGTGTTACGCGTTGGTCTTTCCTTGTTTCTAGAGCTATCTTCTTTTTATCAATCAAGGGCTGCAGTATCTGGCTGTTTGCCGCAAACCAGTCCCGCCTCTTATGATCCACAGTGCCGTAAACCCCTACCGCTGTTTTATAAATAGTTTCCTTAAGTTTACTCCATTTATCATTTACTATACAATTTTCTGATGTATCATTGAAAGCGTCTTCAAGTTGCTGAAAGTTGCTCAAATTGTTGAAATTCAAAGCACTTTCCAGGACCGTGAGTGTTAATAATATTAATCCTGGGGCTAGACTTGTGTTTAGCTGTGTAGATTCTCTTTGGTCTCAGTCTAACCCTTGCAACAACCAAAGAATGATCTGTATCACAGTCAGCACTGTGGTAACTTCAAGTTAATGATGTATGGCTCAGATGTTGTCTCCGTGTGATAATGAAGTCCAGCTGATGCCAATGGCTGGATCTAGGATGTTTCCATGTGACATTATGCATCTCTTTTGTTTTAAAAAAGGAGTTTGTAATACATAGGTCATTTCTAGTGCAATGCTCCAGCAGCCTTTGCCCATTATCATTTATGCGACCAATGTTGTATTTTCCAAAGCACACTGGCCATGAACTCGAGACTTGCCCAGACGAGCATTGAAATCACCGAGCATATAAATGTAGTCGGATTTTGGAACTGCCTTGATCGCAGAGTCTAGCTGCTCATAGAACGTATCCTTCACATCATCAGAGGAAGCGAGTGTCGGTGCATATGCAGTGAGAATGGTGGCAAATCCACAAGAGGTTGCCAAGCGCAGTGATAATAATCTTTCATTACCTCCAGCTGGGATATCAATCATTCCCAGTAGCGAATTCTTCACTGCAAAGCCCACACCATGTTGCCTTGTTTCTGCCTGCCCTCTTCCCTTCCCAAAAAAAGGTGTAATTGTTTTCCCTGAGTGACCCTTCCTCAGCGAGGCGAGTCTCCTGCAGGCCAGCAATATCAATGTTAAGACGATTGAGTTCAGCATCAATCACAGCCGTTTTTCTCACATCGTCAATATTTGTCAAGTCAGTGGGAAATCCTGGACACATGGTTCTCACGTTCCAGGTTGCAAGCCGTAGCTTGAGGTTTCTATTCTTTTTATTAGTACCTGGTGCATTAGGTTTTACAGCCTGCGATTCAGATTTTGTCCTAGCCCCAAGCACCCATTGAAGCAGGCAGGCTGTGGCGGATCAGCACCCAATTGGCCGGGGGCTGCCCAGCTTGAGGACGGGCGGTAGCTGATCAGTGACACCTGTAGGTGTCTCCCACCGTCAGAGGCAACGCGTGGCGCCCCAGTGTCTACGCCAACTGACAAGGACTTATAACCCGTAACAGTTGCCTCTCGCTTTGATTCCGAGACCGGTTAAGACCAGGGATGGAGTTATTGCCTCTCCATAGCACAAAGCCTGGGCTAAAATAAAGAAACCATGTGTTGCCCATGCAGCACTGATCCCTCTCTCGGCCTGCCTAGTTCACACCAGAGGAAAGTTAACACCTATACATCTGGAACAAGACAAGCTGCAGAAGCTGCCGGATCAGCAAAGCAATGCTCTAACTGTCCGCCTGTCGGAGCTTCGATCCTAGACCAGCTGCCAACCAAGGCTTAGGGCCTGGTCTGCCCTGCCATGACTTATTTTGTCTTTGGGTTGCATTTCCTCGCACCAGGATAAGGCTAGTACCCTCCCAATTGCGCTCTTCCGCCCGAAGCCGTTGGCACAATGTGGGGTGTCGGGTTTGGTAAGCGCCGCCCAACATTCGGAGCTGACAGAAAGCAGGTAGTACCGTCTACTGTCATACGGTAGCTCAGTCAGATATGACTGAGCTAACCAGGCTATGATTCAGCATAACACATATGGACAGATTGAGAGTAGGCTTGGGTTGACAATGTTTTCTTCACGTGTTTTAGATATTTCATTGCAACTGACTCCACCATAATGGTAATGAGTACGCCGTGAAGACGTAGGACAGAAGGTGTGGTAGACTTATTATATCCGATTGTTAATAAGGGGATGGCACCTGTTGATGATGCTGAGAGTGATGATGATGCACGAAGTAAATAGTTTTCTGTTCGTTCAACAGAACCAACAGTAGAGGAGAGAAAAGATCAGGAAAATAAATGCCATGCAAATCAGTAAACTTAAAAAACCTCAAAGACGAGGCAATGAAGAAAAATTATGAAAAAGAACTAAATGAAATCTTTGTTAAATTACCTATAGAAAGAAAAACAGTGGAAGAAGAATGGGAGATGTTCAAATCAATTATTTTAAATACTGCACACATAACACGTGGAACCACGAAACAACGCAAAACACGGATAAAGAAAATAACAACTTGGTGGAATGCAGAGGTAAAGAACGCTGGAAAAGACAAACAGGAAAAATATAAAAAGTGGCTGAAGAGCAAACAGGATCGTGATTACATAGAATATAGAATAGCAAGAAGACATGCGAATAGAATAGTAAAGAGAGAAAAAAAAAAACAAAAAGACTGGGAGGAATATGGAGAAACCCTAAACAAAAACTATAAGGAGGCAACTAGAAACAAAAAGGTTATTGCAATGAGGATCAGAGGAGAACCTTTCACCCAACTGAAATAATTAACAGCGAACAAGAAGAACCAATAAGTGAACAAAAATAAATCCTAATAAGATGTAGGCAGTACTTCGAACAGCTTCTCAACATAGCATCAGATGCCACAGGAATTCAGGAAACCGACACGGATGTCATCGTAGAACTAGAACCAGACATTCTGAAAGAAGCCGTAATTCGAGAAGCCGTCAGATTAGCCCCATTGAATAAATCACCGGCACAAGACGAAATACCAATTGAACTACAGGTAATTAAAACCCCTTGAGAGCTTTTTGTAGAGGTCCGAACAAATGACAGTCACATGGTGACAAATCAGGACTATAGGCTGAATGTTGCAGAATTTCCCACTTCTTCCTTGCTAATGCTTCCTGCACAATCTTTGCGACATGCGAACGAGCATTATCGTACAACAAAATCACACCGCGAGAAAGCATGCCGGGTCGTTTTTTTAATGGCTTTTTGCAGCTTGTCTAGTGTTTGCAAGTTGTGGGTAGAGTTGGTGCTGACACCAGCTTTTTAAAAATTGACCCACAATAGCCTTTCATAGTAAAAAAAATACGCTCAGCATAACTTTACCAGCGGAAACCTGTAACTTGAATTTTTTGGCTTTTGGTGATCCGGCATGCTTGCATTGCATGCTCTCCCTTTTGCTGCTCGGCTCAAAGTGGTGACACCATGATTCATCGCCTGCCTCTATGGGGAAGAGAAATGCATCACCCTCCACTCTGTAACGCAGCAAGTGGTTCAAACACCATCCCATGCGTGCCTCTTTGTGGTGGTCGGTCAACCCACCGTGAACACACCTTCCGATATTCCAGTTTCTTACGAATAACGTTTTGCATTGTCCCAACTGACACATCAAATTCTTTCGCTAGCGAACGTATGCTTCGACAACGGTTCATCTGTACTGCTGCATCAATTTTGGCGATGGTTTTTTTTTCTTTTGGAACAATATGCGCTTGGCCACGCCGTCGAAGATCTGTCGTGAACTGATGTCCTTTCCGAAACATTCGTGTCCAGTCTGCCACTGTTGTCTTCGACACACAATTGTTACCGTATATATATAATTGTACGGAACGAGTGTATTTATCGATTGTCTTATATGTTGTGTACTTTATATGTTTAGGCGTTGCTGCGAATGGACAGGAAACTGGACAAAAGAGCTCGCCTGGCAAGAGTTGAAGAGGTTATAACAGAGGTAAGTATAAATAGATGAACACAGCTTGTAAGCACGAACTACGACATAGTTAGCTATATCTACGCTAGAAACAAAGGATGTTTCAACCTGGTTAAACTGCACTGTACTCACATTTCTGAGTATTAAGCATTTTATCTGTCCTTTTCTCTGTCTGTCTGTCTGCCTGCTTGCCTGCCCGCCTGCTTGCCTGCCCGCCCGTCTGTCTGTCTGTCTGTCTGTCTGTCTGTCTGTCTGTCTGTCTGTCCGTCCGTCCATCCGTCCGTCCGTCCGTCTGTCTGTCTGTCTGTCTGTCTGCCTGCCTGTCTGTCTGTCTGTCTGTCTGCCTGCCTGTCTGTCTGTCTATCTGTCCTGTCCTGTCCTGTCTGTCTGTCTGTCCTGTCTGTCCTGTCCTGTCTGTCTGTCTGTCTGTCTGTCTGTCTGTCTGTCTGTCTGTCTGTCTGTCTCCCCTCTCACTGTTTCGGTCTCTAACTCTCTCTGTCTCTGTCTCTGTCTCTCTCTCTCTCTCTCTCTCTCTCTCTCTCTCTCTCTCTCTCTCTCTCTCTATCTCTGACTCTCTCTACCTCTTTCTGTCTTTAGTTTTCTCTATTCGTCTGTCTGTAAGTGTGTCTGTCCGCCCGCCTGTCAGTTAGTCTGTCTACCTGCCTGCCTGCCTGCCTGCCTGCCTGCCTGCCTCCCTGTCTGTCTGTCTGTGCTGCCTAGTTTGGAGAAAACCGACGATCATGACTCACTCATCTTACTGTCTACTGCTACTATCACTACTACTAATACTAGTACTATTACTTATACTATTCACTATTACCACTGATGCTACTGTTAATTCTTATATTGCTACCGCTGTTACTATTATAGCCTATTATACTATTATAGCAGAAGGGGGCTGCGTGGGATCGAGGTATGGTGTCCGCTTCGAGTGCTGGAGGTCCCGGGTTCAAGCCCCGGTGAGGACCGGGGATTTTGTTTCACGTTGACTTCTAGTAATAAAATTTCCCATGGTCTCTGGGCAGTGAGATCGGACACCCGTGTGTATTGTTGCGCACGTAAAAAATCCCTTGGCAGTTGGAAATCGAAAAAGAGTACCCTAACGGTGGTGCCCGGGAAAAATTTTGAGTTAAAAATCTACTTAAAGTATTTCAGGATCCTCGCCTGTGCTACGGAGTTCATGCACTGAGCTAAGTTTCTCCAGACTCAGGTTTGAGTTAGGAGGGGAACGGAGGACTTATGGGTGACTCCTGTGTGCCGTGATGTTGATCCATCGACTAAACTAAACTATTATAGCCATCACTACCGCTACTAATACGAAGGTCTACAACTTCACACCACGGAAACAGTATTTATACAATAACTACTTCTTTATTAGATGGCAACCATGATGTACCACTACTAGTGTGTTAGATGGCTACCATGGTATATCACTATCATTACTATAGGTGGCTACCATGATGTACCACTATTATTACTTTAAATGGCTACCATGATGTATCACTATAATAACATTAAATTACTACCATTATGTATCACAACCATCGCTTTAGATAGCTACCATGATGTATCACTGTCATTACTATAGATGGCTACCATGATGTATCGCTGTCATTATTATAGATGGCTACCATGATGTAACACTGTCATTACTATAGATAACTACCATGATGTAACACTGTCAATACGTTAGATGACTACCATGATGTAACACTGTCAATTCGTTAGATGACTACCATGATGTAACCACTGTCAATACGTTAGATGACTACAATGATGTAACACTGTCAATTCGTTAGATGACTACCATGATGTAACACTGTCAATACGTTAGATGACTACCATGATGTAACACTGTCAATTCGTTAGATGACTACCATGATGTAACACTGTCAATACGTTAGATGACTACCATGATGTAACACTGTCAATACGTTAGATGACTACCATGATGTAACACTGTCAATACGTTAGATGACTACCATGATGTAACACTGTCAATACGTTAGATGACTACCATGATGTAACACTGTCAATTCGTTAGATGACTACCATGATGTAACACTGTCAATACGTTAGATGGCTACCATGATGTAACACTGTCAATAAGTTAGATAACTAACATGATGTAACACTGTCAATAAGTTAGATAACTACCATGATGTAACACTGTCAATACGTTAGATGACTACCATGATGTAACACTGTCAATTCGTTAGATAACTACCATGATGTAACACTGTCAATTCGTTAGATGACTACCATGATGTAACACTGTCAATACGTTAGATGACTACCATGATGTAACACTGTCAATACGTTAGATGACTACCATGATGTAACACTGTCAATACGTTAGATAACTACCATGATGTAACACTGTCAATAAGTTAGATAACTACCATGATGTAACACTGTCAATAAGTTAGATAACTACCATGATGTAACACTGTCAATACGTTAGATGACTACCATGATGTAACACTGTCAATACGTTAGATGACTACCATGATGTAACACTGTCAATAAGTTAGATAACTACCATGATGTAACACTGTCAATAAGTTAGATAACTACCATGATGTAACACTGTCAATAAGTTAGATGACTACCATGATGTAACACTGTCAATACGTTAGATGACTACCATGATGTAACACTGTCAATACGTTAGATGACTACCATGATGTAACACTGTCAATTCGTTAGATGACTACCATGATGTAACACTGTCAATTCGTTAGATGACTACCATGATGTAACACTGTCAATTCGTTAGATGACTACCATGATGTAACACTGTCAATACGTTAGATGACTACCATGATGTAACACTGTCAATACGTTAGATGACTACCATGATGTAACACTGTCAATACGTTAGATGACTACCATGATGTAACACTGTCAATACGTTAGATGACTACCATGATGTAACACTGTCAATACGTTAGATGACTACCATCATGTAACACTGTCAATACGTTAGATGACTACCATGATATATCCCTGTCATTACTTTAGATGGGCTTAATTGGATGCGCTGACTCCCGAATTGGGGCAGCACACGGAACCAAGAAAGGAATCTCGGGCGGTGAGAGAAAAAGACTAGCCTTTGCCTCAGAAGCTCTAACTAATCCTCCCATCTTTTTCTGTGACGAGCCAACATCAAGTCTAGACACATTTATGGCACAGAGCATCGTACAGACATTGCAGGTAGGTTTCTGCTATATTCATTCTTTCTGTTAGCTACTAATCAATCTGAATAACGAAGATAACGAACAATAGATAGCACGATTTATTGCCCGGCATATTTAGCTGCATCTCGTCGGGCACATACTGCAGGAATCACACAACATACAGTAAAGTAACTAGATACATCTTTCAAGCTGAAATATACACATATTCGCACAGTAATTTCAGTTGACTACCACTTTAAGTTTAAGCTGACTATCATGTCTTTCTGTTTGCACAAAACTGGCCTATACAGATTAATCATGGTGACTTCTTCGATCTTTAACAACCGAAGGAGGTTTGTGGTGTGTTGGCTTGGCCAGATTCCCAAATACTAAGCATAAGGCCTCTGCCAGAATGCCAACACAAAGATCCGCCACAAAAAATACAGTTCATCGTCGATGGAAGTGGCTGTCACAAGAAAACCAGAAGCCACATATTATTGCATAAGACAAACTAAGTCAGTTCAGCAACCGGCGGGTCGACATTTTTCTGAAAATGCAGATCAATACAAACTGCGGACAGATGTAAAAGCACTCCACACTACATCCACATCTCACAGTGTCGCTTCACGCACTTAACTCGGTAGCTGGGCAACGGAACCACGCACTACCAGTCCAACATAAGGAACATGTGCAAGAAAACCGTAGCCACAAGCATAAGCACCCCAGAGGCCTTAACAGCTCAACCGCCTATCCTCCATGTGGGGCCGGAATTTTATTACGTGAACGGCTTTGGTGTCGAGCCAGGATACTTAAATGGGTGACAAAAGCCCAAGTAAAGTCATGTTATTAATATGTGCCGTTTGGTCGCAGAAACTACAAACCTAACATCACATTCCCAACATAAGTTGGTTTGATGCACACAGAGTTACACTACTGGTACTTTGATTATCTCTTTTTTCACGCTCTTAAATACTATGTTTTTAAATACTAATAAACGCACCAGCTAAATTAGTTTGTGAAACACCAAGAGTTAAAAATCTGCGTAAATAACTAATGTAAAGAATCTATAGCTATTAATTAACTGTATGAACTTAACAATTACACTTTTTGACTCGCAGTGTACTAGTTTTAAAAAAACAACAACACCATCTTCCCAAATTGTCACCAGCTGAAGCTGGTTAGTTCTAGATTTCCCAGATCTATCTGTTTACTTAGCGATTGTTTGTTGAGATGTCGTTTTGCGGACGTAAAACATTCCTATAATGACAAATTGATAATTGTTTAATTACGTTTCTAACATTGGAGAATTGTAACATGTAAAAAGGCCACGCAGGTAGGCGCGCTGTTGATAGCCATGATCACGGGTTCGACTCCTGCGCTCCCTGCTTGTCAAAATGAAGGAACGATTAGCCACCTATTCGTCCATGCTCACGGTCTACATAATGTCATGGCGTCTTCACGTCACTGACCCATAGCAAGAAACTGCTGTGGGACAATTTAAAAAAAAAACGTCTGTAAACAGTGTAACAATATGGTGCAGTCCATCATCCCATGGTGTATCTATTTCTGCACTACATGCGAGAGTGACTGAAAGATTAGAAACAGCTATACAGATATACAGTTACTTGCATATCCTTTACTGGACGTCGCAGTCAACCCCAAAATTGTTTGGCTGTTTGTGATTTCTTGTACGTTTACGTTCAGTAGTTTGCCATTGCTTTCTGAACGACCGACACTCGTACTATTTTTTATTAAAAAACCAACACAAGGAGGTCAGACATAAAGGTTTAATGAGTACGTATTTATCTGTAACATATTTCCCTTGATATCAGTCATCACTATCGTAATGGAATTAACTAATTACATGGCATTGTTTTGCCTGACAAGTAGCTTGAAGGATTCTCAGCCACTTTTCTGTTGAATGTGTCCTTAGACAGTCCCCAGTTGACCCGCAGGCCAGCGTATCTGTGTTTAACTGCCAGTGGTCACATTAGGTTACGTCTCTAGTGATTCCTCCTAATATCTACTCCTTTCCTCTAATCTCTACTCCTTTCCTCTAATCTCAACTTCTTTCCTCTATTTTTACGAACGGCGATCAATACTTGTGAATGTATGTCTCCCTAACCTCCACTTGCTCGTATCTAGATTACTGCCGGCATAGTTCTTATTTGAGTTATGGGGTCACAAAAGCACTTTTGCCTATACAAAGTAGAGGAACAGGCACATGCTATATGCTATGACTTAGAAAGGTCTGGCTATGTGAAGCCTCGCACTAGAATATTCCATGTAATTACATTCGGTTACCTAATGTAACCAATATTATTCAGACACAAAAAATCAACATTGTTTTGCTGTTGGTTATAACTAAAGAGTCTAAAAAATGTTAATCTCACGTCAGACAATACCGTAGTGCTGTAACGTATTACAACTTCACATATTTTTCACATTATTTCGCAATATTTATTTTCGCATGGACGAATAGGTGGCTAATTGTTCCTTCATTTTGTCAAACAGCGAGCGCAGGATTATATTCACACATTTATTTATATTAATATTCACTTTTTTTATTTTTAACTCCACATATACTAGGTCCTTACATAATGAGATGAGTTGTCAAGCTTCCTTCCTCACCGTTATTTCTTCTTAAAGATTCCAGAATATTAGGAGAATTACATATACGCACTGTTTGAAAATGGGTTGATCCGACTATCGTGCTGGTCGGAGACAGTCAATTCTAGAGAATGAACTACAGTCATGGAAATCAAGTTCTTTTGAAACTACTCCACCACGCCCCAAGGTTTTATCGTTGACCTAGGAGGAGATCCCCGGAGCTTGTGGCTACAGCTGCGGCTCTCTGTGACTCTTTCAACAGTCGGTTAGATGCTAGTTTACTTATGTTATCTAAAAAAAGTGTACAGTCACACAGAATAACACTATCCAGTACCACCTATTGGGCACTGCAACACCAACTATTCCTCCTTACGATGCTTGACGGCAAAAATGGATGATGATGATGATGATGATGATGATGATGATGATGATGATTAGATGTTCTATGAAGAGAGACCGAGTTATCTGGGATGAAAAAACAAAACAAACTCGTGCAATTAAGTCAACCATCTTGTCTTTTAACCCTCTTTAAATCGTTTTCAAGGGCATGAAATCAGTATTAACATCTAGAGAGATTAATAACGCATTAAACATGAGAATTGTCAAATGCTACGTGTATTCAACGCTACTGTGTGGCGCGGAATCCTGGACATTGAACAAGCAACTAGAAAGTCGCATAGATGCCCTGGAGATGTGGATATACAGACGAATAGGTAGTATTTCATGGAAACAAAAAACAATCAAATGCAGAGGTCCTAGAAAAACTGGGAATGAAGAGAGTTGATGAAAGAAATAAAGAGGAGACAAGTGAAATATTTCGGCCACGTTAAAAGACATGATACTCTTATAAAACCATACTGGAAGGCAAGGTTGAGGGCAAGCGAGCAAGAGGTAGACAAGGATACAAGTGGCAGGATAACATCAAGAGATGGACGAACATCAGCCTGACAGAATGTACAGTCAAGGCGAGAGACAGACAGTGTTGGAGATCCATTGCAGCCAAACTTCATTGCGGAGACGGCACCTGATTGATTGAATGATTGATTGAAGTCTTCTTTGTAATAACCGTTATCTCTGTTCCCCCCCCCCCCCCCCCCTGGCTAAGTCCTTCGATATGACTTTCTGTTACAATTATATCTATCACTTCTTGTAATTGCATTTCATTTCAAGCGAACAAAAACATATTATTCGCATAACACAGGTTGTTTACATTATGCCCACGATCCGATATTCCTGTCATGTCTTGTGTGGATCTCATGATTATTTTGTTGTGCAACATTAACAGATCGGATGACAGTACACAGCCATATTTAGGATCTTGTTTAATATGTCGAAAAAAGTTCCCCATTGGTTGTCATTGGTTCTTATGGCTGCTTTTCGTTGCCAACACAAAATCTTCTTATATATAAAAGGCGATCTCCGTCTGTCTGTATGTCCGTATGTCCTTTATGCGCTCGCGAACGGCCCATCCGATTGAGATGAAATTTTCTACACGTCTTCCTTTCATTTCAGCGCAGCCCACTGTGATATTTATTTAGTGTGATATCGGCTGCTTACCCAATATTATTTATTTTCCATTTTTCATTGTAATTTCTATACAGCGAGGGGACTTAACTCTGTAAAAGTTATTTCAAGGGGCATAACTTTTCTGTATAACTTATAGTCATATTGTTGCATCGTTTTCAAAGATTTATAAACTCTTAGTCCATAGTTATATACCGGCATATGAGTTATAATAAATAGTGATACAATCTTTAAGGCATTTTCAAAGTTTTCATAAAAATAATGCATAATGCATAACATTATAACTCATCTTTTTATGCTTAAAGAATAAATAAATAATAGTTACCTTATCTCTATCAAGTTTGAAGATTTTATATTTCTTTACACTGTCGCCAACTCTAAGAAGACATGGAACAACTTCAGCCATTATTAAATCTACAGGCATATGCGTTATATTCCTCCTCCTCCTCCTCTCCCCTCCTCCACCTCCTACCCTCTTTCTCTTCCCCTCCCCCCTCCTCCCTCTCCCTCCTCCATCCTCCTCTTCCCTCTTTCTCCTCCTCCTCCCTCCTCCTCCCTTTTCCTCCTCCTTCCTCCTCCTCTTTCCTCCTCCCTCTTCCTCCCTCTTCCTCCTCCTGCCTCCTCGCCCTCCTCCCTCCTCCTCCTCCTACGTCCTCCCCCTCCTCCCTCCTCCTTCTCCTCCCTCCTCCTCCTCCTCCCTCTTCCTCCATCTCCTCCTCCCTCCTCCTCATCCCTTCTCCTCCTCCCTTCTCCTCCTCCCTCCTCATCCTCTCTCCTCCTCCCTCCTCCTCCCTCTACCTCCTTCCTCCTCCTCCCTCCTCCTCCTCCCTCCACATCCCTCCTCCTCCCTCTTCATCCTCCCTCCTCCTCCCCCTCCTTCTCTCCCTCCTCCTCTCCTCCTCTCCTCTCTCCTCCTCCTCCCTCCTCCTCCTCCATCTCCCTCCTCCATCTCCCTCCTCCTCCATCTCCCTCCTCCTCCCTCCTCCTCCTGCGTTCTTCTCCTCCCTCCTTCTCCCTCCTCCTTCTTCTCCTTCCTCCTCCCTCTTCCTCCTCCCTCTTCCTCCTCCCTCCTCCCCCTCCTCCTCCCTCTTCCTCCTCCCCTCCTCCTCCCACCTCCTCCTGCCTCCTCCTCCCTCATCCTCCTCCTCCCTCCTCCTCCCTCCTCCTCCTCTCTCCTCCTGCTAATCCCTCCTCCTCCCTACTACTCCTCCTCCTTCCTCCTCCCTCCTCTTCCTTCCTCCTCCTCTCTCCGCCTATCTCTTCCTCCCTCCTACTCCTACCTCCTCCTCCCTCCTCCACCTCCCTCTTCCTCCTCCCAGCTCCTACTCCTCCTTTTTCTTCTTCTTCTGCTGCTGCTGCCGCTGCTCCATTTACCCAAGTTAATTGTTGGGGAAGATGTAAAGATCTTTCAAGTGCTCTTTCTAATGCTTTTTGTAAGTTGGTCTTCGTTTATCTAAGGTTGTTCTAACTGCAACCAATAAATGATTAGACAGACAGACAGACAGACAGACAGACAGACAGACAGACAGACAGACAGACAGTCGGGAATGGGAACTTATATGACTACTTATATGAATTAAATGAGATGCTCCCCATCAGGGGCTGGGCGAAGCCGGGCCGGATCAGACAGACAGACAGACAGACAGATAGACAGACAGACAGACAGATAGATAGTCGGGAACGGGAACGTGAGCTTATATGACTACTTATATGAATTAAATGAGATGCTCCACACCAGGAGCTGGGCGATGCCGGGCCGGGTCAGACAGACAGACAGACGGACAGACAGACAGACAGACAGACAGACAGACAGACAGACGGACAGATAGTCGGTAACGGGAACGGGAACTTATATGACTACTTATATGAATTAAATGAGATGCTCCCCACCAAGGACTGGGCGAAGTCGGGCCGGGTCAGCTAGTTATTAATAAATTGTTATTCTCAGATCTTTACCATCACTGTTTATAATTTCCAACATGCTACTTATTTCTTCATGTGGTATATTATACATAGTTGTAGTGTAGCCAATAGGCACAACTACTGATTTTGTATCAATTTGTGATGTACAGTAGATCATGAACGTAAATATGCTTGCTCCTTTGGTTTGCAGAAAATGGCTGCCAGAGGCCGTGTTATCCTTTGCACCATCCACCAGCCGTCTTCTGAACTGTTTGCAATGTTTAACCAGTGAGTTATCCCTTGTGTATGCTAACATAGTATGATACTGTTCTGTTTAGACTTTTCTGTTTGTTTCTTGGTAACAAGCAGTGTTCTGTGTGACTTTGCTGCAGACACACGTCCCATCTAATTTCTCTCATTTCATTTTATCACGTGTGAGATCGACAATAAATAAAAAAGGTAAAAAAAACCTTAATGCAGCATAGACTTCGTTTTTGAAATAAATTCCTAGAATTTTAGTCTTAGTCGCAGTTCCAACTTCACGACCAAGGGTAACTCCCTAATGCTCTGTTCCTGTGCCAGTGAATATCAAATGAAATGCTTTCAATTGTCCCACTTGAAAAGCGGGACAGACAATAGTTCCGAAAAACCAACAGCACCCACAGGCACATATGTATACAGCCGCTGCCAGAATGCCAACACAATAGTCAGTCACTAACATTTCAGTTCATCGTTAATGGAAGTGGCAGGCACTAGAAAACCAGCAGTTGCACGCATATCATTGCATAAGGCAAAATCAGCCTATTCAACAACTGGCAGACCAACATTTTGTTTTCTGAGATTGCAGTCTACAATACAAGCAATCGCGGACAGATGCAAAATTATATGTAATTTTCCCCCAAAGAGAATGATGCTATAAGGCACATGTGTCAAACTCAAGGCCCGCGGGCCACATCCGGCCAGCCATACAATCATATTAGGCCCGAGAGGTCTCAACCGACGTACAAATATATTCGGCCCAAGAGAGAATTTTATGCAAAAATATTTTTTTTATGGTCACAATATAAAGTGCAAACCAAATTCCCCAATTAGCAGCCTTCCGAATGATAGGCTACATGAGAGCGTTCTCGCTTCGGTCAGAATAAGCGAAAATAAAAGTTGTGTAGTGAGTTAGTGTTCGTCGTTATAGTTACCTAGCAACGTTCAGATGTTTGTCATAATCCCCCATTGTTGTGCCGCGGCGTCGTTACGCGCCAGGCAAACCCCAGTTACCTATCCACAGGTTCGCTGGTGAGTTAGAGTAACCGTCAGCGGTCAAGCAAGTACAAGCGTGACGCACGTAGTTCCCGCTGGACTCGATCCCACAGGGCAAGTGCTCAGAGCGAGAAACAGGCAGACGAGGCTTGGGTATTCGGACTGGACAGACGTGGTTTGAGAGAGGCTTGTATTATTGCTGTACCTGAATGTCGATTGCTAGTATCTCTTGTGAGAAGATGGAAGACTGCGCGGCTGTGGTATGAGTCTGTGAGTGTATTGATTCATCGACTGTGTGTATTCTTGTATTCACATTGTGCGGGCAACATGCCGAATTAGATTGTGTTGCATATGACGTGTAAATAAAACATTGAACTTCGTGTTACCGTGTGTCAAGTCAAATCATTCTGTTACTGTGTATGTCTCGCATATGTTAGGTCAAGCGAGCCAGATTCATCCTTAAATGTGAGAACCTGACAATGTTCGATTTGGATTGGCGCATAAAAAATGACAGTAGTGTAATGCCCGGATATTACATCACCTTTTCCCGCTACGACTAGCCTGATATCAATCAAGCGTCTGTCGGTAGATGCACATTCTTTTAAAATCAAAGCTAGCCTTTAAAATGGCCAAGAGAAAAGCTGATTCAAAAAACAGAGCCTTTCGAAGCCGCTGGGAGGCTGAATATATGTTTACTGATATTGGCGGTAAACCTGTGTGTCTAATTTGCCGGGGATGAACTGGGCCTGAATATATGTTTACTGATATTGGCGGTAAACCTGTGTGTCTAATTTGTGGAGATAATGTGGCTGTGATCAAAGAATAAATCTGAGACGGCACTACGAGACTAAACATCAAGACAAGTTAAATAGCCTGAATGCAGAGCAGAAGCTACAGAATGTAGAAGAACTGAAGAAGCATATGACATCACAGCAGATGTTTTTCACCAACGCAAAATCACAAACTGATGCTGCAGTCAAAGCAAGTTTTATTGTGTCAGAGGAGACCGCAAAATCAGGCCGACCATTTACAGAAGGAGAGTTTCTGAAGCGCTGCATGATGAAAGTGTGTGACGTCTTATGTTCAGACAAAAAGCAGATGTTTGCAAAGGTAAGCCTTAGCAGAAATATGGTTGTTGGTCAGGTTTGAGAGATGGCCACTGATGTGAAAACACAGCTGATCGAAAAAGGCAAAGACTTTGTTGCATTCTTCCTTGCTGTCGATGAAAGTAATGACACGACTGACACTGCACAGCTCGCCAACTTCATCCGTGTAGTGGACTCCAATTTGAATGTTACGTAAGAAATATTGGACATGAAATCCATGCATGGGACAACGACAGGAAAAGAGATTTTTGACAACGTATGTCAAAGTTTAACCTACATGAACCTGCCTTGGGACAAACTGGTTGGACTGACAAGTGATGGAGCACCGGCGATGTGTGGCGAAAAAAGTTGACTAGTTGGAAGGATGCAGTTAAAGCTGCAGGAGAACTGTACTGGTGAATTGATAGCATATCACTGCATCATACACCAAGTATCACTGTGTTGTAAAGTCATCAACATGGAAGATGTAATGAGCATTGTAATACAAACCGTCAACTTTATCATATATCATATTAATGTTTAAAAAGGTTTAATTTTCGGCTTATTGAATGTTTATCCTGCCCGGCCCGTGATTTGAGTATTGGCCCGCTGAGCCATTGAGTTTGACACCCCTGCTATAAGGGATCATTAAAGCCAATGATCAAAGAAACAAGTAATCAAGTAGTTATATATCTAAAAATGTAGAAACACAAGAGAAAACATCAATCACTTCAGTAGTAGTACAGTCAGTGAAAGGTCCTTCTGTCATACCTTCAGACGTATTGAGCTTATTGTGCTAGCCCCACATATGTGTAGATCAATCAGCACTCAAGTCGCAATGTCGTAAATTTCACGACGGTCACCTTTATTTCCCAAGAAATTTCTGGTGCTTATTGTATTTTGGATCTACTTGGAAGCCCAAGTCAATTTAAAAATTCGTCAATAGTTTGAATCCATGACCAGCGGGCTGACAGGCAAGCATGCCAGCCACTGCGTTAAGGCGGATCTCACGTCAATAGTTGACCTAAATATATTGGACCTAACTCCTACAAGACTGTATATGTCTTTATCAAGCACTATATTATTCTGTTTTGTGTTCAACTAATATTTCTCAGTAATTTGTTATATCACTACTATCTGCCATGGTTGTTACTTTAAGTTCTTCATCCCCAAACAATCTTTTCCTACCTCATTCTTTTGCACCTTCTTCTTTAACATGTTTCCTTTTTTTTTTTTGCATATCCTTTACAGGACATCGCTGTCAACACCAGCATCTTCCAGCTGTATGCTGATTTCTTGGCATGATTACGCTCAGTAGTTTGCCATTGATTTCTGAGCGGCCGGCTCAGTTATCCCGCAAGTCACCAGCTGGGGTCGAACCACTCCAGCTCTCGCCCTGCTACGAGACTCTGCGTGATAAACGGGATTACGGAGAAAGTGTTGTAACCCTCAGCCAGAGAGACCGGCACTTGTTTCCTAGACAATGATTAAATTATCTAGTCCTGGCATACATGCTTATTTCATTAAAACATATTCAGGAAAGTAAACGCCACTGGCATGATATTGACAACATCACAACTCCAGTGCGATTGGTCTATACAATATGGGGCAGGCACCATATGCCAGCTACGCCTCAAGGCCTCTAAACAAAGTTCTTTACAATTTTCTTTACCACATCCCCAATATCCTTATGGCGCGAATGGGGATAATTTATTTTCAGTTTATGGTTTGTTATCCTAAGTGATCACACGGATTTCGGGTCGCGCGTGTGTTCTTTTCCCGAGCAATAGTTGTTTAGAAAATAAACATTAGTGTCAGTAAAATTATAAAGTTAGTTGCATGATCTTCATAAATCCATCATGTGCCATGCCGATAAGCATGGGCGGTCATGTTTTGCCATCTCACTTGATCACCAGAGTCATGGATCAGCTCCGTGTTCCTGTCTCGACTATGCCATGTGGTCAAGCGATCCAGGTATTTACTTCTCGGTCTTCCCCTTGGTTTCCTCCCTTTGATCTTGCCAGTTGTCACCAAGTTCTCCAAGCCATTTCTTCTCTAGACATGCCCAAAAAATCTTGAATGTCAATGTCTAATGACTCTAATCCAGTGTTTCCCAACGTGGGGCCCACGTCCCACAGGGGGGCAATTTGACTGTTAAGGGGGGACAATTCGAAAATAGGAAGAAATCGGCTGAATATAACAAAATGGGGAGACTTGAGACTGAAGTTAACTAAATTGGAACCTGACATAAGATCTCTTTGCAGCAAGCATCAAGCGCAAGGATCTCACTAAATTTAAATAATAAATAATTACTAATAATTAAAATAATATAGAAAAATCTTTCATTAAAATTATTTTGTACTTGAATTTCAGTTCTCCATTATATGTTTTGAAAATTTACTTACTGTGTTTGCTCAATAATTACCTAGTGATTTCTTCCTAAAACCTATCATTCAAGTTTCTTTAGTGAACATTTCAATTTTTGAATATTAAAAATAATGTATATGTTGAAGGGGGGGGGGCATGGGGCGGGGGAGGGGGGCAATATGAATTTTAGAAAGGCTTAAGTGGGGCATGGTACAAAAAAGGTTGGGAAACACTGCTCTAATCAGTTTACGATCTTCATTTGTTTCTTGAAGGACTTAGTCATTGGTTTTTCTGTCTGTCCATGGCATTCTTTGCATTTTCCCTAGAAACCACATTTCCACAGCCTTCAGATGTTTTTCAGTTTTTTCTTTATAGTTAGTACGTTGCAATTAACCTCAGTATTTATTAGCTGCTTGTGCAATTGGCAATGTGACTAGGCAATATTAGTTCAGTAGTCTGCCATTGCTTTCTAAACGACCGGCGCCTCATAACATATAAATCAAAACAAAGCGACCTGCTGCCAGGTCGCCCGTAGCTGATTTCGAATAAAGGGCTTATAATGACGGGAACTATGAAACTGAGCGTCACTTGATCCCCTAATGGACAAGGTTAACAAACTATAAGTAAGACCGGATTATTTGTGAAACTATACCATATGTTACTTACATTTGCAGAGTCCTTGTTACTAGCCGAGGGCAGAGTTGCTTACATGGGCACTTCACAAGGAGCACTGGAGTTTTTCAACAGGTCAGTGGTGGCAAAGTCTGCTTTTGACTTCTCTGTGTCCCAACTACTTGTTACATTAAATCTTCTGGTCCCGATTGCATTAACTCTTTGCATTCCACATGGTTAACTTTGAATGTACATCCGTCATCATCATGTGGCAAAGTCGCTTGCAGAGCGTCGTCCTCATCACCGGCCGCCAAAAAGTCTCTCGATCTCACGCGAGTTCTTCCGCCTCATGCGTCACGATGTCCACTGTGTCTGTGTGTCCTGTATCCATCTTTGTGGCGGTTGGCACCTACCTTCTTTTCCAATAATCATGACCTCCATGACTGTTCTTTCCATGCCATTGTGACTTTTAATTTGGCCAGTATTTAAGTTTCCGAGCCATGATGTTATTTTTGAGCCAGATTATTTTTCGATGTTCAGAATTTTTGGCTCACTATATTCAAAGACATTTTCTGTAACATTTAAGTTCAAAAGTCCTAAAAATGTAGAAATGTTAACTGTGAAATGGTCCATGCCTTACTTTCGTAAAACTGCATATTTTCAAAAATTTAACTTTCATTTGTTTTTTGGTGTTGTGCCATAGGTTCTGAATATTGTTTAACTTCTGCGGTTTCATAGATAATGTCTGTGTTATTTCTTTCCTACCGTGCCTATTGTTGTTGATTAAGGGGCCAAATATTAAAAGATTGTAAGATTTCCAATTTATTTATTGTTATTTATGATTTATAAACTGACCTGTAGTTTCTGTTGATATTATTGCTACTGTATTTTGCTTTAACTGTATTTTATTTTTGTCTGTTGACAGACAGGATCAATTCTTCTAATCCTTTACCTGTTATGTGATAGAAGACGCCAATTATCTACTTTTCTAAGTTCTGAGACAGTATTTCCACATTATGAATGAAACATTTTCGCTGGTTTAACCATTCTTGTCGTTTCTCAGTTCATTTTCTGCACATTTATTTAACAGGTATGTGTAGAGAATTCAACCCTGTCTTACACCCCTTTGTACCACAAACCAGTTTGGTATCGCAATTCTTATTTTGAGAGCTGCTTGTCGTTGAATATATAATAATTCACTAAATGGATCAAATGTGTTAGAAATCCATTATCTCTAATGATTTTCCACAATTTCTGATATTTCTCACAATATACGGCCGCAATATAGCCTAAGAAACAAGTGTCATGATCTATATTTTGCTATCTGCATTTCTCAAAGATTGTTCTCTTGTTCAAGATATGTTTGCTGGTTGCATTACCATTTCTGAAACTCAGCAGTACTTCTTGCAATTAGCACTCTAACTTACTCTTAATCCTCTTAATGATGATTTGCAGGATTTTGTTAGCATGACTTATTAGTGGTATGTACGATGTTAGTGCACAGTTTTAATCTCCTTTCTTTGCAATAGTGGTGCAGATTGTTCTATTCCATGTTCTGGACCAAACAACACTATTGCTGATTTTCCCACATAGTGCACAGTAGATACAGACACTGGCTTCTCCTCCTGTCTGGATTAGTTCGGCTGCTATCTCGCCATAATCCGGTGACTTCCCTTTCTTCAGACTGTTTTGCTGATCGTACTCCACTAATAAAGGTTCTGGTTCTTTTTCTACACTTTCACGTAAATGATTTAGGCTATTTGTTGTCTTTTTTTGCACATTCCTAAACAACGGTCCTTCAATCTTTCTTTTATATCTTTGCTTTCTGTTAAAGAGTTGCCGTTCATATGCGATTCCACCTTTGATGCTGCACCGTCAGATCTGTTCTCACAATGCAATAAACTAGCCATCTTTTGGAGTTCCTCTTAAGTTCCATATCGACTGACATTTTGTGTTGATTCAATGTATCTGTCTGAACTTTCTATGTTATGATATATGGTGATTCGGCCAAATCTCGCCATAAATGGATGCAAGATAATAGACACCGTGGCAAACTAGCAGTCGCACCACTGCAGGATGACAACCATTTGTTATGTTACTGACAGGAAATAAGCGAGTCTCAGAGACAAGTATGGACATTCACTCAGTACCGGTATGACGGAACATAAAAGATGACTTTGAAATAAGCCCATCAGAGACATAGGAAACATTGTGCTAGAATAGAATTCTCCCGATCTGCCCAGGAGATCAAAGGAAAACTGGAGGCACAGCAACCATACATTAGTCGCCGAATAACAATTTAATTATTGTGTCTTAATTTCAGAAGTGATATATTTAATGCCGTCTATGAATTTTGAGTCAGAGAAATATGAAGTATAATATTCTCATTCTTAAAGACTTACTAACCTATGCCAAGCATACTTTTAAATGTAATAGTACGAGTCCTTTACTTTACTTAGATTCGTTGTTACATTGCCATCTTGCATTTTAGGGCATGTTAACACCTTTGTTAGCTATAAAATGTTCATATGTCTTTTTTAACGTAAATAACTGTCAGAAACAAGAATTAGTTAAACGGTTACAAAGATGTTCCTATAATTTCCATTTAAAAAAGCCAAGTAAGCGGGCTTTTCAATCTAGCCAATTGTGCTACTGAGTTCGTGCAATGTGCTGAGAAACTCCCAGCGTCACTTTAAAAGAAAGGATGCAAGAGAATCAAGAATATATGGTTTCAAGTGCCTTGAAAAATAATGTCCTTGAACCCAATTAATAAATCAGTTCATCGCATTTAATCCATAATGTATAACAAGTGGATACTTCATATTTAAGATCTTATTAGGCCATAACAATATGTAGAAAATCTTAGTGTTAGACCAGGAACCAATGTGACGTCATCTGGTCCACAGAAACCAATTTCCCTGCCCGCGAAACTTCAACCCAGGCGATCATTACATCCTGACACTGGCCATCGTTCCAGGAAAAGAGGAAGAGAGCAGGAAGCGAACAAAGGTACAATAATGTGTGTGTGTGTTTGTGTGTGTATGTGCGTGTGTGTGTGTGCGGGCGCGCATGTGAAGCAAGATAAATAAGATAAAGTCCAGACAATCAGATAAAGTAGACAGACGGAAGGACAGAAAGACGGACGGACAGACCGATCGACCGACGGACCGACAAATAGACAGACAGACAAACAGGAAGACATACAGACAGACATACAGACAGACAATCAAATAGACAGATCGACAGATAGACACACACACACACACAGACACACACACAGACAGACAGACAGACAGACACAGACACACACACACACACACACACACACACACACACACACACACACACACACACACACACACTGGACAATTAGATGGATACATGGATGTTCAATTCCGCATGCGAATTCTTACAATTGTCATTGTTTGCACGTTTATTAGAAAGGAGTTTTAAAATTGAAACGAAAAGACATAAAGCATATACAGAATGAATTGCAGACAATATCGCAGTAAGGGTTATGTTACCTAAATCCGATCATTATACTCGACTCTGCCCTGAACAGATTGTCATGTTATACTGGAAGCCACCAGGATTGCACCACGTAGGTCCTCTCGTCTCTATTTTCGTCTCCTCGTGAAAGAATTTTCAGCAGACACCGGCAGAATAACCGGCGCGTTTGTAGTTGATAGGGAGCTAGCTGATAATACCAAGATCGCTGTCGGACGAGGGTTCCACGCCTGCGTTCATCAACCGCCAACAGAGGGACAGACTGACCACCTATTCCTCCGTGCATTCAGGCCAACAAAATGAGATGGCTCTATCACATCACTGACCATTAGTAGGTTCCTGCTTAGGAATATGTTATTTTTCTAAAAGATTATGTTCCAAACAAACAGACGATTTGGACCAAACAAGACTGAATAACGGAAAGTGGGAAGTAGTGGTATTTCACAGTTATAACTGAAAATTGGTGGAGAGTGAGTGGGGGATGTGTATGGCTGGGTGAGACCGTGTGTGGGTGGGTGGGGTGGGTATGTAGGAGGGTGGAGTGGGTGGGGTGTGTGTGGGTGGGGGTTGTGTGGGTTGTGTAGGTTGGTGGCTGGGGAATGTATACGTGGGTGGGTGTGGGGTGTGTGTATGGTTGGGGGATGAGAGTTTGGCTGGGTGGTTGGAGGTGTGTGGATATGGGTGGGTGGGTATGTGTAGGCTGGGGGATGGGTGTGTTGTGGAGAGATATTGTGTGTGGGGTGATGTATGTTAACAGGGAAGGATGGGTTGGTGGGTGTTTGGGAGGGGGTGTGTGGGGGGATGTGTGTGGGTGAGTGGGGATGTGTAAGGCTGGGTGAGGCTGTTTGTGGGTGGGTGGGGTATGTGGGAGGCTGGGGTGGGTGGGGGTGTGTGTGGGTGGGGATGTGTGTGGGTGGATAGAGGGTGTGTGTATGGGTGGGTGATATATGTGGGTGGGTGAGGTGGGGGTTGATTGTGGGTGGATGGGGATGTGTGTGGGTGGGTTTGAGTGTATGTGGGTGGAAAGAGGTTGTGTGTGTGGGTGAGGGATGTGTCTCATAACATTGTAATATGCATTGTTTATGGTTACAACATTCATTTGACAATGCATTTTCCTATGTGAATGCATCATGCACCATTGATGAATGACAGGTGAGTGATTGGAAGGGCCGAATGTAAGACGGGCCTGCGTGCCCAATTTGTAACTCTTTTAAAATAAAGTTAAATACAGTTGAATAAGTTAAATATTGTAACGCAATGACAACATTTCGGCGATATATAATCCCATGACAGATACGGGAAGTCGCTTAAGACGATTAATCATCCCATGGCAATTAATCAGGTAATCGCTGAATTCGATTAGAGAGGTAATAATAATATATCAACAAATTACTATATTTCTTCTGCGCTCTTGTATTTCTATGGATCTGATACGACAAATGTGAGCTAGCTAAAACACTCTGGCGTTGCTTCTGAAATAAATGACCAATTGTATTGATGTGTTTTTGGGCAGGCCATATGTGACAATTACGTCGACAGCAACTATCGCCGGGCTATCACAGAACAGATAGACCAGTACATCCGGGAAGCTGATATGTCAGATCACATGGTGGTAAGAATGTACCCACTTGTCCACTTACCAACCTGCCTGGCTGCCTGCCTAACTACTAACCTACCTATTTCATGCCAACCTGCCTGACTACCTAATCGTCAACTGCTCTCCTATTTATCTATTTACCAACCTACTTATCTACCTACCCACATACCTACCTACCTACATATATACCTACCTACCCACCTACCTACATTTCTAACGACCTGCCTACCTACATATCTACCTACCTACCCACCTTCTTACCTACCTACCTACCTACCTACCTACCTACCTACCTACCTACTTACGAGCTTATCTACCTATATACCCACCAACCTCCTTCATACCAGATTACCGACCTACCTACCTGCTTGCCTACCTACCTACCTTCGAGCCTATCTACCTAGGGGCCTGATTGCCTTTATATGTACCCAAGAGTCTGCCTACTTACCTACCTGACTGATTGTCTATTTCGCTAGCTATCTTCCTGTCTACTTTATAAATTAATCTACTCATTCATTCATGATTATGCAATCACCTGTCGATCTGTCTGCACTCTCTTTGTCTCTCTTTCTTTCTCTTTCTCTACACACATGACTGGCACCTTACCGTCTTGACAGACGATAGTTTGTAAAATAGAGTTATACCTCTCTATAACACAAAGCCTTGGCTGAAGTTAGCGGCCATGTGTGGCCCATGTAGCGTGATCCCTCTCTCGGCATGCCTAGTTTACGCCAGAAGAAAAGTATCACCATTACGTCTGGAACAAGACATGCAGTAGAAGCTGCCGGATCAGCAAAGCAATGCTCTAACTGTCCGCTTGTCGAGGCTTCCATCCTAGATCAGTTCCCGACCAAGGCATATGGCCTGGTCTGCCCTGCCATGACATGTTAGTCTTTAGGCTGCATTTCCTAGTACTTGGGTAAGGCTTGTACCCTCCAAATTGTATTCCCCTCCCGAAGGCCGTTGGGTTTGGTGATCGCCGCCCAACATTCAGCGCTAACAGAGAGCAGGTAGTACCATCTACTGTCATACAGTAGCTCAGTCATATCTACACACATACAACTATATATATATATATATATATATATATATATATATATATATATATATATATATATATATATATATATATATATATATATATATAGCCTGTGTCCTTAGTACTCTTCTCTATGGCAGTGAAACCTGGACAACTTACTCACACCAAGAGAACAACTTAAACAGCTTTCATATGCGGTGTCTGCGAAGAATTCTTGGTATTAAGTGGCAAGACAAAATCACAAATACTGAAGTATTGGAAAGATCAGGTTGTGTGACAGTTTATTCCATGCTCAGTCTTCGTAGACTTAGATGGATAGGACATCTTAGGAGGATGGATGATGGTAGAATACCAAAGGATATATTTTTTGGTGAATTACAGATGGGTAAGAGATCTCAGGGTCGGCCTCTACTACGATACAAAGATGTGTGTAAGCGGGACATGATTGATACAGGCATTGATAATGCACATTGGGAGCAAGTCGCCGCTGAACGTGTTACATGGAGGGCAAATATCAGAAATGGAATAAAGTCAAAGGAGAAAATTATTGCAGAAAAGTCACACACCAAGCGTTTGAGACGTAAGATGGTGCATGATGGTGGAAATGACCACGTGTTCACATGCACCCACTGTGAACGGACATTTACAGCGCAAATTGGCCTTATCAGTCACACTCGCTACCGCCATAGTTAAAAGTTATTATGCCTTTTTAAAGCACAAACTATCGTCTGTCAAGACGGCAAGGTGCCAATGTATATATATATATATATATATATATATATATATATATATATATATATATATATATATATATATATATATATATATAAAAGAGACTGTGTGTGGTTGGCTATGTACTGGGTGCGTTCGATAACGGTACATCCGATTGAGATGAAATTTTCTACACGTCTTCCTTTCATTCTTGTGCAACCGACTGTAATAGTTTCTTAGTGTAAAATCGGCTACTTACTTAATAAAATTTAATATTTCATTTTTCATTATAATTTCTATATAGCAAGGGGACTTAACTCTAGAAAAGTTATTTCAAGGGGCATAACTTTTAATAACATTTCTATATACTTTATAGTCATATTGTTGCATGGTTTTCAAAGATTTATAAACTCTTTGCCTATAGTTATTTACAGGCATATGAGTTATAATAAATAATGATATAATCTTTAAGGCATTTTCAAAGTTTTCATAAAATAATGCATAATGCATAACATTGTAACTCATCTTTTTATGCTTAAAGAAGTTATCTACAGTCATGTAGGTGATTAAAAACAGTTTTCATTAAAAATAATGGATGGTGTGTGGAAGGACATTCTTTTAAGTTACTGTGTGAATTTAATTAGACGATCCCCGCCAGGAGCTGGGCGAAGCCACGCCGGGTCAGATAGATAGACAGACAGACAGACAGATAGTCGGGAACGGGAGCTTATATGACTACTTATATGAATTAAATGAGATGCTCCCCACCAGGGACTGGGTGAAGCCGGGCCGGCACAGACAGACAGACAGACAGACAGACAGATAGTCGGGAACGGGAGCTTATATGACTACGTATATGAATTAAATGAGATGCTCCCCATCAGGGACTGGGTGAAGCCGGGCCGGGTCAGACAGACAGACAGATAGACAGATAGTCGGGAACGGGAGCTTATATAACTCATCATCATCATCAAGTGCCGTGCCAGCTGGCGTAGGCGTTCATGGCTCTCCACAGATCTCGGTCTTTGGTTTTCTGGATCAACTCTGCTGCTGCTATTCCTCCATGCCACCGTCTCAATCCATCCAGCATCATTTCTCTTGGTCTGCCCCTGCCTCTCTTCCCCTCGATCTTTCCAGTTGTTATGATGTTCTCCAATGCCTCTCTTCTCATCACGTGACCGAAGAAAGATGTTTGTTTCTGTCTTATTGTTGTATATAATGTTCTAGTTTCATTAGCCTGTTTCAGGCAGTCGTTGTTAGTTACTCTGGCAGTCCAAGGAATTCGCAAAATTCGTCTCAGGAACCACATCTCTGTTGCTTCTAATTTCTTCTTAATTTGTTCATTTACATTCCAAGATTCACTGCCATACAGCAAAACTTGTTCTACATAGCATTTCAGCACTCTCTTTCTTACATTCAGTGATAGTGACTTATTGCATAAGATACTCTTCATTTTCTGAAATGCGGCTTTTGCCTGCCCTATTCTGCTCCTAATCTCTGTTGTACATCTTCCACCCTAGGTATCTAAAATTATCCACTTGGTTAAGGATTTTCCTTCTATTTCTATGTCACATTTTGGTGTCACCATTTTCTTTGATATTACCATTGTTACTGTTTTCTTGATATTCAAGGAGAGTCCTTTCCTTGCACTCTCTGTTACTACAACGTCTAATAATTGCTGTAGGTCTGTTGAATTATCCGCCACCAATACTGTGTCATCTGCATAGCGTATATTATTTATATTATAACCTCCAACTAGTATTCCTGGCATCTCTTTGATCTCTCTCATTATTACTTCGCTATACTGGGAGAAAAGATCTGGTGACAAGACACACCCCTGTCGTACTCCTAGCTTTATCTGTTCGTAACTACCCTCTTTATTTCCATTTTAATTGCTGCTACTTGGTTCAGTATATGAATTAAATGAGATGCTCCACACCAGGGACTGGGTGAAGCCGGGCCGCGTCAGACAGACAGACAGATAGACAGACAGACAGACAGACAGATAGTCGGGAACGGGAGCTTATATGACTACTTATATGAATTAAATGAGATGCTCCCCACCAGGGACTGGGTGAAGCCGGGCCGGGTCAGCCAGAGACAGACAGACAGACAAACAAGCAGACAGACAGACAGACAAACAGACAGACAGATAGATAGATGCCCGCCAGGGCCTGGGCGAAGCCGGGCCGGGTCAGCTAGTGTATATATATATATATATATATATATATATATATATATATATATATATATATATATATATATATATATATATATATATATATATATATGCTGCAGTAGATTTCCAACAATTTCTGACTCTAGTTCTACGCTCTGACAGCCTACCTGCTACTCGTCTATCTTTCTATGTTATTTTCCCATTTGATTTTCCCAGTTGAATTATGGCCTCATCTTACTCGTTTATCTTCGTCTTTTCTCTTCAGTCTGGTTTTTATAAAAATTTCATATTGATTAATGTGTCTCTATTTATTATCTCCATAACCTCTCTTGTCATATGCATGTTCTCTAAGATTTTAATATTATATGTACTCCGCTTGTTTCTGTTTAAAATATGCATATTCCTTTTGTAAGATGCATTTTTGTATTTTCCTGTTAACTGATACAAAAATATGTGTGAGAACATTAAACACTTTGTCTGTAATTTCAGCTGAATGAAGTCACAGGGAGTCAAGGTACGTATGTGTAAGTTAACAAGAAATTGATGTGAGTAGATTCTTACAAACACATGAATAACTAAACACCAGAAGAAATTTTACGTTGAGCAAAACACAAAAAATTAAGTATACAAAGAATGTAAATAGTAATGGAAAGAGATTGAATTAAAACACGTGGAAAGAGAGAAAAATAAATACATTGAAGCCAGAAAATCTGAGAAGAACGAAAGAAACAAGTAAAGTTCTAGTGTCTTATTGGTAGAACAGTTGCCTAGGAAGGCAGCTGGTTACATAATCTTGAAAATTAGTTACCTAGTATTTGCGAAGGCCTTTTATTTCACCTACCAATGTACTACTTTGAGTAAGCTTTGACATACGATGAAGAGAGTTCGTAATCATTTGCAGGCGAGTTTGATGCAGACTTCTTTGCGTTAATTTAGGTGGATGAGGCGTCGGTTGTTCAAAAAGAAAAGGCAAACTACTGAACGTAAATATTATCTAGTAAATCACAAACGGCTAAAAATAAATCCTGGGGTTGATTGCTACGTCATGTAAAGGACACACAACTAACTTTAGTGCACGCTTTAGTCTTTAACGGACATATAAGGATCAGTATCGTCTTCGACCACGTTATGAGAAGACAAAAACTGAAACATGTTGTGACAACCGGACAGATTTGTGGAAAGAGAGATAGAGGAAGACAGTGTGAGAAGATTCTTGACAGTCTTATGTCATGGCACGGAAGGGAGTCAACACACGAACTGATCCATGCCGTCGGAGATCGCAATTTGTGGAGTGGCAAGATCGCCCACGCCAGCCGGCAAGGCACTGTATGATGATAAGGGTCAGTGTGTGTTGAGTTAACAAGAAATAGATGTGAGTAAAGCAATACAGACAAATAAGAAGAATTATTGGTTTAGCCACGCAAAAATGAAGTATATACAAAGATGCTATAAATAATGGAAAGGGAATGACGTAAAACACTCAAGAATGTTTAGGCACATTCAATCAAGCAATCATGTGCCATGCCGAAAAGCGTGGGCGGTCATGACTCGCCATTTCACTCGATCACCAGTATCGTGGATCATCTCAGTGTTCCTGTCTCGTCCATGCCATGTGGCCAAGCCATCCAGATATTTTCCTCTCGGTCTTCCTCTTGGTCTGTTCCCTTCGATCTTGCCAGTTGTCACTAAGTTCTCCAATCCATTTCTTCTCATAACATATCCAAAAAAATTTGACTGTCTACGTCTAATTTCTCTAATCAGTTTACGATGTTCATTTGTCTCCTGTAGTACTTGGTCATTGGTTTTTCTGTCTGTCCATGGTATTCTTTACATTTTCCTCAGAAACCGCATTTCTGCAGCCATCAGATGTTTTTCAGCTTGACTACTCACTGTCCAAGTTTCACATCCATACAAAAGAACGGGCTCTATGTATCCCCTCAACACTCTTTTTCTCGTTTCAATTGACATCTTTGTATTGGTCAGAATGTTTTTCATCTTGCTAAAGGCTACTTTCGCCATGGCGATTCTTATTCTAATCTCTTCAAGGCATCTCCAATCAGATGTTATGACTGTTCCAAGATAATTGTACCGATTCACATGTTGAAGAATATTCCCATTTTCTGTATATTACATTGTGGCACTTCTTTCTTCCTAGTGACGACCATAACCTGAGTCTTTGTACAATTTAATTCTAACCCCAGTTGCTCACTGTGTACAACAACCGCATCTACTAATTGTTGCAGGTCCTGCGCATTGTCTGCAATTAATACTGTATCATCTGCATATCTAATGTTATTGATGTTTCGTCCTACAATGCTGATTCCATTTATATCCTCTACATTTCTGAAGATATTTTCACTGTATAGGGAAAAAAGATCTGGAGACATCACATATCCCTGCCTAACACCTCTCTTAATTGACTGATACTGTCCCACTTCACTATCAATCATTATTGCAGCTTGTTGTTTCCAATATATGTTATTTATAAGTCTAATGTCTTTCCCATCAGTTTATAGATCTGCAAGCATATCCACCATGTTTACATGTCTAACTCTATCAAAAGCTTTTGTGTAGTCAATAAAGCAAAGATGTATATCCTTGTTTACTTCTATAGCACGTTCAATAACTGTTCGCAGCATATACACAACATTTACTGTACCCTTTCCTTCTACAAACCCACATTGTTCTTCCCCTATTTCAGGTTGTATCTTCTTCCTCACTCTTTGCATGATAATTCTTAGCAAAATCTTTGTGATGTGACTCATTATACTAATTGTTCTATGTTGATCACATTCCAAGGTTCCTGATTTCTTTGGGATTGCAATAAATACAGAGTTACATAATTCAGGAGGTATATCTCCTGTATCATATAATGTGTTCAGCAGTCTGGTGACTTGCTCTAGTCCAAATTCTTCTAAAGCTTTAATCATTTCTGTTGTGATGTTATCTGCACCGGGGGCCTTGCCAGCTTTCATATGCTTAAGAACATTTTGAACCTCCATCTCCAAAATTGGCGGTCCTTCATTATTAAATCTAATATCATACTGTTCGTCTCTGTTATCATCATAAAGGTGTTTCACATAATCTGTCCATACATGTAGAATCTGGTCTTTTTCTATTATGATTTTGCCATATTTAGTTTTTAGACACCCTGTTGATGTACTTGTTCTTTTATTAGTAAGTTCCTGCATTCTTTTGTGAACTAATTTTGTATTTTGACTGTTGTGATGGTTGTCAATTTCTAAGCACTTTTCCCCAATCCATGGTTCTTTTGCCTCCTTACATAATATTCTGACTTGCCTGTGAATTTCTTCATATTTGACAGAATTATTTTTGTTGAGTCTTCTTGTTTCCATGAGGTGTAAAATTTCTTCAGTCATCCATTTCTTACGACCCACCTTCTTTAATTTTGGAATAGTTGTTTCTGCAGCCACATTGATTGAATTCTTCAACGTTTCCCATTGATCATCCACATCCTGGAATAGGATCTCTAGATCAGACAATATTTCAAATCTGTTCTGTACTTCTATGTTGAATTTGTTTTGTATTTCCTTGTCATTACTCAATGTACACAAATCATAATTAGTGTTTCCTGTTATATACTTGACTTTCTTTAACTTTATCCTCAATGTTCCTGTAAGAAGTCTGTGGTCACTATAACAATCAGCACTGGGAACTGTTTTTGCTAATGTTAGCGCGTTTCTAAATCTTCTGCTAATGAGAATGTAGTCAATCTGGTTTCTAATCCTGGTATCAGGACTCCTCCATGTCCATAATCTTCTAGGGTGTTGCTTAAACCAGGTGTTTCCTACAATCATTTCCTGTTCTTTTGTTCACTCTACGAGTCTGTATCCTCTTTCATTTCTCTCTCCTAAACCATAGTTTCCTACTGTGTATCTAGCCCCTTGATGTCCCACTTTTGCATTGAAGTCCCCTATTATGATGTTTATTTCTGAATTTTTACATTTCTTTAAGACTAACTCTATGTCATTATAAAATTCTTCTACACTATCTTCACTGGATTCTCCTGTTGGGGCATATACTTGAATAATATTTATGCTAAAAGGTCTGCCACTTAATTTAACTAGTAGAACTCTGTCCGACACGGCCCAATATCCTTGAACAGATTTTGATGTTTTCCGGTCCAAAATAATTGCCACTCCCCTATGACGATCTTCACCTCCAGAATAAATAATCTTGAAATCTTCATCTATCTTAATGCCTGCTCCTGTCCATCTCGTTTCGCACATACCTAAAATATTAATTTTTTCCCCTTTCAATTTCTTGTTTTATGTTCTCTAATTTTTCGTCGTCGTTTAACGTCCTAACGTTCCATGTTGCTAATTTTAACGTCTCTGCCCTTGTCTTGCGATGATCAGTCTTTAAGCGAATCATGATGTACTAGGCACTTTTAAAGAGGTAGTTTGCCGTTGCTTTCCTCTATGGCAGTGACCGTACTGGTGGGAGACCGCAGCCATTGACTCAAGAAGAGCTCCTCTGCCTGCCGTCGTGAAACTCGAGACCATGACCAACAAATATCTGTCGGCTGCCCTCAAAATTTCATCCACCACCTGCCTTCCATGGCTTCTTTTGAAAACTTCCAATAAAAGAACACAAAATAACATCACATAATACACAGGAAAACACTATTCACAGGAAATCCATAGGAAATCACACGAAATCCAAAGGAAAACACTAAATAGCGTCCCACTGAAGAGTAACGCGTCATTTTGTCGCCATTGTACCGGAGGCACATTACGAGAAGAAATAAACTGGAGAACTCGGTGACAACTGGTAAGATTTAGGGAAAAAAGAAGAAGACGGTGAAGGCAGAAAGGCCTTTATGGATGGCTTGGCCACATGGCATACTTGAGACAAAAATACAGAGCTGGTCCATGATATTATGGTAATCGTATGAGATAGCGAAACATGACCACCCACGCTTATCGGCATGGTACACGATGATGATATGTGTTGAGTACTTTTAAAGATCTCATACATCAGTTTAGATGGACAAAGGAAACGTCTAAGATTGCATCATATCTTATCTTCTCCCTCAATAAATATAAGGTCCCTTTTTTTACGCTTTAAGGCGTATTGGGTATATGACATTGGTGCCATATTTTCATAGACCAATCAGCACACGCCGGCTTCCTGGCCTAGAGGTTAGCGACTTTTCTCCGTAATCTCGTATACTCTCGTAAGTAACGTGGGGACGGTGAGAATCAGCAGTGGTTCGAATCGCGTCGGTAACTTACGGGGTATGTGAGCCGGCCGCTCAGAAAAATATGGCAAACTACTGAGCGTAATCTTGCCAAGAAATCAACAATCAGCTGAAAGATGCTGATGTTGACAGCGATGTCCTGTAAAGGATATGCAAACTTTAAAAAAAAAATCAGCACTCGATGGTTAATGGGGTCAATATCACTCCGGACGACTCTACTTCCAGAACATTTTCTGGTACATATTTTAAGCTGGCTCTACCTGGGAGCCCAGGTTCAGTAAAAAGAATCTCCGCTAGAAGAATGGGACCTAACATAAACTTTCAGTACTTAATATATGATAATCTATTATGTCGCAATACACGTTCACACAGTCTAATTCTTTAAAATGCCCCATAGATATGCGTCATCTATTTTGATGCAATGGAGTAACTTATTCTGGAGGTCGTGGACATCACAGTATCGAGATCAGATGTTGTTCTGGACCAGGCTCTTCCAGACTGTGGTAAGTCTATCATCGCATATTGACACATAATATGTTGATATAATAATCGTAACTTCCATCATCCTTTACAGTCCGTGCCACGTGACGTGGTCGTCATGAAAGTCCACAACCTCCTGCCTAGAGTTGTGGTCAATCATTGTTTACATTGCATCATACCCATGGCTTGTTCGTCATTCTTGTCCACATACAACTGTCTCAAGTTGTCGTCAGTCATTTTTCTATACTGCGCCATGCTTGCCCATAGCCGCCTGACTCCAATTGCCAATAATTCCCTACATTGATGTTTCTTCATTCTGCGATCTGTTGGACCTGATTATATATACTGTAAAACAAACAAAAGAAAAACGCGTAGCTACTGAAGGCACACACGCAGCCATAATTTTGACATTCAATAATTTCTTTTAATTTAATGAGTTAATTGTTTAAATTTCACACCTTAGGGTTCAAACAAGTTGAGCTGAGTTGAGTCAAGAACCGACATCACTGCACTCAGGACATTCCCATACGTGCTCAGTCCCCTCGTTCAACAGCCAGCGAAGAGTCATACTACTAATCGTTCCCACCGCTATGCGATTAAATGTTCTCCTGGTATTCCCTCTCAGTTTTGAAATTCTTCCACAACCCCTGCCAATCCCCCGCAATCTCACTCTTTCCACATGTGGGTTCTCAGTCTGTTCCTCCGCCTTCTCTATCTGGTCCCACAAGCGCACGACCACCCCCCCTTGTCCATAGGCAAGATACCACCAAGAGGTGCATTCCTTGCTAGCCTATCAGCCTGTTCATTCCCCCGTACACCCGCATGGCCAAGGCAAAATATCCATACAATTCTCACAATCTGTGACCTCTGAAGCGACGAGAGCCATTCCACACGAAACATTCCTTTCTCCACCTTGCTAAGCATATTCTTTGAATCCGTAATGAACAAAACGTGTGTTGCAATAGTCTCCTCTAGCCACCGGAATGCCGCTGTTATTGCCTCCACCTCCATTCTCATGCTGGGGGTCTTAGTCTCATATACCAGGCTCTCCTTTTTCAAGACTAGCCCATTAGCCTTTGCAATAAAGCAGGGTTCAAACAATCAATTGGCAGTTAGTTGTTTTGCATCTGGGTCACCAGAGTTTATTTGGCGTACGGGCTTTCTTGTTAGTATAGTGTGTAGCCTCCTCTTGCATCGATCAACAATTGGCTTCTTCTGGGCACGGATGCGATCAGACTCTGATGTGTGCCTGTGGAATGGCTGCCCACTCATCCTGGAGTGCCTGGAACAGATCACGACGACTGGCCGGAGAAACATCTCGGCGACAAATACGTCTATGCAGCTCATCCCACGTGTGCTCATTATGACAATGGCTGGAGACAGGGATGGCCAGGGAAGGGTGAGAATATTGTTGGCAGTCAAGAACTGCGTGGTCAACCGTGCACAATGGGGTCTGGCACTGTCCTGTTGAAAGACAGACGTTTGGGTAGCCAAAGGTTGAAGGACATGGGGACGAAGAATTTCATTGACATATCGTTGCGCATTCAAGCCTCCTTTAATGTGCACCAATTGGCTCATTCCGTTGTAACTGATCATACCACACACCATTGCACTCTTTCACCATGCGGCAGAGATTCATCAACGCAATTGTGGCAAAACGTTGGGACATGCTGGTTGGCCCAAACAAGTCGATTTTGGCGATCGCGGGGCGTAAGGACAGGTTCTCGGTGAGGTCATTGTACCCGAGGTCCAGCGTCATGCGGTCTGTTCGAGACAGTTTGATCAGATACATGACGTCCTGCGTGCAATGATTGGGCATTTAAGGAAGCTGAGGTGACGAAGTCAAATAAAGCGATCCTCCGCTGCTGTTGTCGCTCTGGGTCGTCCACTGCGATGCTGGTGTGCAGCTGAGCGTGTGCCATAGTCATCTGATGGTACTCTGATGCACGTTTAGGTGCCGGGCAACCTGACTTTGACTTTCGCCTACATACAGTCCTCCAATAGCAGTGTTGCTTAAATTTATTTAATAGAGACGCCATTAATGTCTGCTTGTAAAAAAATGAACTGAATTGGTTTGTGTTTAGTCTAAAATTAGTACCTGGAAATGTCTTGGAAAGTAAAGGCGGCTGGCGAGTTACTGGTCACATTACCCACCGACTTCTGGTTAGGTTAAAACCATATGCGGGAGTCTCTGTGGCGAAGTGGTCAAGCCGTTTGACTCGTGCTCCGAAGGTTGTGGGTTCGATTCCGGGCCGCGTCCTTCGGTTTACGAGTTAAATGTTTCGGAGACTCCTGTGGGTCGTCGCTAAAAGCTACGGAGTTCGTGCTTTGTGCGACGCTTTCCGTGCTGCGGAAAGAGACCGAGCCATATGGGATAAAACCCGGTGCAATGAAGTCGACCCTGTCGACATTTTAAGCGACTTTTTTAAAACCATATGCCCAACACGCCTTACAGCGTGAAAATGGGTCCTATATTTATTTACTTACTTATTCGCTGTATCACGTCAGGTGCATACAGTTAGTATTACATATTGGATTGTTAATTTATTTTCCAGTTTATGGCTTTAATCCTCGGCCTGATTTACTTTGACCTGGACATTAACCAGAAAGGTGTGACAGACATCAATGGCGGATTGTTCATCATCGTCACAAACATCAGCTTCACCAACATGTTTGCAGTGCTCACGGTAAGCTGGGGCAGGATTAACTGTTAAAGCTGTCAACATTAAATTAATACAAGAACAGTGGGCAAAATAGCTATATAAGAAGGCAAAAGCAAACATTCAAGGGCAAAATGGCAGCACGCTTTCATCGGCATGAAAGCTATATAACATGAGAAGAACCATCGTTTTGTAATGTGAAACTGTCCGTTAGAAATCCTATTTCCTGCTACTTATCACACTAGAAGATCGTCGGCGGTAATCCCAACACCTGTTTACAAAATCCACATATAATATAAATGACCTTATTTTAGTAGGTTTTCTACGATAATTTGAACTGTTGCTAGAATGTGCATCGTATCGTCTACTCTTGACGATCTAGTTTAGTTTAGTTGATGGATCAACATCACGGTACAAGGGTGGAACCCATAAGTGCTCCGTTCTACTCCTAACTCAAACCTGAGTCTGGAGAAACTCAGCTCAGTGCACGAACTCCTTAGCACCGGCGAGGATCCTGAAATACTTTGGATAGATTTTTAACTCGAAATTTTGCCCGGGCAGCACCGTTAGGCTACGCTTTTTCGATTACCAACTGCCAAGGGAATTTTTACGTGCGCAACAATGCACACGGGCGTCCGATCTCACTACCCAGAGATCAGGGGAAATTTTATTACTAGAAGTCCACGAGAAAAGATCCCGGCCATCACGGGCCTGAACCCGGGACCTCCAGCACTCGAGGCGGACACCATACTTCGAGACCACGCAGCGGCCCCCCCCCCCCCCCCCAATAAATCTTGACAATTTATAACGGCTAGGTAATTTGTTTTTATTTATTTCTTTTATCAAGTTATATCACAGAGCGGGCACTAGACTGGGTTTTGGTTTATTGATTGGTTGCGTAGGCGTTCGTGTATCTAAACAGAGCTCCAGCCCTGGTATTCTATGTCAATTCTACTGATATATTTCTTCAATGTCACCGCCATAGGCTATCTAACATAATTTCTCTCGGTCTTCCTCTGCCGCGATCTTTCCTGTTGCCACGATGATGGCAAAGAACACTGCCTCTTTCTTATAGATTACTATAATTTTCTACTGTGTTTCTTTCTTCAGTGCAAAGAATATTCCCTCTTTCTTGTAGATGACTATAATTTTCTACTTCTTTTTCCCAATTTTCTTGTAGATGACTATAATTATTTTTACATTTATTGGACTCTTCAAGGAACTTGTTGCTAGCTACTCTAGCAGCCCGAGATATTCACAACATTCGTCTCAGACACCATCTCTCCATTGCTTCCAAGCTCTTCGTAATTTCTTCTTTCACAATCCAAGATTCACTATCACATAGTAGAAGGGATTCTATACAACATGTTACAACTCTCTTTCTGACATTTATGATTGTGACTTATTGCATAAGAGGCATTTCATCTTTTGAAATGCAGCTTTTGATTGGCTATTTCTGCTCTTAATCTGTCACGCATCTTCCATCGGTTGTTAGCCTTTACATACATGACTTCAGTAAGTTGGTTATCCGGTGATTTGCTGGGGATGAAATGGCACAACCAGAATGATGTTGTTTTCTTGTGTATATGTTACATGTATTCTACAGTATCTTGTTTTATCTAAACAAGGCCGTATATTCTTGGCATAATTTCTGGTCTAGAAACACATACTTGTACATAAAATAAATGATACAGATAAGATAAGTTAGTTGCATATCGTTTACAGGACGTCGCAGTTAATGCCAGCATTTTTTGCTGTTGTGATCTCTTGGCAAGTTTACCTTCAGTAGTCTGCCATTGACAGACAAGATATGAAGTTGAAATTATATGGCACCTTGAACATTAGTGTATAATATAATAGACAGGTTAAGTTTTATAACGTATAACAGACAGTTATATTGTGTAATGTATTCAAATAACAGCCAGTTGTAGTATCATAATTTATAAGACAGTTGTATTATCATAATCTAAAATAGACAGTTATATTGTATAAAGTATAACAGACAGTGACAGTTATATTGTATAGTGTACGTTCTAATCCACTATAACGTTTAATGCCGCCAAAGATGGAAAACATCTAATGACAATGGAAATGTGGTTTCTATTCAATGAATACCATGGACAAAAAATAAAATCAAAAAACACCAACGAGCAAGTCGCACAAGAAACAAATTAAAACCGTAACTTATTAGAGAAATTAGAACTGCAATAAAAGTAGAGAACTTGGTGACAATTGGTGAGATTGGAGGAAAAAGACAAGGGAAAGGCAGAAAAGTAAATGGCTTGGCCAAACGGCATACCCGAGACAAAAACACAGAGCTGATTCACGGACTCTGGTGATCATGTGATATGATGCCCACGCTTATCGACATGACACATAATGATAATAATTTCAGTTCACGAGACATGCAGCTGCTAAGAAGACTGTAAGTACATACCATGGAATTAATTATATTCTGTATAACCATTGTTAGTAAAGTAATATATTACTCAAGTGAATACTATGAATTTCAATGTTTTTGTTTTATATCAGTCTTTTCCAGAGGAAATGGGCATAGCCATGCGAGAATATGGGTCTGCGCTTTACAGGATAGACAGCTACTTCTTCACCAACACAATAGCCGAGGTTTGTACACAATATATGTTGTGTATTCATAATTACTAAAGTTCCATGGTGGTTACTAAAAATAACAGTATCATATACCACTCACGTACACACGCATATACACTCACAAACAAACATGCCCGTATATTCCCCCCACAGATATATACAGCGGCGCTATACACAAGTTGTGTAGCAGTAACCCACTGCGGTTCAGTGAAGTGTTGTCACATTGTGAAGACCAGGGTGCTGGTATAGATAGGTCGTCTGTCTTTTACTTCCCTAGCCAAGTATGGTCATTAAGTTGAAGTTGACAATAACATACTTAAGCCCATTCAGGGAACGTTATCAATCTAGTCCTAATCCCAGCGAGTCTATATGTGCTGTGGTGAATAATGGCTTACATCAGTGATTCTCAACCTTTTTTGGCCCATGCACCCATTCACCATATATTCAGAATGTCACCCCCCCCCCCAGGTTTTCGTATTTCCTCCCTATAAATCCCCCCCCCCCTTTACACATTATACGTAAAAATGGAAGCTAAACTTAATAACACATACTAGAACAAGTCTAGATGACGTCTATATAAGAGATCATTTGCGGGTCTACTTACGTTATACAACGAATTGAAAAAGAGCTAGAAGTACAGAGCCATAAAGTATAGAGGGAAAAACAATACCAAGTAATCGTTTCTTGTTTTAACGCGATCTTGAATTAATCTTAATTCATGGAAATCCTAAAATTCCCCCCCCCCCCCCCCCCGGTTGTGAACCACTAGCTTACATCCTAATACATCTCCTGACATTATATTTTACGAATAAATGTACTGCTTTTCCACCAAAATACCACATCATTATCATCAGTCAGTGCCATCTCCTTAGTGAATGTTGGTGGTAACGAATATTCAGCAGATTCTGTTCTGAGCCTTCTTTATATATTCTGGTCTGGTTTTTTAAAAATTCGCATATCCTTTACAGGACATCGCTGTCAACAGCATCATCTTTCAGCTGTCTGTTGATTTCTTGGCAAGATTACGCTCAGTAGTTTGCCATTGCTTTCTGAGCGGCCGGCTCAGTTATCCCGCAAGTCCCAGTTCTCGCCCGCTACGAGACTCTGCGTGATAAACGGGATTACGGAGAAAGTGTTGTAACCCCTCGGCCAGCGAGACCGGCATATTCTGGTCTACATACTGCATAAATCTTAATTTTGCCAATCCATTTACACCTTTAACGCCCTTTAGCTTTTTCCCATTAACTTTTCTTAAGTATTCTTCGTTTGCATTTCTTTCAGAAGCAATATCATAATAATGAGTTATTCTAGAACTTTTTGTCTATGTCAGAATCCAAAATTCGCTCCCAAGTCTTGTGAGAACCCGCTTCTCAAATGTCTCAATTTTTTTTAAATTTTAAGCCCCATTCTGTAAGACAAGATCCACATTTCTACTTCACAAAGCAGCGATAGATATATACAGCATTCAATAAGCTCTGTGTTCGGTTTCTATGATATTTGTTTGGAGATAAATAAATAGTCACTTTAAAAAATGTACACTTTGCCATTTCGATTCTCTTCAGGATTTACAGGTCACATGCTACCAACTGGCATTTGCTTTTTATCAAGGGGGGGGGGTTTTTTAAAAAAAAAAAATTTTTGATTTGAGCACATATGGGCATGAAAAGAATGAGGCAAAGAATGTTAGCAAAGAAACTTTCACGGGTCCTATGACACTATCGGGCATTGGGGGGAAAAAATTTCGAAATTTCATTTCCATAAGCAAAATTCCTTATGGGGGATTTTGAAAAAACTTCAATTGTTACAAATAGGGTTTTTTTATAAGAAAAAATTTTTTTAAAAATTTTAGTTTTTTTTGGGACTTTTTATGTTTGAAAAAATTTTTTTGCAAAGACTTTTTATATTGGAATTTGTTTTCTTTTTGTCCATGTTTATTTTTTTTTTTTCCCCCCCCTGTTTTTTTTTTTTTTCCGTTTCCCCCCGGCTTTTTTTCCAAGGTTGTTCCTTAAATTGTTTTTTGTATTTCCTTCTGTTAATCCTAATTTTTTTTTCTTTATTTTTTTTCCTTTTCCCCCCTTCTTTTTTTTCTTTTTCCTTTTCGCCGTTTGGTCCAGTTTTTTCCTTTTACTTTTTTGTTTTCTCTCTTTATTATCCTTTATGCCAATTTTTATCATTTTTTTTTTTAACACCCCCTTTTATTTTTCATAAATATTTAGTCCCCCTTTTTTTTTTTTTTAAAATAACCCCCTATTGTTTTGTATTATTTTTTTCTAAAAGTTTTTCCGGGGCCCTTTCCTAAACTTTTGTCTTTAAAACATTTCCTTTTTATTTTTTTTCTCTTCATTTTTTTATACTTTTTTTTTATAAAACCCCACTTTTTCATTTTATTCTTTTTCCCCCCTGTCAAAATTGCTTCCTAAATTTTATTTGCTAACAAGATTCAAAGAAATTTTTTGCCTTCTTTTTTTTTTTTTTAAAAATTTTTCCCAAACAATTGGTTTCCTTTTTTAAAATATTACGATTTTCCCGGAAAAGGATTTGTTTTTGTAACCCTTTTAAAAATTTAAATTTTTTTGGAAAGTCTTTTTTCCCCGGTATAACTTAGGTATTACCGTTTCAAAAAATTTTGGCCCAAACATAAATAATTTTTTGGGGTTTGTACACCAAACCACTAAAATCTTTTAAATCAACTCTTCCCATTTTTAAAAAAAAAATATTATTTACTATCCAAAAAGTTCCCTTTTTACAAATTACAATTCCCCCGTGTGAAAGGGAAAACCATCAAACCTTTTTCTTCCTTTCATTAAAATACAATTTTTAACCTTTCAATTTTTTCCTTTTGCCAAAATTGCTTTTCCAATTTCTCTGTAACTTGGGGGGGGGTTGCCCCATTTTATTACCTTTCCAAAACAACCAAAATTTTGTAACCAAAACTAAAATCGGGTTCCCCCTAGGTTTTAAAAAAATTTTTCCCGTACCATGGTTCTATTTGAAAATACAATCCCTTTTATAAAGGGGTTTGGGCTCCTGGGTTGCCTAAGTTTTTTCCAAAAATGAAAAGGGTTTTCAACATTTTTTGGGAAATTTTTTTATTTGCTACAACCCTTTTCCAAGGGGCCTTTTTTCCCCCAATTTCAGTTGACCACTTGCATAAATCTTTTTTTTGGGGTCTCGTTTTGTTGCTTTTTGTCCTTCGTCCGGGTTTCGTCTTTCTCCCCCTTCCCTTGTTTTTGTCCTTTTCCTGCTCTTCTTTTTGGTTGTCTCTGTCTGTCTTTTCTTCGTGTTTCTTCTTTGTTGCGTCGCTTTTTCTGTCTGTCTTTGTCGCTTCGCTGTTTTCTTCTTCTTTTTTTGTCTGTCTGTCTGTCTGTCTGTCTGTCTGTCTGTCTGTCTGTCTGTCTGTCTGTCTGTCTGTCTGTCTGTCTGTCTGTCTGTCTGTCTGTCTGTCTGTCTGTCTGTCTGTCTGTCTGTCTGTCTGTCTGTCTGTCTGTCTGTCTGTCTGTCTGTCTGTCTGTCTGTCTGTCTGTCTGTCTGTCTGTCTGTCTGTCTGTCTGTCTGTCTGTCTGTCTGTCTGTCTGTCTGTCTGTCTGTCTGTCTGTCTGTCTGTCTGTCTGTCTGTCTGTCTGTCTGTCTGTCTGTCTGTCTGTCTGTCTGTCTGTCTGTCTGTCTGTCTGTCTGTCTGTCTGTCTGTCTGTCTGTCTGTCTGTCTGTCTGTCTGTCTGTCTGTCTGTCTGTCTG
>JACEFZ010028216.1:147500-150000 GCA_014155875.1 Cepaea nemoralis
ATGTATGTATGTATGTATGTATGTATGTATGTATGTATGTATGTATGTATGTATGTATGTATGTATGTATGTATGTATGTATGTATGTATGTATGTATGTATGTATGTATGTATGTATGTATGTATGTATGTATGTATGTATGTATGTATGTATGTATGTATGTATGTATGTATGTATGTATGTATGTATGTATGTATGTATGTATGTATGTATGTATGTATGTATGTATGTATGTATGTATGTATGTATGTATGTATGTATGTATGTATGTATGTATGTATGTATGTATGTATGTATGTATGTATGTATGTATGTATGTATGTATGTATGTATGTATGTATGTATGTATGTATGTATGTATGTATGTATGTATGTATGTATGTATGTATGTATGTATGTATGTATGTATGTATGTATGTATGTATGTATGTATGTATGTATGTATGTATGTATGTATGTATGTATGTATGTATGTATGTATGTATGTATGTATGTATGTATGTATGTATGTATGTATGTATGTATGTATGTATGTATGTATGTATGTATGTATGTATGTATGTATGTATGTATGTATGTATGTATGTATGTATGTATGTATGTATGTATGTATGTATGTATGTATGTATGTATGTATGTATGTATGTATGTATGTATGTATGTATGTATGTATGTATGTATGTATGTATGTATGTATGTATGTATGTATGTATGTATGTATGTATGTATGTATGTATGTATGTATGTATGTATGTATGTATGTATGTATGTATGTATGTATGTATGTATGTATGTATGTATGTATGTATGTATGTATGTATGTATGTATGTATGTATGTATGTATGTATGTATGTATGTATGTATGTATGTATGTATGTATGTATGTATGTATGTATGTATGTATGTATGTATGTATGTATGTATGTATGTATGTATGTATGTATGTATGTATGTATGTATGTATGTATGTATGTATGTATGTATGTATGTATGTATGTATGTATGTATGTATGTATGTATGTATGTATGTATGTATGTATGTATGTATGTATGTATGTATGTATGTATGTATGTATGTATGTATGTATGTATGTATGTATGTATGTATGTATGTATGTATGTATGTATGTATGTATGTATGTATGTATGTATGTATGTATGTATGTATGTATGTATGTATGTATGTATGTATGTATGTATGTATGTATGTATGTATGTATGTATGTATGTATGTATGTATGTATGTATGTATGTATGTATGTATGTATGTATGTATGTATGTATGTATGTATGTATGTATGTATGTATGTATGTATGTATGTATGTATGTATGTATGTATGTATGTATGTATGTATGTATGTATGTATGTATGTATGTATGTATGTATGTATGTATGTATGTATGTATGTATGTATGTATGTATGTATGTATGTATGTATGTATGTATGTATGTATGTATGTATGTATGTATGTATGTATGTATGTATGTATGTATGTATGTATGTATGTATGTATGTATGTATGTATGTATGTATGTATGTATGTATGTATGTATGTATGTATGTATGTATGTATGTATGTATGTATGTATGTATGTATGTATGTATGTATGTATGTATGTATGTATGTATGTATGTATGTATGTATGTATGTATGTATGTATGTATGTATGTATGTATGTATGTATGTATGTATGTATGTATGTATGTATGTATGTATGTATGTATGTATGTATGTATGTATGTATGTATGTATGTATGTATGTATGTATGTATGTATGTATGTATGTATGTATGTATGTATGTATGTATGTATGTATGTATGTATGTATGTATGTATGTATGTATGTATGTATGTATGTATGTATGTATGTATGTATGTATGTATGTATGTATGTATGTATGTATGTATGTATGTATGTATGTATGTATGTATGTATGTATGTATGTATGTATGTATGTATGTATGTATGTATGTATGTATGTATGTATGTATGTATGTATGTATGTATGTATGTATGTATGTATGTATGTATGTATGTATGTATGTATGTATGTATGTATGTATGTATGTATGTATGTATGTATGTATGTATGTATGTATGTATGTATGTATGTATGTATGTATGTATGTATGTATGTATGTATGTATGTATGTATGTATGTATGTATGTATGTATGTATGTATGTATGTATGTATGTATGTATGTATGTATGTATGTATGTATGTATGTATGTATGTATGTATGTATGTATGTATGTATGTATGTATGTATGTATGTATGTATGTATGTATGTATGTATGTATGTATGTATGTATGTATGTATGTATGTATGTATGTATGTATGTATGTATGTATGTATGTATGTATGTATGTATGTATGTATGTATGTATGTATGTATGTATGTATGTATGTATGTATGTATGTATGTATGTATGTATGTATGTATGTATGTATGTATGTATGTATGTATGTATGTATGTATGTATGTATGT
>JACEFZ010028216.1:155000-232500 GCA_014155875.1 Cepaea nemoralis
ACTAAGGGGGTTAGTTTTCGAGACCTTGGTAAAAAATAAGGGTACTTTTCTGTTAATTCACCCCAAACAAACAGAATCCCAGTGTATGACGTCACATCCAGGGTTTCCCTGTGTTGCGCCGTAGCTCGGTGCGCAATTCTATCGGTGTGCAATGTTCTATGCGGCGGTGGAGCGCTATTCTTGCGGTGGCCAGAATCGAAAAATGTCAGCAAGAATGGTGTTGAACAGATCGAGACCAGCGCATTTAGTCTGTCGACGCCACATGAATTCGCACATGTAGGACACTAGTAGATGTCTGGTGTGTTAACTTCTGCCTCTTGTTTCTCTCCTTGGCCGTTCTCCACATGCGCTCGATGCATTGAGTATGTGTTGGGTCCACAAAGTTGTGGGAATGGTTGACTGTGAGATGCGTCAATTCGGGAATACTTCCAATTCCGTCGTACGCACGCCAGAGGTCGGAGACTGCAGTTGTGCCAGGCCGAATGTGTGTCATGATCCAGCGGCAGAAGCGTTGCTGCTGTTCTGTCTGGAACACAGAACATGAAGCAGTCGGCTGTTTCACGACAGATGCCACCAAATACCCACTGTTGTGGCAACACTCGTCTCACATGATGTTTGCGCCTTGTAAATAGGCTCTCGTCTATCTCAATAGTGGGTATTTGAGTCCTCCGATTACTACGGGATTGACTAACAGTTTGTTGGCACAAAGACACACACATGCAGTCACACAGAAACGGTTACCAAAGCCAAAGAAACACTGTGGTGTAGGGGGGGGGGGGGGGGGCAATTGAAACGCACTGACACGCACACAGAGGAGATCACCGCCAGTGCTAAATATAGCTGGTGACCCTAAATATAGCTGGTGACGTTTGTTTGGGGTGAATTAACAGAGAAGTACCAAAATAAGTTCCTAGTTTTATTTGAGTTCTAAAAGAGAAAGCACATGAAGTCATCAAACTAGATTATTTTGTTTAGCTATTTGCGCTTCACGCACATTCAGTTCATGAGGTGAACTAAACAAATTCTAGCGAATCAAGAGGTTATTAAAAGACGCTGCCGATGGATTCGACATACATTGGGAAAACCTGTTAATAGTGTCACTGCAAAGTCCTTTCTCTGGAACCCATAGGAGAATAGAAATCCTGCAGATATGAATAAACACTTTACAAGATAAATTGATACATATTCGCTCGCACGTGTATGTATGTGTATGTATATATATATTGATCTTATCTTGATCATACTTAATCTAAGTAGGATATCCGGTTTGCTCTTCGCTCATCATTTTTCTATATTTATGAACAGCCACGTTAAACACCTCAATTGATACAAACAACATTGAAGAAAATAACACTCATAATAAACAAACTGCTTTTCTTTCAAGCGATTTGATAAACGAGTTCTGTTGACTCACGCAAAATGACTTTACCCTATATATTACTTTAACGGTAGATGGGGTTTGTGACAGCGTTTGTAAAGAATTCTAATTCTGTTTGACAGCTCCACCCCTGATTACTTCGTCTGGATGGACGCAATTTCCTGGTTTAAATATTCTTACGAAATCATGATGATTAACCAGTGGGAGGATTTGGACTATATAGGTACAGTATCTGTAAAAGTGTTATGTGATAGTAAAATCTCAAATGTAGGCAGGCTGACCTTCAGACAAATAGCCTACAAACAGGCCTATAGAACGACACACGAAGAACTAAATATTTACATTATATTATGGTGATTTCGGATATGAGTGATTGACCCTTTCCGCAATCATTAAAGAAGACTATCGTGGCTTTTGACCTTAAATGTTACCACACAAAAAAGTTTTTAGAATATCGTGGACCAAGAAGAAAACAAATACTGATATTCTACAAGATCTTTACATTGAAGAAAACAGACTCATAAACAGTGTCATGTCTCGGAAAATGAAATACTTTAGCCATATTAAAGGTCAGTGGCTTTGAAAGAACTATGATAGCTGACGGCATAGTTCCTTGAAGAAGGAGCTGGAGTCTATCTGCATGAAGATGGATATTACACACTGTAGAAACCTTGTATATAGGAGAGCAGGAGGAAGGAGAACTAGCTATGGATCTAGGAACTTTATTGCAGGTCGCAAAGAAAGCGAAGTTCTGCAAAGGATCCGATACACCATGATTATTAAGGAATATTAATTGTTAATCTTTCCCCTGTCGTCTGTGTTAAAATATATGTATCATGATTACTCAGTGAATATTTACTATGACAACCAAGTAACTTTCTAAAATATGTGTGAGCGCATCGGATAAACATTCTTAGTCAATTTAATTTATTTGTGAAAACCTAGTAGGTGACTTGTTTGTGTGTTATCTCTGGCATGATAAATCCTAGTTGTAGAGTAATATTACTAACTTGTTTGTGTTAGCTCTGTCGTGATAAATCCTAGTTGTAGAAGATTATTGGTGCCTTGTTTGTGCGTTATAATTGGCATAAGAAATCCTAGTTGTAAAGGATTGTTACTAACGTGTTTGTGTGTTATAATTGGCATAGGAAATCCTAGTTGTAAAGGATTGTTACTAACGTGTTTGTGTGTTATCATTGGAATAAGAAATCCTAGTTGTAAAGGATTGTTACTAACGTGTTTGTGTGTTATCATTGGCATAAGAAATCCTAGTTGTAAAGGATTGTTACTAACGTGATTGTGTGTTATAATTAACATAAGAAATCCTAGTTGTAAAGGATTGTTACTAACGTGTTTGTGTGTTATCATTGGCATAAGAAATCCTAGTTGTAAAGGATTGGTACTAACGTGTTTGTGTATTATCATTGGCATAGGAAATCCTAGTTGTAAAGGATTGGTACTAACGTGTTTGTGTGTTATCATTGGCATAGGAAATCCTAGTTGTAAAGGATTGTTACTAACGTGTTTGTGTGTTATCATTGGCATAAGAAATCCTAGTTGTAAAGGATTGTTACTAACGTGTTTGTGTGTTATCATTGGCATAAGAAATGCTAGTTGTAAAGGATTGTTACTAACGTGTTTGTGTGTTATAATTAGCATAAGAAATCCTAGTTGTAAAGGATTGTTACTAACGTGTTTGTGTGTTATAATTAGCATAAGAAATCCTAGTTGTAAAGGATTGTTACTAACGTGTTTGTGTGTTATCATTGGCATAGGAAATCCTAGTTGTAAAGGATTGTTACTAACGTGTTTGTGTGTTATCATTGGCATAAGAAATCCTAGTTGTAAAGGATTATTACTAACGTGTTTGTGTGTTATCATTGGCATAAGAAATCCTAGTTGTAAAGGATTGTTACTAACGTGTTTGTGTGTTATCATTGGCATAGGAAATCCTAGTTGTAAAGGATTGTTACTAACGTGTTTGTGTGTTATCATTGGCATAAGAAATCCTTGTTGTAAAGGATTGGTACTAACGTGTTTGTGTATTATCATTGGCATAGGAAATCCTAGTTGTAAAGGATTGGTACTAACGTGTTTGTGTGTTATCATTGGCATAGGAAATCCTAGTTGTAAAGGATTGTTACTAACGTGTTTGTGTGTTATTATTGGCATAAGAAATCCTAGTTGTAAAGGATTGTTACTAACGTGTTTGTGTGTTATCATTGGCATAGGAAATCCTAGTTGTAGAGGATTGTTACTAACGTGTTTGTATGTTATCATTGGCATAAGAAATCCTAGTGGTTAGCGGATTGTTGCTGCCTTGTTTGTGTCTTATCTCTGGCATGTCTAATCCTAGCAGCATACGGATTGTGACTGTTTTGTCTGCGTCTTCTCTCAAGCATGTGTATTCCAAACTGTCAGTGGACTTGTGCTGACTTGTTTATGTATCTCATCTCTAGCATGTGAAAACAAAACTGTCAAAGCCAATGCCACTCAAGATGAGATCTGTAACGCACAGAAGTGTCTGTTCAGTAACGGACTTGAAGTCTTAGATTACAACAGTATGGACAAGGTATGTATACCCCAGTGCAATGCAGTCAGTTTTCTACACCGGCAGACCACATACATGCTGTTTACTTTCTCTTATATTGTAAGAAAATTAAGTCAAAGTAAACTAACTCCGCGAGGAGTATTGGAAAAATGTTTAGCCCAATTTTGATTCAATGGGTGATCTTTTCATAATGATGCCGAGACATCTATAATTCCCAGGAAATGTCCTCTTACTAATTTTAGGCCTCGTCTACTCGGGAGCCCAGGTCATCATTATGATCACATGTCCCTGCCAAATGCCGCATTCCAGTGGTTCTCAACCTTTTTTCTCATGCACCCCTTCACCATATGTTCAGGATGTCGACTCCCCCCTCCCCCTTTTAGTATTTACTCCCTATAAATTTCCCCCCCCCCTGCCCCTACACAGTATACGTAAAAATGGAAGCTAAATTTAATAACACATACTAGAAAAAGTCTAGACATCTACACAACACGAGATTTGCGGGTCTACTTACATTATAAAATGAATTTCAGCCGAGCGAGAAGTATAGAACCTTAAAGTATGGAGGGAAAAACAATATCAAGTAATCGGTTCTGGTATTAACGCGATCTTGAAATAATCTTAATTCCCCACATGGAAACCCTAAAATTCCCCCCTGAGGGAAGAATCCCCCACCAGTTGAGAACCACTGACGTATGCGTTCATGTTTTTCCACATATCTCGGTATCTGGTGTTCTGGAGCAATTCAATTAATTATAGAATCATGAATATTTGTTAAGATAATGTGGTGGTTTTGCTTAGGTTTCGCCATCCATGGGAATGGGGTGAGTTGAGATGAAGAAGGGAAGGTATGTTACATCTGCCTTTGCCAGCAATTTCCCAGTCAGGACAAATGTTCAGTTGCAAAGTTGCAGATGACAGAGATGATTTGGTAGGTATCATCGCCAGCGTCTCTTAGGGGCAAGGCCTCTTAGCTTTTCTTTATTGCCATGGTTATAATTTATAACAACTCTCGTTAGAACCATATAAGTCCATCACTTATAGGTTTCGAGAACATTTACAAAAAGACTTTAGAATGTTAGCTGTTTATGAAACTTACAGAGTTAACAATTCTGAAGCAGAAATGGGAAATTCCTCATGTTGCAGTATGAATCATTATTAATGTCATTAATATTTCAATTTTCGCACAAACTTCTTGTTATTACTTTTGATGGTACATATCTCCTTATATTAGCAATGCAGTTAATTGAATGTCGTAAACATCATGTTTAACATAATAAACTGTTTCTTAGGATGACGTAGGAAAAGATCTAGTCATCCTGGGAGCCATTTGTGCTGGTGTGTACCTCGTCACCTTCATATGTCTACTTATACGGGCAAAGCGATCCAAGGAATAAACAGACTGAACAACTAGTTCTTTCATCGGGCTCTCATGGCAGAAGGAATGTGTCAGGATATTACACTGCTACCGTTTTTACCCTTAATGAAGTACATTGTAAATACGTTTAATTTGATTATGTTAATATCTTAAAAATACCGACTGTACAGTATTGTCATTGTTTTCACACAATATAATGCAATGACATCTTAAAACAGGGTGATACATTCAATTACAATGCATACTGTTAAAAGTCAACAGACTTTAAAAAAAAAAGTTATGTTATAATACCACACCATATACATAATACACACACCATACAACGCATACTGTTTGAGGACAAATACATAGATTAATATGTACTGGCATATGTATGATTTTTACAGAAATATTTTCACAAGCGATAGCTGACGAGCCATAGACTAAGTTGATCAAGCTGGTTGGTTCACACTGTAGGATCCCCTCATGTTCGCCTATTAATTTGACTACATTTTGCCAACCAGTTCTTGTTTGTCTCGTTTAGCGTATTGTGTTATCACTATATAGATATTTTAGTGATGTGTTCTAGAATAATGTTTAGAAAACTTTAATTTAGCTTTATATATGACAAGATATCTCTAAATGGTCAAGAAAACAAGTTCAATCTTGTTGAGACATTAGATAAAAACAGAATGTCTATCAAATACTAGGTTTGATTATCAAATCTTTCTATAGCGTTACTGCTGTCGACAAATATTCCCCTCTGACCAGTGGAGCATTAGATCTAAAAAAAATATTGGTTGTCAGGGCTAACAGGTCATTAACATTTTTAACATATTAAATATTATCTAATGCTTATAAGTCAGACATGGGACAACGGATACTCACGCAAACCTCAGGTCCTGTATGACATCACACTGATGTTGGACAACAGGATGTCTTCATCCGACATACAGGACTTCACGCTGGAGATCACAGCCAGCTAACACAAGCAAGCATCTAATGCTTAAGGGGGTCCACTTCATTAAGGGCCCGTTTGTCAACGGACAAGCTGACATCCTGGCCTGTCCGCCACTGCTTATGACGTGAAGAGAATTAAAGATACTGTCGACACGAGGAACTAACACGACATAAGGGGAAGACATAAAGAAACCGCATATAGCTGAGAACGAGTCTGCTAGGATTATCACTTGCTAACAGCTGAGAGGGGGAGGCAGAGGCAGAGCAAGAGAAATGATGCTGGGTGGATTGAGACGGTGGCATAGAGGAAAATCAACAGCAGTTTTAATCCATAACACTAAAGAACAAGATCTGTGGAGAGACATGAACGCCTACGCCACCTGACAGGGCACTTGCTGACGATGAACAGCAGAGGTCGACGCTACCAGCAAACGGCATTAGGTTAGTTGTTTGCTGGGCATAGAAAAATTAGGAGTTGAAATAAAACACAGCGCAGAGACACCAGACTAACCACGGATGACGAGCTCATATCGGAGAGACAACAACCCTAACAGTGAACGTGGCACTTGGGACGATTTTCAGTGGCACGCTGGGTGATTGCAAATACAATATATGGTCTCATTAACAGATTAAGTGCCAAAAAAAAAGAAACAAACATAGGTTTGGGCCACACAAAGATGGATGATGAATAATGGAAGTAGCGATGTGTCACAGTTATGACTTAAAAGCTGTTAATATGGTAGCAGACATGTATTATAACGCAATGACAAAATGTCGGCCATATATAAGCCTATGGCAGATAGGGGAAGTCGCGTAAGAAATTATTCATCCAATGAAACCTAATCAATTAATCAAAATTAACTTTTAATAAAAATATAAGCATATAATTCCTTGCGAGCTTTCCTACCAAAATACAGCTTGCGTAATCATAGCTACAGCAACTAGAAAGACAATTTTAAGATTATCAAAACAGATTATTTGACAGAGCCTGAACACATCAGTAAAGAAACACGATCCACACACCAACCCGTTTTCTAGATGGTGTGCTTAAACTATAAAATGATTTTTCCGTACAGTTTCGTAATACCATTTCGATCAGTTTAATGTACAGTAAAATCATTTTTGACTATGCAGCTAATGTTCATTAAGAATGAAATCTGTACGCAGTTATTTGTACCGTTGCTGGTATTTTCACTAAGAGGGATACGCTACGATTGTTTAGGCATTGTATGGGATATTTGATTGTTTGTTTTTTATTTCGCCATCAAAAGACAAAATCCAAGAGCCCTTACGAACAGTAGTACACTAAATACTTGATGTATGAGGCGGGCTTCCTAACCTCTCCTCACATAATCTGTGAGGCTGACATTTTAATCTCTCATCACATAATGTGTGAGGCGGTCATTCTAATCTTTCGTTATATAATGTGTGAGACATGCATCGTAATCTCTCGTCACATAATATGTGAGACTGGTATGCTATTCTTTCGTCACATAATGTGTGAGGCGAGTATTCTAATCTTTTGTCACATAATGTGTGACGAGGTCATTCTGATCTTTCGTTATATAATGTGTGAATCATGCATCGTAATCTCTCGTCACATAATGTGTGAGGCCAGCATTCTAATCTTTCGACACATAATGTGTGAGGCCAGCATTCTAATCTTTCTTCACATAATGTAGGAGGTTGGCATACTAATCTGTCCTCACACAATGTGTGGTGCGGGCATTCTAATCTCTAGGTCACGCATTATTGTATGATTAAGAAATAAAAAAAAGGAACGTTGGGAATCGAAATGTGGTTCTAAAAATCAAGTGCTTATTCTTCTTCTTCTTCTTCTTCAGCATTCCGAGCCATTGAGGTTCTTTGCTGCAAATACAATCTGTCTCCATTCGTCTCTCTGGTGGACCTTCTCTTGCCAGTCGTTGATTCCAAGTGCTTGTAGGTCTGTATGTATATTATCTCTCCACCGCCTTCTTGGTCTACCTCGGGGTCTACGGTCATTTATTTCCTGAGTGTAAGCGAGTTTTGTTTCCCTATTATCTTCCATTCTTTCTATATGCCCCAGCCATTGTAGTCTATTAGCCTTCATGATACCAGTGATTAGCAATTACGCTGTAATATATTTACCGTGTTTCATCCGAAAATAAGACCGTCCCTTATATTAATTTTAGCTTTAAAAAAATGCACATGGGCTTATTTTCGGGAGATGTGATATTTAAAAAAAAATCACATACAAAAATCTACATTTATTCATGTACAAAATTCTACATTTATTCAAATACAGTCATACCAGTTTCTTCTGAAACGTCGTAACTCTCCAAATTCCATCTTATCAATTGTCTTTTGAAATCCTAGGCCCATAAGCACTGCAGTTTCATCCATGGCAATCAAGTTGGAGAGTTGGTGTTTAGAAAAGTAAATGCCATCAACAAAATACTTGAATGCAAGTGCACGTTTAGTAACTTCATTCTAGCTGGCGATCTTAACTAGGTCTATCATTTTAGAGGTAGGTCCTATATTAAATGCATCCTGAAAAATCATGCAATGGCTTATTTTGGGGGTAGGTCTTAATTTCGGGGAAACACGGTATATCTAATAGATATGCATGTTTTTTTTTTTTGCATATCGTATTTACAGGACGCTGCAGTCAACGCCAGCATTTTTCAGCTGCTGTGGATGTCTTGGCAAGTTTTTACATTGAATAGTTTGCCATTGCTTTCTGAACGACCTTCTCACGTACTTTTCTATAAGAAACCAACGCGGTGCGATCCGCTGCCGAATCTCGTGCAGCTGTGTTTCGTACGTGAGTATACGGGATTACGAACAGCGCCCTGAACTCTTTCGTCAGGGAGACCAGCTATAGATCTGTCTACCGGAAACAATTAGCAGCAATTAAATGGGAAATAAAAGTACAATAATAAACAGATAATGCAAGGAGTAAGACAAGGGTGTGTTTTGTAGCCGGTTCTCTTCTCTCTCACTCTTGCGAAATTTAGGGGGCTGCATGGTCTCGAGATATGGTGTCCACCTCAAGTGCTCGAGGTCCCGGGTTCAAGCCCTGATGAGGGCCGAGATATTTTCAAGGGGACGTCTAGTAACACAATTTCGCCTATACTCTGAGTAGTGAGATCGGACGCCCGTGTGTATTGTTACTCACGTAAGAAATCCCTTGGCAGTTGGAAATCGAAAAAAAGCCTAACGGCGCTGCCTAAGCAAAATTGCGAGTTAAAAGTCTATTCAAAGTATTTCAGGATCCTCGCCGGTACCACCGAGTTCGTGCATTGAGCTGAGATTCTCAGGACCCAGGCCTGAGTTAGGAGTAGAACGGAGCACTTATGGGTTACACCCGTATGCAGTGATATTGATCCGTCGACTAAACTAGACTAAACTAAATCTTGCGAAATAATAAAGAGAAAGATCAAAGATAAGTTAGGAAAACACTTTGCAGATTACAATATCTACACTATGCAGAAGACACATTATTTATGGCGGAAAATGCAAAATATCTAAAACTTTTGGATATTGTAGTAACACTTAGTGCAAAAACAAAGTCTTTTCTTGAATATCAAGAAAACAGAAACAATGGCTATATCAACAAAAAATATTACACCTAATTGTGAGATCATAATAGAAGGGAAAATGTTTAACCATGTTGATACATTTAAATACCTAGGGGCAAGTATAACATTAGATGGACGATGCACGACAAAGATGAAGACAAGAAAAGATCAAGGAAAAGCTGCTTATAGAAAATTAAAAAAAAATCATATGCAGTAAGTCACTATTATTGAATGTAAAAAGAAAGTGCTGAAATGTTATATAGAGCATGTTTTCCTGTATGGCAGATAATCATGGAATGTTAATGAAGAAATACAGAAAAAAAACTAGGAAGCAACGGAAATGTTGTTTCTGAGAAGAAGGCTGCGAATTCCTTGAACTGCCAGAGTAACTAACAATGATTGCCAGGAATAGGCTAATGAAACTGAAACATTATTTACAACTATAAGAACGAGACACACAGCATTTGTTGGTCGTGTGATGAGAAGATAAGCATTGGATAATATCCTGACAACCGAATATATAAGCGGAAAAAGAGTCAGTGGCAGACCAAGAGAAATGATCATGTATTGTCTGAGACGGTGGCATGGATGAACATCATCAGCAGAGTTGAAACAAAGCACCAAAAAACCGAGATCTGTGGACAGACATGAACGCCTACATTAGCTGGCAAGGCGCATGGTGATATGTTTAGAAATTATTAATTATATTACAGTAAATATCTACATAAATAATTGTACCATAAATAAATACCATGGGAATCGATTTTTCTCAGAATGAAACAGAACAACATAATTGTTTATTACATAATATGTTTGTGTGTATACATGTATAACTATTTGTATCTGTTTAAAATATGTGCATTATATCCTTCGAATAATAATTCAAAAGCTGGGTCCTTTATAACGTTTTTCCCATACAGTGTGTAAATGCAAATTAACATAGAAATGGGCGCCGCTCAGGCGTAGTGGCTAGACGCGTCATGAGTTCAATCCGCATCGAGACGGATGTTTAATACTGACCGGGGCCACCAGGTCGACCAAGATAAAATAAGTACCTAGAAATATCTTGGGAAATAAAAGCGACCGGCGACATACCAACCACAGCATCCACCGGGCGCCGATTGTCTTATAATAATATGGGCCTAGCACCATATTGCTCAACGCGCTTTAACGCGGGTAAAAGGGCCCTTTGCATTTCTTAAACACGGGAAATTTTGTTTTTTGTTTTTTGTTCGCATATACTTTACAGGACATCGCTGTCAACATCGGCATCTTTCAGCCGATTGTTGATTTCTTGGCAGGATTACGCTCAGTAGTTAGCCATTGCTTTCTGAGTGACCGACTCACATACCCCGTAAGTTACTAACGCGGAGAGAACCGCTACACGGGAATGCCCATACTCAAATAATTAATCTAGCAGGCCGCAAACGGAACGCTCTGTTTTCAATGGTTTTAATTTACTCTGTACATTTCACCAAAACAATGATATGTGTGTTATTTCTTCCTCTATTTCAGTATTTTACTATTTGCTTATTTTAATTATGAACTTGTGAGCCATACGATCAAACTAACTTGTCTATATTATTTAGTTTTCTTCTGTGTGAATAAAACATGAGTTCTGTTGTATAATTTATATTGTATCTCTAATTTTGTTTTGTACAATAAGCACATGTAATTGACTAGGCTATGGGTGAGTTCTCTAATCCTCGGTTACCACAAGTAAGACATCAGCCATAGAGAAAAGTTGATCTAAGCAAGTATACAGTATAAAGGTGACATTTGCGTAATGAACAATAAGGCGACTGTTCAAAAGAAATCAGACGTGGACACGCAATAACAATTAAAGAATATAAAGAACCTACGACACAACGCCAGGAATCAAATAAAAAAAAATTAATTTGAGAACATGCATCCTTTCCGTGGCAACATATCGGTGTCATTATTGGACTCTTTGGCAGTCACTAAGAAAGACAGTCAGAGGGTTTGATCTTAAATGTTACAGGAAAGACTAAGAATATCGCGGGGCAAGAGGGAGAAAAATAATGATATTTTACAAGAACCGAACATTGAAGAAAACTGGATCTTGAACAACATGATATCTCGGAAATTGAAATACTTTGGCCATATTAAACCGTGAAGGCTTAGAAAGAACAGTGATGAAAGACATGGTATCTGGAACCAGAGGCATGATTCGAACAGCTTTAAGATAAACACAAGACATTACCGATATTTTGGGCATGGGGATGCATTAGGCAGGAAAACTGGCATAGGATCAAAATTCTTTTAGGCTAATCGTGACGAAAGTGACGTTCTGCAAAGGACTTGCTACACGATTATATTGGGCTCCACTAAACGAATAAATACTCGTATACTGAATTAAACAGTTAGATACGTTTGTTTGGGTTGGAAAGGATCACTTTCATTGCACATGGATATCTTCATAAGTGACCCGTCGTATCCTATTGACCACACTGGGAGTGATTCAGCACAGTGCACGAACTCCGTGGCATGGCGAGTATCCAAATATGTGTATACGAGAATCACACATGCTATACATATTCTGTTCGTGTACAGATGTATAGTATACACACTACAACTTAGTAATACGGGTCTCCGCATTACATGCCAGTTACTCGTAAGGTTTGGTCTCTTGTGCTCACACAAACACATACACGTTTAGGTAACACCGGTTGAACACTAAATGGTCCGACTTTATTGTTATTTTAGTCGCGAGTTCAGTAGGATGTCGGTAGGATTATGGTTTATTGTATTCACATGAAATATCCCGTGTCATCTACAGTCCCTTGTTCATAGTATTTAGAACATGTTTTGTGAATTACTTTTTATGGATGAACATGATTTGTCAAACACTGTTTAGAGTGATTTGTACTTCTAACTGTTTATGTGATTGTTAAATTGTGAAAAAAATATCTCTATTTTTTTACGGAGCTCCATCTCCCACCTCGACGAAGAAGATGGAAAAGAAGAAGAGGAAGCAGGATTCATCATCATATACTTTTGCCTGATATTATGGCTCCACCAGTCTCAAAACTGATAAATATAAAACAATCCAGGATAATCATTCTCATACCATATTCAAACGGAGTCCATTAATTTGTCTACTAATGAGCGTAGCAGAAAATACCTGAAGATATCGTTGATGAAACATTTTCCTACATTCTTTTAATCTGTGGCTTATTTTTTTTTAAATGTAGAAACATATTGCTGTATATCGTGTTTGTATTTGTGTTATGTATAATGATAGTTCTGACAGCAATGGCACATTACTGAACTAACATTGTCTAGTAAATACTAACAGCCAATAAATGTTTGAGTTTATAACAACGTCCTGTAAAGGACATGTAACTAATTTTACTATGACAGAGCCAGGCTGCATCTTGCCAGAACAAACATAATTTCAAATATGTGACGAAATATTGATGTTTGATAAAAATGTATTGACTGACCAAAACATTTCATGTTATATTTTGAAGGGATATATGTATTTCAAATGAATAAAAAATTACTAGAAAACCTTGTGTCTCTTATCACTTAAAAAAAATGAAATGAAAAAGTTTTCTTTATAACCGAGAAAGAAACTTTCTGTTCTATTATATGTTATGGTAGTTGTTATTATATGAATGCACGATCAAATGCATGATGTATTCATCTATACGGATGAATCTGTGTTAATAGGCAAAAGAAGTGCCCGGGAGATTATAGCGAGGGTTAATAGACGATGTTTAGTACGGGAGAGCCTGGCATAAGATACCACAACTTATTTTCTGGGAATGGAGTTGGAGCAGTCACTTGGGTTTTCCGCTGGTCGGAGGACAAACATTATACACATGTCGCGCTGTAACGAATTAACAGACCATACTGAGAAAGATGATGACAGGCATGTTTCATGCATGGTGGCATGCCTCGATTAAACATTCAAACATAGGGAACATCGGTTGAATCTTTTCCCAAGGACATGTTGGTTTGTTGGGAAACAAGTAGACAAACAAACTGACAGGGTCTGCACCGCCGGGTAGAATATTGGTACACGATAAGGCAGATGTGGTCATGGCCCTTTGGGATCACGTGTTTAGTGTAGATGAACAGTCACACTGTCTTGACGTGGAGAGAATAAGGCAGCAGGGAGTAACCAGAGGATCTGGTTGGCACTCAGTACTCTGAGGGAAAGGTAAAGCCAGACCGACACATAATCAGACTGCAAATGATGCTATTAGTATTTGGACTCTTCGCTGGTTGTTGAAGACGAGGACGGAGCACGTATGGGAATATCCCTGGTACTGTTATATCGATTCTTGACTCAGCTCAACTCAATAACAAGATGGAACATAAAAGACAACGTTGAGCTTGGCTTGTCAGAAAGACCATAATCCGAGATAGAAAGAAGAACTTGTGCTAGGAGTAGAATACATCCGATCTATCAAATTAATCAGTGGAGAACTATCAAAGGCAAGACGTGAGTCTGTGAGTAACAATGACATTGTGGTGGTGTAATTCCATAGCGTATGTCGCAGGTCGTGCTTTGAAATACACTAGTTCTTTCAGCGAGGCGCTATATGCGCTATTGTGATTTGGAAGCAGCATTTTCGAATGCCGGTATGGTCACACTGCAGCTTTCAATTGTTTTTATAGTGTTTAGTGTGTCCACACGAATGTTGCAAAAGGAAAGTAAGGAGGGTTCTCGTCAGACTGGCTAACTCAACCATGATACAACTTTAGCTGCAAAAGCCAACTAATCATGAATACATATTCACATGGCTTGGTGTCAGTTGGTTAAGGGGAAATGCTCTATTGTGAAAAACAACAAACAAACAAACAAACAAACAAACAAACAAAGGCAGGAGAAGACGTATGTCCTGGAAAAGGAGATTAGGCAGTGGCTAGCACTCACGCCTGCTAGCACGCTGGCCTTGAGCTGGAAGCCCCATCCAGGTGCAGATGTGTATAAAATTGTCCGGGACTCCCATGTCGATCCTTCTACGATGAGTACTAGGAAATGTTCTGGGAAGAAAAGGCGATTGGAGAGATATTGACAAAATCACTCATATACTGTCGATTGGTCAATAAAGAAGGGGCTAGCACCATATACCCAATTAATATCTCAAGTATGATTTTCTTCACTTTATTTTGTGTCTTCTGATCTATAATTCTCTCCTCTACTACCTTGAATGCCAGCCATTACATGCGAATTTATTTGTTTGTTCACTGAGAATTGCACACGCAACTCAAAAACAGTATAGCTCATTACCAGTAGAATTTGTTTTGATAGTTTAAATCAATCACAGCTTTAAAAAGTGAGGCCTCTTTTCCATTATCTTGGAACAGTCATAACATCCGGTGAAGATTCCTGGTATAACTTAGTATACGAATTGCATGGCAAAAGTTCGTGGGCAAGTCAATAAGTAAGTCACGCAGTTCTGTGGCATGGCAGGTAAATGTGGCTGGTGTTTTCTACAGGTGTTATTAGGTGACAGCAACAACGAACTTCATATTCCCTTTCGTCAGATGGCGCTAGGTGTCTCATGTGCATGCGCAGCGCATAAACAAAATGGCCACTGTATTTACGGTGTGTACGACCAAAGAGCAACGTGCTGTTGTGCGTGTTTTGTGGCAAACGGACTGCCTGCACAGGACATTCATAAGGAAGTGCTTCCTGTTTATGCTGACAAATGTATGTCAAGTAACGCAGTGCATAGCTGGGTAGACAATTTTTCTCAAGAACGATCTAAAATTGTTGATGAAATCCGATCTGGTCGTCCTGTTGAGATTGCAACAGAAGCATCCGTGCAGTGGTGGAGGAGATGATTAGAGGTGAAAGGCGAGTAACGATAGACTCTGTAGCATCTGCAATAGGGTGCTCGAATGGTTCAGCATACAGCATAATGGCTCGAATGGTTCAGCATACAGCATAATGCATGATCGATTGAATTTTAAGAAAGTGTGCACAAGATGGATACCCAGACAATTGAAGGAGGAACACAAAATGAACCGATTTGGCCTGTCTTTGCATCATCTCTGTCGATACGATGATGAAGGAGAAGACATGCTGAACAGGATTGTTACTGGGGACCAATCATGGGTGCATCACTACCAGCCCGAATCAAAGCGTACTTCAATACAATGGAAACATTCTTCTTCGCCTTGTGTCCAAACATTCAAGGTTACGCAAAGCAGCAGGGAAGGTTATGCTGACAGTGTTCTGAGATTGTCAAGGAGTGCTTTTAACCAATTTCATGAAGAAAGGTGACAATGTGAATTCTGAATCGTACTATTAAGTTCTATCGATGCTTCATGATGCGATTCGAAGAAAACGTCCAGGACTTCTGACTAGAGGAGTGTTGCTTCTTCATGTCAATGCCAGACCACATACGGCTCGATTAACTCAGGAAGTAAGGTGGGAAGTTCTGGAACATTCACCTTACAGTCCAGACCTAGCCCCTAGCGATTTCCACCTTTTTGGTCCACTGAAAATGCACCTTGGTGGGAGGCATTTCACGAATGACGCTGAAGTTGAATGTGAAATGAAAACGTGGTGTAGAAAACATAGCACTCATTTCTGTACAGCTGTTTGGGAAGACTTATAAAATAATGGGATAAGTGCATCAATGTTGGTAAAATCATGTCGAGAAATAAAGGGACAATGTATGTATACAAATAAACTGGTTTCAAGTTGCTATCTTAGTTAGTTATTTTTCTACAACCATTTGTGATTTGCTTATTGATTTCCCCTCGTAGCATTGTGTAATATGCAATACACACTTGCCAATAAAAGGCTGTTCGTGGCAGTGAGAAAAGTACTTTGCAATATACAGCCTACCTAAACTGCTATACACTTGTGAAAACTGGACAATACGCACACGGAGCACATTTTTATGGCAGCATAAATGTGGTTTCTGAGGTATCACAAAGAATCCCACTGCGAACAGGAAAACAAAACAGATAAGGCAGTTCTTGAAGCAGAAGAAGAAGAAGATGTAAACATAAATTACGCGTAGACTGTCACGTTTTTTTTTAAATGAGGAAAAATGGCGGAGGTGGGGGTGGTGGTGGTTGCGAGATGGGGAGAAATAAGCTTAAGATCTTAGTGACAACTGGCAAACTTGATGAGAACAGAGAAAGTGAAAGCCAAAGAGATACATATCTAGTCAGGATTAGCACACAAACCTGATCCAAAATTGGAGAAATTGTGAGATAAAATTAATCAGGAGGCGTAAGAAAAAAATCTTTGGAAATGTAAAGTCAAATAAAAAACAAATAACGCTATTTGGACATTTTAAAAGTAACATTTACAGCTCAGGAAACAATTAGACCCCAAATGTATCACTGTTTACCTCTTGTTCGTCTGTATTCACCTCGTTCGTCCAGTATGGTTTTTACAAGAGTTCATTGTCTTTTAATGCGCCAAATGTATTTACCAAAACTATTTTTTCTAAAAACATATGAGTAAAGACAGATGGAAACCACATACATAAAATGCCTACTACGAATTCTAAACAGAATGAGAGGAGGAAAATTCCGAAACGAATTTACAAGGGTAAGGTAATAAGTAAGTCACAAATGGCTGTAGATAAATAACTAAGTATGATAACAACTTGAAACCAGTTTATTTTTATACATTCATTGTCCCTTTATTTCTCAACATAATTTCCACCAACATTGATGCACTTATTCCAACGGTTTATCAGTTCTCCCAAACACAAGTTTAAACACTATTCACAAGTCTCTCATTCTATAGTGTGTTTATTTTTGTCTGCCCCAATATAAAGTTCCATATCTCAGTAACCAACTGAAGGAAAATGAGGAGATTTAGCATATAACCTTATTATTATGTCTACCCATCAAAACAATGTTTGTTCTGGAGATTTTACAGCAGATTTCAAAGTTTGTTTATATGCGGTATATAATTTACGGATCAGAGATGAACTTCATAATTTCAAGTGTATTACAGCGTAGCCAGACAATCAGCGTTCAATGTTGAATATTTTACGTTTTTCACGGGATTGGCCTTATGCCAAGAACCCCGCGCAGTTTAAACTGGGACTGTTCAGAGGTGTCATCAAACTGTGGATTATTGCATGAAACCTGATTATTATTATTATTTAAAAAAAAATCTTACCACTTATCGCTAACATTGAAATGTTCGAATATGTTTCAATGGGATTGAATGGGAAATTGTGTATACACTTCAAAGCATCGCTATGAAGTTGTACACATATTTTTGTATAGTAAGCTGATATATTACAAATTCCGAAAAAAGAACAGTGCATGCATTGGGTTTGAGTAAACGGTCATTTCGTCGATGGGTGCAAGAATCTGGAATTAAACCACCACGCAATAACCAAACGGTAGGTAGAAAGGTTATTGTAAACAGCTTTGACAAAGATGTCATACGGCGAGCTATTATAAAAATGCTTTAAAAAGTCGCTTAAAAGTCGACAGGGGCGACTTCATTGCATCGGGTTCTATCCCATATGGCTCGGTCTCTTTCCGCAGCGCGGAAAGCATCGCACAAAGCACGAACTCCGCAGCTCTAGCGACGACCCACAGAATTCTCCGAAAAATTTAACTCGTGAACCGAAGGATGCTGCCCGGAATCGAACCCACAACCCACAGACAATAGGGATTATCATAATAAGATGAATGGTAATGTATTTAGAGATTGGCTCGAGATACTGTCCTTCCATCCCTAGATAGACCGTCGTGTCCAATTATGGACAATGCATGATATCAATGTTGTTGCCCAACAAGACAAAATACCTACAGCATCGAGCACAAAGGGAGCAATAAAGATATGGCTCCTAATGGAAAACATACCGTTTCCAGAAAGGTATTTCTAGCTTGAGAATTCCGCCGTACCACTCTCATTTTAACCCTATAGAACTTGTGTGGGCTAAAATTAAAAGACAGGTGGCAGCTGACAATACTATATTCAAATTGTCTGACTTCAAGATACTAATCCAGTCCACGCTATTAAATATTGATAAATGTTACTGGGAAAATGTGAGGACCATGTGTTGAAAGAGGAAGAGGACTTTTGGAGAAAGGATGGATTGAATTTTTTACAACCGAGAGCAGTCATCAACCTACTGGAATTATCCGACACAGATTAAGGTCTGAGCAGATCGCAGACCTTAATCCGCGTGCACGCTTACTGGGATATTTTGCTTCAACCAATCAGACGAATTGAAGGCCTTTAACATTACAGCATCAGCACAATGTCAATGGCAACAGTGTGTATTCCACAGTGATGAATTTTCAATCCCGCAAGCCTTCAGCGGTGACAAACAACAGGTATTGAAAAAACCCCCCCCCCAAAAAAAAAAAAACAACAAAAAAACAAACACACTAAGCGCATTGAATACCAACAGAAGAGTAATATTGCGGTGGAAACTGACATATTGTGGCATAACAAGAAACGTGAGAGCAATCACGTTGTCAAATTAGGGGACAACACACGTGCATACGAATCAATCTATAAACTACAATGAAAAGAGGACCAACGTCTTGGTCGTTAAGAAGAAAGCCCACTACAGAGACACTGATAACTATTTTCATAGTGCAAAACAGGTAATCATGTTCCGTCTCTGAACAGTAAACAGCAGAGTAGACAATCTTTCACGAAGACTCAAAGCGGGTCTGTCACCCATGTGTACGTGTGAACAAACTACACAGACAGCTGAACCGATCCCTAAAAATGGACACATGATGACTAAATTGCAGTATCATTTCTGGTCACTCCATACGCACATTAACGCACAGCTATTTGGAAGCTTTCACGAACTCAATATAAAAAGCTAAATGCATCCTAGTAACATTAATACTTGTGTACAATTATTAACCAGCAGCTGAAGAAACAAGAAGGAAATGAAAAATAAGGTAAGAAATATATTTCTTCTACTTTCCTGTCAATTTACACATTGTTTACCCCATGCTTCTGTAAATTCTCTGTCTTTACTAATATTACACATTGCACCCCTCTAGGGATTCTCCGTGGTGAAGTGGTCAAGCCGTCTGAATCGGGCTCCGAAGGTTGTATGTTCGATTCCTTCATTTCACCAGAGCATTTTTTCGGAGACTCCCAAGGGTCGTCGCTGGAGCTACGGAGTTCGTGCTTTGCGCGACGCTTTCCGCCCTGCGGAAAGAGATTGGACCACATGGGATAAAAACCCAGTGCAATGCAATCGACCCTGTCGGCTTTTAAGCTACTTTTTTTTATTGCACCCACTCCCATACGAATCTGGCTACGCCTTGTAAGTGTGTCCTTACCAGAAATAACGTGGTTTACTGTAAGACTTTGTTTGTTAGCGTGAATTCACTACATTGTCCCCAAAACATCAAAGAAATGTTGCCGCTTTCGATGATTTAAAGTTGCTTTTGGACCTATCAAAGACATATTCCTTGGGTGGGGGTAAATATAAGACGGCAGGAAAAAATTTATAACGATGCAACAGACAGTTTTCAAAATAATTGATCGGGAATGACGGCATTCATTTCCGGACAAACTATAGACAATAATGTGGATTCACTGGCGTCAAAGTCCTCCGCCCTCTACATCTTACTAGGGGCATTAATAACGTTGTCACGATTCATGCACGAGCTTGCCATCTACAGAAGAAGCAAAACAGGCAAGTTTTATCAGCTCGTTCATTTCCCTCAACCCCACTGTCCCTGAACGAATATGAAGGTGTTTACGAACAGCAGACCTCTGCTGCAATTCAATCAAGTGTATACATACAGAACCCGCTTCTACCTTTCGAATCAAGATCACAGAATCACTTAGGACACAAAACATGAGTATAATTCTGTGATTCCAGCCAAAAGAAATCCTGTGTTACTGCCATCACCTCCATCGTCATGCTGCTAGTGATCATAGAGTGTTACTGTCAATCTTGTCAGAAATAAAGATTTGAGAAACGTGGTAATATAAAAATTAGATTTATAAGAGCATGCGTCTTTCCCATTGCAGCATACGCCTGTGTGACCTGGACACTTACTGAACAAGCTGAACAGTGCATAAATGCCTTTGAATATAAATGTTATAGCGGGTTCTAAGAATATCTTGGATAAAGAAAAGAACAAATGCATTCATACTTCAAACCTGAATATTGAAGACGACTGGCTATTAAAGACGATAAAAGAAAGAAAATTGAAATGTTTTGGTCACTTGAAACGTCACGAAAGTTTGGAGAGAACAATAATGGAGGGATATATGCATGAGAAGAAAGGAAGAGGAAGGCCACAGAGAAGATGGGTACAGGATGTCCAGATGGGTGTATCGGAAGTGAGACATCTTGCTTACGATCGAGAGGTCTTCCGGAATGTTGTTTTGGGAGCGAGGCTCTGCAAAGGATATGCTACTGAATGAATGAATGTGGTCATAGACAAATAACACAATTAATTTAACATTAATTACGGGTGCCATCTTGTGTTTCTTTAATACTATAATTAAGTTAATCCATTCCGACTTATTACTTTTGTTACAACGTTGTCTTCGCATTTCCACCACATATTTATGCATTCTAATTGGCAGCTCCCTATTTTAATTATTTCATCTCAAATGATCGTCCACATATCGTCCATATATCGCCCATATCTACACATAGATGCATATTTAAGTGAAGGTTAAACATCCACACCCATGCCATGTGCCATACTGAGAATTTACTGCCCAGTCAACATCTATAGACCAACTGATACTAGACGAACCATATGGTCAGTATTATTACTGCCTCATTTAACGCCACAGAAAATTGTCTGGTAGCCATTATTGCTAGGCTGGGTCGATTCGAGTGGTCTGTAAAATAATTCGGGCTTCGAAGGGGATTTAAACTCAAAACCATTAGGTAGGCAGACAAGGGAGCTATTCACTGCATTATCCCGTTCCTCAAAATAAATATTTACAAAAAGCTGTCTTTAATTTTGGCAAACGATAAGATAAAGCGACAGGAGAAGTGTGTGTGTGTGTGTGTGTGTGTGTGTGTGTGTGTGTGTGAGAGAGAGAGAGAGAGAGACAGAGAGAGACAGAGAGAGACAGAGAGAGACAGAGAGAGACAGAGATAGAGAGGGATACGAGAGCTTGAGAGAACGAACGAACGATCGAACGGACTTTATTTTCAAAGGGTAACAAATTGGGCACGTACATTCGGCCCTTCCAATTACTCATCTTTCGTTCATCAATAGTGCATAGGAAAAACATTGTCAAATGAATTTTGTAAACATAAACAATGCGTATTACCATATGAGACACGTTATGAGACACATCCACCACCCATCCACACATTCCCCCATTCACCCACACATCCCCCATTCACCCACACATTTCCCCATTCACCCACACATCCCCCACTCAACCACACACACACACCCCAGGCACACATACATTCCTCCACCTACCCATCCCGCAATCAAACGTCCCTTAACCACACATCCCTTAACCACACACCCTTACCCATACACAATCACCCACCCATCCATCCTCTACCCACCCACCCATCCCCCAGCCACACATCCCTTAACCCCACACCCCTACCCATATACACACACACATCCCCACCCACATACACATCTCCCCACCAATACACATCCCCACCCACCAACACATTCCCCATTCACAAACACACACCTCCCGCTCACGCACTCCCAACCAACACACACATCCCCCATCCATATATTGATCCCACTCACACATCCCTCCTCACACGTACTTATCCCTCAACCACTAACATCCACACATCCCTCACCCACTCATGAACACATACATCTCCCATCTACCCACTCACACGCACACATCCAACCACCCATCCAAACACACATCCCCCACCCTCACACACATCCACACCCACACCCACACCCAACCACACCCCACCCACCCACACACACATCCTTTATCCACACCCATCTTCCCTCTCACACAACACCACATCCACACATATTCCCAAGACAATCCCACACCCACACACACATCTCCCACAATTTCCTACCCACCCAGACATCCCCCATCTAAAATCACCCTCACTACCCACACATACATCCTCCACCCAGCCACACACACCTTCACCCACCCTGACACATCCGCCTCCCACACACAAATCCCCACATCCATCACCCACACCCATCACACACCCATCCCCAACCCACACACATCCCCCACACCCCGACACACATATTCACCCACAAATCCCTCACCTACACACCACCCACACTCAGCCACCCAAACATCCCACACCTACACACATCCCTCAGCCAAACACACACATCCCCACATCCACAACAACTCCCACCTGCACACATCTTCTACACACCACATATCCCCCACACCTACATCTCCCCACCCATATATATATCCCCCATCCATCCCATAACCCACCAACAATCATTAAGCCACATATCCTCCTCCACCCACTCACCCACAATCGCCTAGCCAAACAAACATCTCCCCGACAACCCATGCATCCCGCACGTACCCACACACAAACCCCGCACCCATCCACACAATCCCACCCCGCCCACCCACACATCCTGAGCCCACCCATACACACCACAAATCCACCCACGCACACATCCCCCACAATCCACCAACCTACTATTATGAACAAACTCCCACATTTTACACACACATGCAGTGACGATTGTCGTGAGCATTCTCGCAAAATTGTAAAAAAAAAAAATGGAGAAAAATTGTTCATATACATTTTGTAACGTAAAAATTAGTGATGCAATTCAACTCTAACTCTATCTCTCTCTCTCTCTCTCTCTCTCTCTCTCTCTCTCTCTCTCTCTCTCTCTCTCTCTCTCTCTCTCTCTCTCTCTCTCTCTCTCTCTCTCTCTCTCTCTCTCTCTCAACTCTCTCTATCTCTCTCTCATCACACACACACACATATATATATATATATATATATATATATATACACACACACACTCACACACACTGACACTCCCTTATTCACACACACTCACTAACTCTCTCACTCTCTCTACAGTAGTGTGCATGCGATTATAGTAAACATGATAAAATCAAGTGGCATACAAAATGATACCTCGTATTATGGAAGATGAGATTACATAAAAAATATGGAATAGCATGTTTCATGACATGCGTGCGCTCAACTCTCTCTCTCTCTCTCTCTCTCTCTCTCTCTCTCTCTCTCTCCCTCTCTCTCTCTCTCTCTCTCTCTCTCTCTCTCTCTCTCTCTCTCTCTTTAGACATACACACACTCTCACACTCATTCACTCTCTCTCACTCACACTCACTAACTCTCTCACTCACTCTACAGTAATTTACATGTGTTCATTTTATACATGTTAAAATAAGTTGGCATTTAAAATAATAATATGAAAATGAGAATTAAAAATAATATGGAATAGCATGTTAGATGACATGCGTGCGCTCAACTCTCTCTCTCTCTCTCTCTCTCTCTCTCTCTCTCTCTCTCTCTCTCTCTCTCTCTCTCTCTCTCTCTCTCTCTCTCTCTCTCTCTCTCACACACACGTACCCACACACACACACACACACACAACATACACACGCAAATACACACATATACCCACGCACATACACACACCTACACACATCCACACCCGCATACACATACTTACGCACACGTACTCACATAACACACGAATACACACTCCCTCGCATACACTGCATGCATGCACACTTACACACACAAACATATACACATACATACACGAGCACACACACACACATACATACACACATATACACACGCACATACATATAAACACATATAAACACATGTACGCACACCTTAACACACGTACAGACATACACACACAAGCACACATATACACATGTACACACACATATACACCCATACACACATACAGACATGCACACACACATACATCCACACATATAAACACACACACATAGACACACATACACACACCCATCCATCCACACACATACACGCTGCCTCACATAATCACTAAAACTAATATGAATAAACTCCCACACTTTTCACACGTACACACTGTCGACTATCGTGAGCATCCTCACAGAACATTCAAAATTGGGGAAAAAATGGGCGGGAAATGGAAAATATGTAAAATGGTGATGAAAATATGGTATACATTGTGTAACGTAAAAATAAAATAGTGGTCCAATCCAGTAAGATTCCTGGAATTGACATAAACATGATGAGATAAGCAGTGCATGTTAAATTCAACTGGCAGTAAAAAATGCTGAATATGAAAGATGAGGATACAGAAAGAAAAATATGACATAATGATATGATTGCGCTCAGTCTCTCTCTCTCTCCTCTCTCTCTCTCTCTCTCTCTCTCTCTCTCTCTCTCTCTCTCTCTCCCCCCCTCTCTCTCTCTCTATTTATTTTCTTTCACGCACATTGGCACACTAACTCTCTCATTGACCCATTCTCTCCCTCTATCCCACTCACTATCTCTCTCTCTCAATGCTTATACGCACTCACTCTCACACTCGCCCTCACTTACACACCACACACACACACACACATCACACACACACACATCACACACACACTACACATCTCTACATATTCACTCTCACTCAATCTCTCACTCACTCTCCACTTACACTCACTCTCTTTCTCTCTCCCACACTCACTCATTCACTCTCTAAACCACACTAAATCACTCTCATACTAATTCTCCCACTCACACTCTTTCTCACTCACTCTCTGACCCACTCTCTCGCTCACACACACACAGTGAAGAATGATAGTGAAAAAATGATACCAGTAGGTGAATTATGGAGGCATATAGTCGGTATGAAGTAAGTATTGAAAGAGTTTTCGGTTGAATGTGTAGGGACTCATTGGAGTTTTCAGATCTGGTGGAAGGCTATTCCACAAGTGAGCACCAGAATACGCGAAGCAAGTTTTGTATAAGTCCAATCTAGGCTTCGGAACCTGTAATAAATTTAAGCGCTTACTGTTCACTGCATTAGATTGAATTAACGGTAGAAGATACTCTGGGGTATTTTCAGTTATAATTTTGTTCACTAATTTGGCTTTGTTAAAAAGGAAGCGCTTTTGAAGTGGTAGAAGTCTTAGATGGCTGTATAATTTATTACTTTCAACGTGCTTTATGCTAGAGACTAGACGTATAGCGCGGTTTTGAAGCGAACACAGTCGTTTCATATTAGATTTAGGGCAACCATCCCAGACTGTGGAACAATAATCGAGAGGTGATTGGATATAGGATGCATAGAATATTTTTCGTGTGCTTTCATCCAAAAAGTGCTGAATTTTAGCAAGTTGGTAAACATTTTGTGCTATTCTCTTGGTAAGGACGTGAACATGAGAGCTACAGTTTAAACGTCTGTCAATGAAAAGACCTAATGTTTTATGTTCATTTACATTAATTATAGGTAACGTGTCCACGTGGAGCTCGAGCGGTGTCCCAGTTATGGCTAGGGTCTGTAGTTTTTGTCTGGTCGTTATTAGCATGGATTTGGTTTTGTCGATGTTAATTAACATGCGATTTTCATTGCTCCATCTACTAAGGTTATCAAGTTCGTTTTGTAAAGAGCTCTCTAAGTCACTAAGGCTCTCTTGACTAGTGTATATAGTGCAGTCGTCCGCAAATAGGTCACACGAAGTATTGAGGTATAAAGGAAGATCGTTAATATAAACTGCAAAAAGCAGCGGACCTAGTATTGAGCCCTGAGGCACACCAATAATAAGTTGTGTGGGTCTTGATAGATAGTTATTTAAGAACACTACTTGTTGTCTGTCAGATAAAAATGACGTAATTAGGTTCACCATATTGGTGCTAGTCTTCATTTGTTTTAATTTTCTAATTAAAATATCATGATCTACCATATCAAAGGCTTTTTTAAAGTCTACAAATACTGCTCCACAAATGTTGCCATTGTTGATACAAAGATGCCAGTTATCGGTCATTTTTGTAAGGGCACTATGGCAAGAATATTTAGGTCGAAACCCAGATTGACTGTCAATTATTAGATCGTTGTTAATTAAATGATGTAGTGTTATTTTATGTATGTGTTTTTCTAATGGCTTTGATATCGACGATAGTAAGGAAATAGGTCTATAATTACCCAAGACGCTATTATCAGTTGAGCCATTTTTAAGTAGAGGATAAACTTTAGCAACTTTAAAGGCAGATGGAAAGTAGTTTTTGGACAGGCACTGGTTATATATGAACGTTAAGGACTCACTAATAATTGGTGCAGCACACCGAAGAATTCTATTACTGATACCATCTAGGCCTTCTGAATTTGTTGCTTTGAGATTTGAGAGATATTTATATACTTCTGCAACAGACATCAAGGGAATCTCAGGGGGAATATTTCTAGAGCACTTCCCTTCACAGAATGATGACAGTGAACTTAAATTACATACTGCGTCTGGTATTGAGGACTTTAGATTCTCTATTTCTGATTGAAAGAAGTAACTGAAATCCTCGCATGTTATAGTGTTTGGTATTGCTGACTCTGAAGTGTGTTTCTTGTTGGTTAGCGAGTTATTAGCCTATATATTTGTGTTATTTGATTTATCTACAATCAAATTTTTGAAATGATCTTTCTTTATCCTATGAATCTCATATTTAACTTTATTTCTTAGTCTGCGGTAATTGATAAAATCTTTATTTTTGTGTGCTGTATAACGTTCTCTCATGATTTCGAGAACTTCGCTAGTGACCCATGGGGATTTATGTTGATTCTTGACTCTAACGTCTTTGACTGGCACATGTTTATCAAATACATTGTAGACTGTCTTTGTCCAGTAAGCTAGTGCATCATCCGGATCACGAAGTTGGTAAACATGTTAAAGGGCTGCATTTTTTAGGTCGTCTAAAAATAAATTTTGATTGAGAGTTTTAAAATGTCTAAATTTGATGCTTAAATGTTTACTTTTAGGAGCTTTGAACCCAATTTTCAACCATGTACAACATACTGGGTAATGGTTACTAACTGCACTAACAGGAACAGAACATTCGGTAATATTAACTGGACAAGTAACATATATATGATCAATTATGGTTGAGAAGGTGTCTGTAACTCTTGTGGGACGATTTATTAGCTGTTTGAAATTGTAAGGTAGAATGATATCGTCCCGTGTCTGGTTGGATTTAGTAATATCTATGTTAGAGTCACCTAGTATCATGACTTCTCTACCTGCTGTGAACACCCTATCAATCATTGTAGTGAAACAGTCATACCAACTATACCCAGCACAAGGATTCCGATATAGGTATCCAATAAGAAACAGTTGCTGGCTGACTGGCTTCACCTGTCACCAAACACATTCTATCTCTTCTGCCTCGAGATCACATCTACGGGAACAGTTCCATCCAACAGTCAGGTCTTAGTCAGATATGACTGAGCTACCGTATAACAGTAGACGGTACTACCTGGTTTCTGTTAGCGCCGAACGTTGGGCGGCGCTTACCAAACCCGACACCCCACATTGTGCCAACGGCTTCGGGCGGAAGAGCGCAATTGGGAGGGTACAAGCCTTACCCTGGTGCGAGGAAATGCAACCTAAAGACAAAATTGTCATGGCAGGGCAGACCAGGCCCTAAGCCTTGGTTAGCGACTGGTCTAGGATCGAAGCTCCGACAGGCGGACAGTTAGAGCATTGCTTTGCTGATCCGGCAGCTTCTGCAGCTTGTCTTGTTCCAGATGTAGGGGTGTTACCTTTCCTCTGGAGTGAACTAGGCAGGCCGAGAGAGGGATCATGCTGCATGGGCAACACATGATCTCTATATTTTAGCCCAGGCTTTGTGCTATGGAGAGGCAATAACTCCATCCCTGGTCTTAACTGGTCTCGGAATCAAAGCGAGAGGCAACTGTTACGGGTTATAAGTCCTTGTCAGTTGGCGTAGACATGGGGCGCCACGCGTTGCCTTTGACGGTGGGAGACACCTATAGGTGTCACTGATCAGCTACCGCCCGCCTCAAGCTGGGCAGCCCCCAGCCAATTGGGTGCTGATCCGCCACAGCCTGCCTGCTTCAATGGGTGCTTGGGGCTAGGACAAAATCTGAATCGCAGGCTGTAAAACCAATGCACCAGGTAGAAACAAAAATAAAAATAGAAACCTCAAGCTACGGCTTGCAACCTGGAACGTGAGAACCACGTGTCCAGGATTTTCCACTGACTTGACCAATATTGACGATGTGAGAAAAACGGCTGTGATTGATGCCGAACTCAATCGTCTTAACATTGATATTGCTGGCCTGCAGGAAACTCGCCTCGCTGAGGAAGGGTCACTCAGGGAAAACAACTACACATTTTTCTGGAAGGGTAGAGGGCAGGCAGAAAAAAGGCAACACGGTGTGGGCTTTGCAGTGAAGAATTCGCTACTGGGAATGATTGAAATTCCAGCAGGAGGAAATGAAAGACTATTGTCCCTGCGCTTGGCAACCTCTTGTGGGTTTGCCACCATTATTACTGCATATGCACCGACACTCGATTCCTCTGATGATGTGAAGGATTTGTTCTATGAGGAGTTAGACTCCGTGATCAAGGCAGTTCCAAAATCTGACTACATTTATATGCTCGGTGATTTCAATGCTCGTGTGGGCAAGGACTCGAGTTCATGGCCAGTGTGCCTTGGAAAATACAACATCGGTCGCATGAATGAAAATGGGCAAAGGCTGCTGGAGCATTGCACCAGTAATGACCTATGTATTACAAACTCTTTTTTTAAAACAAAAGAGATGCATAAGGTCACATGGAAACATCCAAGATCCGGCCATTGGCACCAGCTGGACTTCATCACACGGAGACAACATCTGAACCATATATCATTGACTCGTAGCTACCACAATGCTGACTGTGATACGGATCATTCTTTGGTTGTTGCAAGGGTTAGACTGAGACCAAAGAGAATCTACACAGCTAAACACAAATCTAGCCCCAGGATTAATATTATTAACACTCATGATCCTGAAAAGTGCTTTCAGTTTCAACAGCAACTTGAAGACGCTTTCACTGATACACCAGAAAATTGTACAGTAAATGAAAAGTGGGGTCAAATTAAGGAAACTCTTTATAAAACTGCCGTAGGGGTTTACGGCACTGTGGATCATAAGAGGCAGGACTGGTTTGCGGCAAACAGCGAGACTCTGCAGCCCTTGATTGATAAGAAGAAGAAAGCTCTCTTAAGAAACAAGGAAAGACCAACGCGTAACACTCTGAGTGAGCTAAGGCAAGCTAGGAAGGATGCGCAAAAGGCTGCCAGGCAGTGTGCAAATGATTATTGGATCAAGTTATGTGAGTCCATTCAAATCGCAAGTGATAAGGATAAGGGAGACATAAGAAGCATGTATGAAGGAATAAAGAAAGCCTGTGGTCCAGTGATCAAAAGAAGTGCACCATTGAAAACCTTGACTGGAGAAATCATCACTGACAAGAAACGGCAGATGGACAGATGGGTAGAGCACTATTTGGAGCTTTACTCAAGTGAGACCAAACTAGCGGATGATGCCCTCAACGCCATAGAGGCTCTACCAACTCTTGACCACCTGGACACACTTCCCACCATAACAGAAGTTAAGTGTGCTATAAATGAACTTGCATCTGGCAAGGCTCCAGGTAAGGATGGGATTCCAATAGAGGTTATCAGGAGTGGGCAAGACACACTCACTATACAGATCCACCAGCTAATAGAGCTATGCTGGCGTGAAGAACAAGTCCCACAGGATTTCAAAGATTCAAGCATCATAACACTGTACAAGAACAAGGGCGATCGGAGCGACTGCAACAACTATAGGGGTATCTCACTTCTGTGTATTGTTGGAAAAGTATTTGCCAGAATTGTTCTGCGCAGACTTCAAGTCCTAGGAGATCAAGTCTACCCCGAATCACAGTGTGGCTTTCGACAGAACCGGTCTACCACTGATATGATATTCTCATTGCGACAAATGCAAGAAAAATGCCGTGAACAGAATCAACCACTGTTTATTGTCTTCATCGACCTCACAAAGGCATTTGATTTGGTCAGTCGTGAGGGTCTGTTCAAGGCACTAAAGAAGATTGGCTGCCCACCAACTCTTCTGTCCATTGTGGAATCGTTCCACACAGGCATGAAGGGTATAATCAAATTTGATGGTGCAACTTCTGAAGAATTTGAAATCAAGAGTGGAGTTAAGCAAGGTTGTGTACTAGCTCCCACCCTCTTTGGAATATACTTTTCACTTCTACTGAAATATGCATTTCGTGATCAGGATGGTGGTATATACATTCACTCACGCTCAGATGGCGGCCTCTACAATGCTCAGAGATTGAAGGCTAAGACCAAAATTAGGAGGGTACTGATCAGAGAGTTGCTTTTTGCAGATGATGCTGCAGTTACGACCCACCCTGAGGAAGAATTGCAATGTCTACTATCTGCATTCTCCAATGCTTGTTCTGAATTTGGTTTAACAATTAGCAAAAAGAAGACACAGATTATGTCACAAGGTGCACATGGGGTACCATCAATCTTTATTGACGACGCCGAACTAGAGATAGTAGACCATTTTACATATCTAGGATCAGTGGTAAATAGCAAATTATCCCTAGATCAGGAAATCAACATCCGGATTGGTAAGGCAGCAACAACAATGAACAGGTTAAGAAAAGGAGTCTGGGAGAACAGGAAGCTTACTGCCAAAACAAAAGTCCTTGTCTATCAAGCCTGTGTCCTTAGTACTCTTCTCTATGGCAGTGAAACCTGGACAACTTACTCACACCAAGAGAACAATTTAAACAGCTTTCATATGCGGTGTCTGCGAAGAATTCTTGGTATTAAGTGGCAAGACAAAATCACAAATACTGAAGTATTGGAAAGATCAGGTTGTGTGACAGTTTATTCCATGCTCAGTCTTCGTAGACTTAGATGGATAGGACATCTTAGGAGGATGGATGATGGTAGAATACCAAAGGATATCTTTTTTGGTGAATTACAGATTGGTAAGAGATCTCAGGGTCGGCCTCTACTACGATACAAAGATGTGTGTAAGCGGGACATGATTGATACAGGCATTGATAATGCACATTGGGAGCAAGTCGCCGCTGATCGTGTTGCATGGAGGGCAAATATCAGAAATGGAATAAAGTCAAAGGAGAAAATTATTGCAGAAAAGTCACACACCAAGCGTTTGAGACGTAAGATGGTCCATGATGGTGGAAATGACCACGTGTTCAGATGCACCCACTGTGAACGGACATTTACAGCGCAAATTGGCCTTATCAGTCACACTCGCTACCGCCATAGTTAAAAGTTATTATGCCTTTTTAAAGCACAAACTATCGTCTGTCAAGACGGTAAGGTGCTAATGGATGCCAGTACGGGAACAGTTAAGAGAATTGAAAATGTATACAGCAATACCTGTCTCTAATTTTTGATTTGCGTCTCTTCGAATTACTTTAAACCCCTTAAGAGAGATTTCAGAGTCGGTTATTTTACCGTTGATACGAATTTCTGTGATTCCAAACACATGGAACTGTTTGCACATTATTACTGAAAGCTCAGGTAGTTTATTGAGCAAATGATAGATGTTGAGATGGCCTATATGTAGACCATCTTTGTTGAGCCACTGATCATGATTGGCGAACATTACACAATGAAAAGATGATGTCGCTTGTGGTAGAAAAATTTCAGAGATTTTGAAACTTTATTTAGTAGTAATTAAGGCTATTAGAGGGGGTAGGAAAATGTCTGTGCTGGAGTGACATCGTGAAAGCTTGGTGCAGGGCTGCAGAATTGTATTGCATTAGCTGTTGAAGCTGGCGGTTCCACTGATAGGAGTGTAGATTACCGTCCAACGATGGACCACTGCTTTGAGAGCTACTGGAAGTGCCTACATTGGAAGCAGGCATCGGGGGCACCACAACATTGTTTAACGGTGTCCCCTTTGACATGATAAGGGGAGACTGTTTTATGGGCAAGGGAGGAAACAAAGCACCATAGTTAGCAACATTGGGATTGGAGCATGGGTTGCTATTTACGGCATTGTATTCCTGGGGAATAGGCAAGGGTGGCGTGGGCAGAGGTTGTGTGTTTTCTGAACACTGAGAGATGGCTACAGCCGGAGGTGAAGATCGGTTTACTCCTGTAACTGGTTCTGATTGTTGTGTACGTTCAGGATATTTTATGTTCTTCGCTAGTAAGCTAGTTCCTAGTTTGGAACAATGTAGTTGATCCCTATATAGTTTTTTCTTGGGAGCCCCGGACGGCGATGTGAAATACGTTGTATTATTAATGAAAGCCATATTATTTTCTTTACAAAATTTGTATAGAGTCAGTTTGCCAGCATTGGCAGTACGGCGCTGGAATCCATAACATGGTGGGATGATTGATGAAAAGAAAATAGATGCTTTAGGAAATTTATTTCGCAACAACACCTCCAATGTAGCGAGTTGTGAGGTGCTTATGATTTTATTGTTCATAATATCATTGACACTAATATGGACTGTTGTTCTTCTAATTCTGACGTTGACCTTGAATTTCCGCAGTGTAGAGGTCAGTCTGTCAATGTCAGCTCCTGGTAGCGGGTAGATCGAGGTTGTTTCGCTGTCAGAAGATGCCATGCGGTCACTATAGATTCCCTTGAGCAGAGAGTCTCCAATGACGACATGAGTTGCACTGTCATCTATTGTTATTTCACGCTGTTGACGTGTCCGTTTGATTTGTCGCCACTGGTCGCTGTCGTCTTTCATGCGTTCTTGTTTATTATAGTCGTTGCTTGTTTGGGCTGGTTGTTGATGCTCAGTAGTGGTAGCTGCTGAGATCTTTCATTCCTCGTCTGCTGCTGGAGAGTCTACACTTGAGGCCTGGAACCAGTTGCTGATACGCACATAATTGGGATAGATGGATGGTGCGCGTTCTACAGGTTTAGTAGTGTTGCAGCCTGTAGAAATTGTCTGTATGTCTTTTGTGAAGAACATCCACTGGCCATACACACCTCTGCAGCACTATGGATACTTCCTGTTTGTTCGCTTTTGTCAAATGACTGTGCACTCTTTAGTTTAAGGCATGGATTGTTGTTTTAAAAGTGTCCTTCTCTTCTTTAAGGAGACGGATTTCTTTTTCAAGGCGAGCGTTTTTTTCTTTAAACACGGCAATGACATTAGTTGTGTTGTTGGAGATAAAGTCTTTTAGCCTGTCCTCTAAAGCCTGGATGAGTTCACGACAGGCATTGTGGTTGTGCGGTTCGGCTGAGGAAAGAGTGACTAAAGGTGATGTGTTAGTCTGATCATATTGGGCTAGTGAACTGTGATGTTCGTCCAGCTTGAGCTTGGGATCAGTGTTTGCAGATTCACTAAACCACACGTTTGAAGTTGGCGTTGAACAAGTTCGACGTTCAGGTGGCGTGGTCGTTAACTTTTTCCCCGTCTTGTCTTTGTTTGTATTTTCATGGCGCTTGGATAAAGAGAGAGAAGGAAGGAGTATGAGGGAGTGAGAGGAGGGAGTGAGAGAGGAGATGAGGCTATGAGAGAGACAGGAGGCGGGAGTTAGAGAGAGAAACAGAGAGAAAGAGAGAGAGAAAGCACCAAACACCAATATTTTAAAACTGGTGTCTTGACATAAAACACCCTCAAATATATGATTCCTTACATAAAAACATGCGAGTTATTGGAAAGGTTAGGACATTACACTAACAATGACATGAATGCGGTCTGACGTTGGTTGGGTACCAGCTTTCGTTGTTCGCTACGGGAGGGAAAGACCTGTTCCCATATGCACTCAGGCCTATACAACGTGTTGGTCCTAACACTTCCCATACCACCAGAGGATTCCTACAACGAGGCTTTTTTAAACAGAAAAACTGTAAACGAACAGAACTATTGAACAACTTTTCATCATCAAATTCAAACGTTAATGATAACGCAAAAAGCATTAAAGTTCTAGTTGAACACCTCAGTTATATTTATTCACTTCAATCCGCGCTTATCTTGAAAGCTGGGTCCATCCCTATATAACTTGCCAAATGTTATACGTGTACCAGTTGTTGATGCAGTTGTTGCAGCAGCAACGAGAACACAACAAAACACAAGTGTACTGTATGAGTATTGCTACACTGAGATAATTATGTCTAGCTCTGGCAATGAGGAAAAGAAGCCCTTACTGCAGGATCCTGGTCTGACGCTGGGACCTGGGAAGAGACAAAATGTGTACACACCTGCTGAGGCACCAGAGTACATTAGTGAAGCTCCTGGACTAAGTACTCACAAGGTAACATTATTTGCTTAACTGCCTGCCTGCATGCATGCCTGACTGCCTGCCTGCCTGCCTGCCTAAATCCACCTACTACATACTTACCTACCTACCTACCTACCTACCTACCTACCTACCTACTTACCTACCTACCTACCTACCTACCTGCCTGCCTACCTACCTACAAACCAGGCTACCCGCCAGCCTGCTTACATGCCTCCCTTCTTACCTGCATATCTACCTGATTGTCTTCCTGCCCCTTATCTATCTACCTAACTACCTACCTACCTACCTGCCTATTTACCTACCTACCTATCTACCTACTTACCTACCTACCTACCTATCTACCCGCCTGCCTGCCTGCCCGCTTACCTACCTACCTACCTACCTAATAACAAACTGACTAACCAACCAACCAATCAACCAAACAATCAACCAACCAACCAACCAACTAGCCAACCAACCAACCAACCAACCAACCAACCAACCAGCCAGCCAGCCAGCTAACCAACCAACCAACCAACCAACTGACTAACTAACTAACTAACTAACTAACTAACTAACTAACTAACTGACTGACTGACTGAATGCCTGACTGACTAACTGACTGACTGACTGACTGACTGATTGATTGACTGACTGACTGATTAACTAACTAACCACGTATATGCCTTCTTACTTGTCTTTCTGTTTCCTTCTGACTTTATTTCTGAATTTCTTTTCTACGTGCGCTAATTGTCAGCAGTAATTTAGTTGTATTTCAGCTGAAACATGAACATAATTTTACACTTACTTTCTTACATATGATATACCCTAGGGCTCTGAATACTTCATACTCGTGTCAAAGTTATTCTAGCAATGGCTACATGTCAGCTGACAAAACACGGACGAGGAAGAAGCTAGTAGCCTTTACATCATCGTTAAACAATAGCTACCTATTAATTGTGATCTGATTTGTTCCCATTCTTTCACTTGCAATTATACCGCACTTGTAATTTACATCCCCAAGTCAAGGAACAGAACTCAGCATTTTAGTCCAACCAACTGGTGTAGAGAGTGAACCCGTTACCGCGCCATCAGCGCACAGTAAGTTTTAATAGTGAGCGCTCTTCTCCGTTCGGCCACGTTGACCTTTATTATTATCATGGATTCACAATATTTCAACACTTCAAATCTTGTTCCAGCGATTTATACTAATGGCTGAGGCATTCTGATCTGATCAGTTGCCAGCTGCACAATGAACGTTGCTGAAATGGACCGGCATTATTTTCAATCACGTCTCACAACCACTCTCCAGTCTTTGAATAACGAAGATACAAACAATAGATTGTACGATTTATTGCCTGGCATATTTCGCCGCATCTCATCAGGTACATATTGCAGAATTCACACAACATAGAGTAAAATAACTAGATAAATCCTTCAAGCTGAAATATACACATGGTTCGCACAGTAATGTCAGTTGCCTACCACAGTAATTTTAAACTGACTATCATGTCATTCTGTTTGCACAAAACTGGCCTATCCAGATTAATCATGATGGCTTCTGCAAACTTTAACAAGCGACTATGTTGTATATTAAACAACACGCAAAAAGCGCAGTCTCTATCAATTACATGACCGGTTTCCAAGACGTGTTGTTCCTATGTCTGTCTCTTAATGTTATCTACCTTTTAAGCAGTTGTGTTTCTTTTGGATTTCTTTCTTTCAAAGTGGTTTTCAGCAAAAACTATTGTTTTTTCTTTCGGAAGATTGATTTCGTTTCGATGACATCAAATTGAAATGATATAGAAAAATTAAAAGAACATCGTGTATGCAAATACTGAAGAGATAAACCACATAAATAATATGTCCTGAAAACTATAGAACTTTGACCATACCAAGACATCACAGTGGTTTAGAAAGGCCAGTAAGGATCCCTGGGAGACGAAACAAAGACGATCAACACGAAGGTTAAGCACATGGCATTAAAAACACCAGATACAATAACGATGGGGACAAGGGAACTGATGAAAGATCTAGAGTCTGTCCAGCAGGCTGATATGAGAGCGACATTCTGCAAATAACGCGCTACGTGGTAATCATGCTCTCGTTTAGTCGCTCTCATTTGTTTTTTATTCCCGGATCGTTTAAAATTCATTTTTTTGTCATATAATATTTCCAAAACATTTGCAGAAATTTTATGTAAAACATTTCAGGGACATACATGTTATTATCTAATAGAATATGACATCTCTCAACTCTAGAGCAAGCTCCCAGGGCGTAAGAGGTCATCCAGACTGAGCCTGGCAGTAGAGGGCAGCGGGCATCACAACATCGCGCTCAGCTGGACAGGTATCTCGGTAACAGTCAAGGTCCCAGGCAAGAGAAGTTTGCTCACCAGGGAGTATCGGCCGCCTCAAGAGAAGGTCATTCTCAAAGATGGTTAGTAGAGTGGTGTTGGTTGTTGATTTCTAGATTGATTAACTATTAAATGGTTCTATTCTTTCCGTTATCTTCTGACTGCATTAAAAGGGAGCTTGCTTTAGCAGCAACAACAACAACAAGAAAATCGTAGTAGGCTGACGATTATAGTACGAGTATGTCCAGGGGCAATCCATCTATTAGGAAGTGTCCTTCTTCCTTTCAGGTTTACGTAAAGCAGGTCACCTAAAAAGCAGCTTATTCAACACATTGTTCAGAAAGCTCACTCTAAGCTGGTGCTGGAGGACATACCAGGGCAAATAAAAAAAAAAAATTGACGAAGAAGTTGTCCGCTGCAATATGTAAAGAACAAAAGGGGGTATATAAGGTGACACGATCGAGTTCATTGTACCTGGCTTTATCCCATATAGCCCGCTTACCTTCTGCAGTATGGCTTGCCGAAAATAGTCACACAGAGCACGAACTAAGTACTTCCAGTGACGACCACCGGAGTATCCCACAAAATTTCACCTGTGAACCGAACGACGTAGGACAGAATCAAACCCACAACTTTTGGAGCGCGAGACATGCGGCCACCACTTCACCAAGGAGACTCCCTATTGTGTTACGGGTGGGGGGGGGGGGAGGGGAACATCTGATATAGACCTTCCATGCTTACATGAAAAAATAGCCTTGCTCAGTGAACGTTGTATGGTTGAAGAGGAATGGATATCTTCCTGGACAAACTCCGACCTCCGTCTCCCTCAGCAAATGTCCCAATTGAAAGTGCTGATAAATCTAGTAACTCGTCAGATGCGCCCTCTCATGCGGCCCACCTTACTGGAGTGATAAATGCTGATAAATCTAGTAACACGGTGGATTCGTCCTCTCGTGCCTTACTGGAGATAGGAATACAATTAGTGGAACTGCGGTAAAACTAAAAATGTAAGCAATATAAAATAGCACGAAGTAATGCATCTTTACATAACACATTTGTGGAAAACAGAGGATGTTGCAGCGACTAGCCTCCATAAGCAAAGAAATACAAAAAATAGCAATATATAAACTGTCAACAACTCATGTTTCAGGCATCATCGGATTACTTCTCCCACACCATACAAGAAACTTGCAAGTCGTGTGCGAGGAATGAAATGGTACATTTTATTGCCGTTGGCTCTTTACAATTGCAAAACAGTCGCTATCTAATCACACATCAAGTCACAATATTCTCTATCACTAGTTTTCCTAAACCCTATAGCTAATCTCTATCTACTAGGCTATACGAAAAACACATATCTATTCTCTACGATGTGCACACTACAAAGTCAGTCCCCCGTCTCACTTCCTTCACTCGCGTCGCTACACGCCACGCGGAAGGACCTTCATGCGTCCTTGGGCTCTTTGCGTGCTAGGTCAGTTAGCACGCTTCTCTTAGCTGTCTTTGGTTTGAGTGGCATTCGTAGCGATCACGCAGGCGTGATTCTGTCGTGACCAGTAGTGCTAACTATCTGGTCAACGCCTTCGTGTGAGGACTAGTTAATAGTCCCCCTTTTCTATCATCTATCCTGCCCTGATCCCGGGCACTATGTTCCCTCTACTCTATCTGAGGTTGACCCCACGTCCTGGTGGTGTTCTATCATGAGGCAGGATTCCTGCCTCCTGTGTCAGTCTTTGACACACACCCTCCCCTCCTGTGTTGCGTCATCAACTTTGACTCATTGGTTGTGACGCAAGAGGTTTCTAAAAAATTAGTGTGTCTAATTTTTGTCAAAGACTGCAGATAACCTGGGTTTGGGCTACTCAATAGACCTACTGACTAATGTCACAATGTAGCATCACTTTACTTGGCTACTGGCAATCGCCACAAACTTGTCTGGTTGGCGTGAGCCCTCTTCTCAATCGCAATATTATATTAATTAGAGGTATGTCTGAACCGGACCGTTGTCTTATAAGACCTGCCCTCAAATAGTAAATTAACTCACTACCCATACAAAGTTGACTTTCTGAAGGTCAACACATGAATTGCTTCATGTCCCCCATATAATATTAAACAACCATTACACAAGCTGTGAGCGACAGGCTTTACCTATCTCGCTTCCGCGTGTAAAGTCATATTTCACTGTTAAGTTAGTGTTTCGTTGTCTATTATGTCCCCTGGCCCGGAGTTATCTCCCTTTGATCTAATAAAAGTGTATGCAATTTACATGTTTGTTTTTCTGGTTGTTTGTGTGTTTGGATGTAATTAAAAGTATAATCTACCCTCTAACATGTGTATCTAACTATCATGTGTATGTAAGTTAGTTTTTCAAGTGCCATAATTCATTTAACTGTGGTCACAAACATGTGTATAATACACATCTGTGACTGCGTTTCTGTCTTATGAGACTCAAAATACTTTCACTAAGATTCTAAACTAAACTACACAAAATACATTCATTACAACACATTTCCAACATTGAAACCAACATTTGACGGCAACAAAAATAAAAAGTATTGTTGAGCGGCAGAAAAAATCCGCTGACTGTTCTCACTCTCTCTTGTATATTTTACATTCGCTCTCACTTTCACACTTCTGTCACACATTTTTAACCTTCCTTTATGTCACACTTCTTTTACCCTCACTATTGGCACACATCTGTTACCCTCATTTCTGTCACACATCTTTCATCCTCATTTCTGTCACACATCTTTCATCCTCATTTCTGTCACACTTCTTTTACCTTCACTTTTGTCACACATCTTTCACCCTCACCTTTGTCACACATCTTTTACCTTCATTTCTGTCACATAACTTTCACTCTCATAGTTATTTAAAAACCTTGGAGTGACACTGTACAAGTTTGGCTCAGTTTGACAGAGTTGAGCCTAATGGCTGTGCATCAACCGTTGCACACGTCAAGTATTTACAACATATTTACATGTAAGAAAAACGGGTTGATGGTTTGTACCCTGGTATTATTAACCATTGTATTCTACAGAAATATTACTCTAAATACTGACATACTAATACTAGTTCTATAAATATACATTTAATGCGTTGCCTATTTTCATCTATCTGTCACATTAATCCTAAAATAAGCTTACATTACTCCTAATATTTATCTAATTACAGGGATGTAATTTACCTATGTGAAATGAAATTGATGTGAGATGAGTTATGTCCCTTGGTGAAATGGGTAATGTGAAATGTAATAAGTTACGTCCCTTTCTAAAATGGGTGATGTGAAATATAACATATTCTACCTAATGTTTTTAAATGAAACAAACTATATGATTGATATTTTTATTCTATATGGTGTAAATGATGTATCTTTAAGTGTATAATATTTCTATTCTATTATGGTGTAACCTAATCATACTACTAAATGATAACGTTTGTTAAATGGATTGGTTAAGATGGAATGAAATCAAATGAAATGAAACAAAGTGAAATATAATAAACTAAATGATACTATTCATATGTAAACTTCTTATAATTAGTTGTCATGTTTAAATTACTATCCTAATCTACTTTTAAAGCTAAATAAATATGTAAATTAATAATATATCTAAACTAAAATGAAAAAGTGTTATATTATCTAAATCTAACTATAAATTAAAATGACATAATCTATCTATATTTTATCACTATATTAAAACATTATGATACATATCACATTACGTTTATATATACATGGTCTTTAAATACCTCAGGTTAGTCGTTGCCATTAATGTTCAGAAATACGTTTTCATTGGCATACTATCTATACAATTGTTCTGGGTATTTGAAATCCATTACACAGTCATATTTATTCTATGGGTATTGCACCTGTAGAGTTCGTTTGTAGACCACTGTTCTTGTGTCTGTATGTATATAATCATCTGACACTGTTTTTCTCTGTTTAACACAACTACTTCACTGGAACATATTTGGAGCTTAGCAAGTAATAAGCTGTCCTAGTTCACAAAGTGATATATTTGTTCCCAGAGTAAAGTTCTTACTTTTGATGTCTAAGGACACATAGCAGGTCAATGTTTATGGTACTTAGTTCAGCACATAATACTCATGTATTTCTAACATATTTCACATAGAATATTTGACTGTACTAAATTAACATATATTACTTTACACTCTTATGTGGAAATTTCTGGTATTGCTACATCAGATGGTCGACTAAGGGTATCAGCCAAGATGTTATCTTTCCCCTTAATATGTTCTATACTAAAGGTGTAATTTTGTAGTATTAGCGACCACCTGTATATCCGGTCATTTCGATGTACACCACTCTGTATGACCGTTATTGGGGAGTTGTCAGTCTGGACAATGAAGTGCACACCCGCCAGAAATCGATGCAGCTTTCTCACCGCATAGATGACGCTTAGGGCTTCCAACTCGGATATGGAATATCTGGACTCGGTGGGTGTGATCTTACGGCTCACGTAGCACATCGGATGGAAGATGCCCTCATAAAATTGGCCTAGTACTGCAGCGATGGAGATCCTGCTGGCATCTGTCCTAAGATAATAAACGAGCCTCGGATTAGGCAAGCGGAGGATTGGAACATTACTAAACAAAATTTTCAATTTTGACAATGCAGAAATTAATAATGCATCTTTAACATCCAATTTTACAGAAGCTTTTAAAACATTGGAAAATACACTTGTAATCTCCGCTAAATTTGAAATAAATTTACTATAGTAATTCACTAACCCCAAAAGGCTTCTGACCTGTTTCTTGGAAGTAGGCATGGTCAGATTCATAATTTTGGTAATAATTTTCTGGTCAGTCTTTAGTTGACCTTGAGCAATGACATGACCTAAAAACTCAATTTCTTTTAGGCCCAATTCGACTTTGCTCGGTTTGACAGTGAGCCCGAAGAGTCGCAACCTATTAAAGACATGTCTCAGTTTCAGTAGGTGTGTTGTCCAGTCATCAGTATGGACACATATATCATCTATATAGGTCACTGTATTCGTCACTCCATGAAGTAGATCTCTAGTTAAGCGTACGAAAGTGGCAGGAGCGTTTCGAAGTCCGAAAGGAAGAAAACGCCACTCGTACAGTCCTAAAGGAGTTGAAAAAGCAGTAAGATGGATGGATTGAGACTGCATAGGGACTTGCCAATATCCCTTAGTGAGATCTAATTTAGAAAAGATTTTGGAGGTGGACATGTCAAGAATAAGATCTTCGCAGGAAGGAATTGGCTCTGCGTCGATCTTGGTGACGTTGTTGAGCTTTCGATAGTCCACGCACAGACGAATTGTAGAATCTTTCTTCTTAACTAGAACAATTGGAAAAGAGTACTCAGAGGTGGATTTCTGGATGATCCCACTAGCCTCTAAATTCAGAATTTCCTTATTTAGATTTTCCCTATAGCTTAGTGGGATTGAGTACGGCCTGCATTTAATAGGCTTAGAGTCCGAAAGAAGAATGGAGTGTTCGATTCTGTCCGTCCTACCTGGAATGTCAGAGAATATGTCTTTGTATTCCGTCACTAATTCTACTAATTGTCGTCGTTGACTGTCTGTTAGTCCCTGTTCTATATGTATGCTATCTAATGTAGCAGTCTTGTCTACAATAGGAACTGGTAGTTCCATTCCGTCGTCGTCTACCTGATTCAGTACGGTGGTGGTGCTAAGTGTGTATTCTGTATTCTCGCTAAGTGTATGCTCGTCGGATATGCCAGTCTCGCTAACTAGTGTAGTTGCGTTGTGTATGTCTGTCGTCTGATCACTTGGTGTGGGTGCACTGTGTTCGTCTGTCTCTACTTCTGTCTCTTGTCGTGAATAGTAAGGTTTCAACATGTTGACATGGAATATCTTTAAGTTTCCGTTTATTGATATTTCATAGTCAACATCTGAAATTTTACGTACCACCTTGAATGGCCCTTGCCATGAAGTCAATAATAAATTTCGTTTGTCAGGAAGCAAGAGAAGTATGTCTTGATCTGGTTCAAGTTCAATTGTTCTCGCCCCTTTGTTGGCATATTGGCGGTAGATTTGACCCTTCCTCTCCAAAGCTGCCTTAGCTATAATACACGATTTCATGATTTTATCTCGTGTTTCAGTCACCATTTCATAAGGTGTTTTTGGTTCGGGAATTTGAATAGAATTCGTTATTGCCTGATGATAAATGGTTAGGGGTCCACGTGGGTTAGCCCCGTACACTAATTCAAACGGTGAGAAACCCGTGCTTGAATGGGGAATCTCCCGATAGGCGAACAGCACTGTTGGTAACAGTGTATCCCAATCAGCTGGGTTTTCTGCTGTTACCTTAGCCAGCATATGCTTAAGATCTCCATTAATTTTTTCTACTATCCCATTGCTGGCTGGATGGTACGCTGTCGTGAAATGTTGTTTTATCCCTAACATTTTTGTAAGGGCTTGCGTTGCAGCCGATATGAATTGAGTTCCACGATAGGATAAAATGGTCCGTGGAAATCCGAATCGTGAGAACAGGTGTAGAAATACATTGGCAACATCTTTGGAGGTGATGTACTTCAAAGCTACTGCCTCAACCCACCTTGTACATAGGTCGACCATCGTCAATATGAAGCGATTTCCTTTGCTGGACACCTGATTCAGGGGTCCAACAATATCTACCGCCACACTCTCAAATGGCCTAGAAGCCAGCGTAGAAGGTTGTACTTCAGCTGTAGCATGTTTACCCTTTCGTACTAACTGTTGACAGACATTACACGAACGACAAAATAATTTAATATCATTGCAAAAACCTGGCCAATAAAAATGAGCCTGAATTCTGGCCCTGGTTTTGTCATATGCAAGATGGCCAGCAAACGGTGACTCATGTGCAATCTTTAGCACAGGTATGCGATGTTGTACAGGTAACACCGTTTGCTGAATCTCATGGTTACCAGTAGTATAATATCTAGTAAGAATGCCATTATTTAATCTGAAGAACCATGATGCGTTCTTTGTCACTTTTGCTCGTTCTTTCAATATCTTTAAATAAGGAGACAAACTAGGATCAGCTTTCTGCTGTTCTATGAATTTTTGTCTGTTGGTATCATCAGTGCTAGATGGAGAAAGCACCAGTAGTCTCTCATCTTGAAGCGTGTCTTGATGTTTTATAGTGTCTGCTCTGGTTGTTGCATTACCTGCATTCAGTTGGTTCCAAGCAGTTATTTCATCGTTAGTACATTGTTTTAGCTGGGGTAAGCAACCCAGAATTAAATCAGTACAAGGGTTGTCAAGTACAGCACAAGTAAATGTACCCGAGAGGAAAGGAGTGTTAATACGGGCTTTGGCCAAAGGGTAAATTTCAATGTTACCCGAAAAGGTTCGGCATTTGACAGAGTCACCTGTATAATCCTCTTGACTCACTAGTTCCTTTCTGAGGCCAATAAGGGTACTACCGCTGTCCAGCAAACATTGGCATGGTCTATCATTGACCATTGCATTGTGGAACTCTAAATTGCCTCTGGAGGCTAAGGCTGCATTCACACTCTCAGATGAAAATGGAACTGTATGTCCACATTCTAATTTTCCGTCAGCATGAAACTGGTGACATCGCTCACAACTGTCAAAACTCAACATATCGTTTACACAACACACCTCTTCCGTCTGGTTAACCGGTAATTCATTTTCAACCTCACACTCAGTCTCACTACCACTATCAGAAGATGTATCAAGTAAAATAGCATTGTTGGCTTTCATACGTTGGCGGCCAAGGCACTTATTTGAATAATGGCCGTAGCTGGAACAAAAAAAAACATTTGATGGCACGTCGGTATGCAGATCTTTTGTTCTGTTGCTTCTTAATAACATTTTCAAGATGTGCCGGATAACTCGGCGATTTGTCACACATTGAATAAGTGTCATGTAAAAGTTGACAGTGGATACATTTTGAAACTTTTCTATCTTTCTTGTCAAATTTATTAAATGGTTTTCTATTGCTCTGATAGTTTTTAGATTGATCTTTTACAAAGGAAACTATTTCAGAGTCATTTGAAGTTTTAAAAATATTTCTGTTTGAAGAAAAATATGCAGACCCTTTCTTTTCAAACTGTTCTATGGTTTCAATGTCTGACTGCTGCAAAAATTTAGCAAAAGAGGATGGTATTGTGGATATCACTTTATCCATAGTTATTAAGTTTTTTAATCTATCAAAGTCTTTTCCTATGTTAGCTGCTTTAAGCCACCTATTTAGAACACTTTGAACATTTGAGACGTAGTCAATGAAAGTCTCAGTAGGTTTAGGTTTTAAAGTTGAGAACTGAACCTGATACCCAGGGGCATCAAGTAAAAAGTGTTGCATAATCCTATCACGGATGTATTGGTAGTCAGATCTAAGATCGGTTGGTATAGATTCTATTACTTTAAGGGGCTCACCACTCAGGTTCTTCATATAAATCATAGCCCACATCTCTAAAGGAACTTGGTGATATTTAAACTGATACTCGACGTTTTCTGTCCATGCAGATATTGAATCGTCTTTACAATATGGTTTGATAATATTTTTGTATTTGTTGAACTTATTTTCTTCTTGTTGACTTTTAAGTTTAGTGGCAGAGATCTCTGCGTGTGAGTCTACATCCATCTCTTTCATCTTTAATTGTGTCTCTGATTCTACTTGTATTTGTTTTTCCTTAACTCTTGCCATTTCATCTATCTCTTTTTGCTTCAATTCTTTCTCCTGATCTAATGTCTTCTGTTTTAATTCTAGTTCTTTCTGTTTAATTTCCTTATCTTGTTGTAACTGTTGTTGCTTAATTTCCTTATCATGTTCTAATTGCTTTTGTTTTAATTCTAATTGATGTTGTCTTTCTAGTGCGCGTTCATCTCTTTCTGCGTCCTTTGCTTCTTTAAATTTCTTATCAGCATATTCTTCTAGCTCTTTACCTGTGTATTGCATTTCTTTGCCTGCTTTAATGAAGTCAGCTAGAGTAGCCATGTTGTTGGGTAATAGGCTCGCGTTGACCTGAACTGACTGCTTCAATTAGTTATTATTCTTTGCTATGCTATGTTATTTAATATCTGAGCACCACAAATTGTACTCTTTGTTTACAATCTGGAAAATTGTATTCTCCAAAAAATTAGAGCACAAAGTCTGTTCATACAATACACGCTGAAAAAGAGATGCACTATTAATCACAATGCATGCCAAAAACGTAGGTTTTACTCATCTTAATGTTCCCTAGAACAAGGAACAACACGTTAGCAACACCGGTCCCGTTGTTTGGCACCCCGGAATACACACGAGTTTTCTACTCAGGTCACCTTGTTTAGCACATCGGCATACACTCAAGTTATTACTCAGCTGTTGTTCGCCCTGTTTTATAGAGCAGCAACAATTAACAACTCGTAAACGAAAAATAGATTTTTGACAAATTGGTACAATGACACTGACATGCCCACGAACAAACAGAACATCGATTAATTATTATTTAATGTCAATGTCCTGTCTTCGTTCTACAGTAATATGTCTTTCGTTACTAACCTAGTTTAATTTATGGAAGTATGGTGCAGGCCAAATCTAATTTGCATAGCCGAAAGTAGTGCCCTCGTGACGGTAAACAAATAGAAAAGTACGAAAAAAAAATCAATAACTGCTTTTAAATAAATATAAATATAATAATACTGTGTAAATAAATAAATATATTCATTCTCTAACTTAAATAAACAAATAATACTTAATATATCGTAAAGATTCAGGCAGGCAGCAGTTTGGCAGCTTGTAAACACTGCAATGCTGATTCCAAATGGCGAGGCTCAACTGTTTATCAATCGTGCCACGTCACAGGCGCAGCGCTATTTTTAGCTTGCAAAAATCAATACTGTCGCTGACCTTTGTATTGCTCCGCCATGAATCATTTTTGACAATTATTCAAAAACAAATAAATAATTACCTAAATAAATGAAAGAAGAACATAATATAAATACTTACAACTTTGAAGAACACATTATTTAAATATATAACATTCTAATAAGCACAAATAAACATTATTTTATCACGATAGGCACAATTCTGCTGGCAACTCGATCTAGTCTGCACACGTCATCGTCACTGACACAAATTAAACATTTAATCTTTGTAATATCCTATCTGTAACCCTAGTCTAGAGCCGTGGGTAAGTGTTATAGCTTGAACTCAGGTTCAAGCGGCACTTCTGACACCACATTTAATCCTATGCCTGTCAACAACTCATGTTTCAGGCATCATCGGATTACTTCTCCCACACCATACAAGAAACTTGCAAGTCGTGTGCGAGGAATGAAATGGTACATTTTATTGCCGTTGGCTCTTTACAATTGCAAAACAGTCGCTATCTAATCACACATAAAGTCACAATATTCTCTATCACTAGTTTTCCTAAACCCTATAGCTAATCTCTATCTACTAGGCTATACGAAAAACACATATCTATTCTCTACGATGTGCACACTACAAAGTCAGTCCCCCGTCTCACTTCCTTCACTCGCGTCGCTACACGCCACGCGGAAGGACCTTCATGCGTCCTTGGGCTCTTTGCGTGCTAAGTCAGTTAGCACGCTTCTCTTAGCTGTCTTTGGTTTGAGTGGCATTCGTAGCGATCACGCAGGCGTGATTCTGTCGTGACCAGTAGTGCTAACTATCTGGTCAACGCCTTCGTGTGAGGACTAGTTAATAGTCCCCCTTTTCTATCATCTATCCTGCCCTGATCCCGGGCACTATGTTCCCTCTACTCTATCTGAGGTTGACCCCACGTCCTGGTGGTGTTCTATCATGAGGCAGGATTCCTGCCTCCTGTGTCAGTCTTTGACATAAACACTACAGTGACTACATTAAGGCATAATAACAGAATGAGAAGACAAGAAAACGAAAATAAAAAAAGAAGAAAAAATGTGCTACTTATCTCAGAATGTCAGGCTATGATATTAACATTAATCTTGACTTAACGACACAGAAATTCAAACATAAGCATACTTAAATATATTGTTTTATTTATCTCATATTGTGTCTTCATTAACTAGTAGTCGATAACGTTCCTTGTCGAGCATGAGTGTTCCAATAACTGTGGCTCTTGAAGTCTACTCGCCATATCGTTGTCTCGAACTCCAGCGTGAGCTGGATACCATATCCATGTAAGCCCCTGTAGAAAAGAAGTGTATCTGCTCTGTACCCACTCATGCACCTGCCCATTTTAAACTGTATGCAACAATGTCTGCTCAGTGAAACATAAACAGTAAACGAAACTAGAGTCAAAGGTGTCACTGGAGCAAATACTGGCGTTATGAAACAGTTACGCAGTTTCAATGCGCATGAAGTGTGTGCTTACGCGTATTTATGTGTACTTTCATATGTGTAAATGAGAGTTCCACATATTGATATTTATTTCATACCTGATAAATTACCTTTCAATAATATTTTAGTACTATCCAATGTGACTGTGTTTTGCAGTTACGGGACTCGCAAATCCAGGATGCTTGTTGGCAATCATGGGAGCAAGGTGAGAGACAACGACATCCTTGTATTAAATGTCGCATAGGCTGTATTCTTCAGTCTACTTTATTTACACATAGCTATCCCTGGTAAAGAAATAAACACAGACGAGGGACCTTTTATATACGCATTGAGGCGTACTGGATTTATGGCGCGTATTCATAGATAAACCTGCACGTGATTGAGGGGGCGGGGGGGGGGGGGGGGTCAGTATGACGTCTGCCACCTTTACTTCCCATAACATTTCCTGGCACATATTTCAGGCTGGGTCAACCTAAGAGTCCAGGTCAGTTTAAAGAGTTTAGTTTAGTTTAGTTTAGTCGACGGGTCAACATCACGGCACTAGGGTGTAACGCATAAGTGCTTCGTTCTACTCCTAACTAAAGCCTGAGCCCGGAGAATCTCAGCTCAGTGCATGAACTCCGTAGCACCGGCGAGAATCCTGAAATACTTTGGGTAGATTTTTAACTCGAAATTTTGCCCGGGCAGCGCCGTTAGGCTGCTCTTTTTCGATTTCCAACTGCCAAGGGATTTTTGACGTGCATAACAATACACACAGGCGTCTGATCTCACTACCCAGAGACCAGGGAAAATGTTGTTACTAGAAGTCCACGTAAAAACACTCTGGCCATCACCGGGGCTTTAACCCGTGACCTCCAGCACTCAAGGCGGACACCATACCTCGAGACAATCAGCTCCCCTCCCCCTTATTAAAAGAATCTGCCTCGATGGAGATTCGAATACGTGACCACCGGGCCAGCAGACAAGCGTACTTGTCACTGAGTTACCGCGACTCCCATGTATAACTGATACTGCATCTATAGTTTGCTTGCCCATCATTGCACAATGTAAGAAATTCAGTGCTATTTTACAATAATTTGAATGTTATGCTGCTTGAAGTCACTCTTTGCAAATCAAGCCACCTCTTTCAAGACTTTATGGTCGTGCGAGATGGTGAACAATGAACCCATACCCTTATCGTAGTAACACACGATTAAATAAATTTATAGTTGGTACAACCAAATACTGCTTTAAGACAGAATGTCTGTTTAAATTTTCTCTCTGCCTCTTTACTTAGCTTGTGCACATTTGATTCATTGTTCATCATTGTTATTTCTCATTCTGGCTTAAATGTGCCAGTTAGATATATTCTTAACATAATTATAACGTACTAAACATAGTAGTTAACTTTGATCACGTTTTCCACATATTAAAATACTTCAGTCTTTTCTTGATCTTCATTGCATGCCTTTGACATATATTATCCATTGGAATACATCTGGGAGACTTAATATCAGTAATGTTCCTTAACATTACGAATGCCTGTGATGAATATCTCTAATCGCTGTTTACAAATATTAAACTGCATCACTTTTTTTCTTGATCTTCATTGTACTTGGATTGTTCTGTCTGACAAAGCATGCTACTGGAAAGTAATTGTCCATTGGAATACATTTCGGAGACCTGACTTAATATATATAATGTACTTAACATTAAGACATTAAAAAAAGTCTTCGAAAGCAAACCTCTGAGCAAGAGTCAAAGGTGTTGACAAAGAAACATCTTCGTTACAATGTCGTGTTTAGAACTGACTACATGAGACATTCGTGGCGTTGAGGCGAGCAGTTGAGAACAGGGGTGAACAGACACCACTGGATAAACCATTATCAGGATTCAGCAAACCATCCAAATAGCTCACTAAAGTTATGATAAAGGCAGTTTACGCTCTGCTTGGTGATAAAATGTGTATAGCTAGCTCAATTAGTTCGTAATAACTTACATGGAAAGAAAGTAACGAAGACATTTGATAGTTTTGCAAGTAAATGTCTTAGTAATAAAGCGTGATGTCTGTTTACAATGACGCACCTGCAGGTCTGAGACCTTCTAGCTGTTGGGATCCACATAATGTATCCTCGTGACTCGAATCGGTTTCCTTTCAATTGCATTTTCTGCTTGGTGGGTGGGGGTGGGGGGGGGGGGGGGGGGGGAGGGCAGTAAAAATCACCAGCAGCCATGTCGGGGGAGTAGGGTGCCTGACACACCAGACAAATATTGTGCCTAGCTATGAATGTCGTTCTGAATGAGATGCGAAGAATCAGCTTTGTTATGCTGATCAACACAAACGGACAGACATTTGGGTAACGGGGACTTGACGGTTCCACCAAGGCAACTCACCAGAGCATTCTTCAGATCTGATTCAGAAGAAAGAAGTGTATGTGCGATCTTGTCACGTCATATTGCTAGTGTTGCATCTGCTATGTGGATGGTATTTGCTTGCATTTTTAAATGTAAGGTTAATTAACAATAGTATGATGTTTTGTGAACGTATCCATGCATCTAGGTTTCTAGCTTTCCATAAACCCAGTCTTGGGAACTTAATATGATGGTTTTCTCTTGAATTCCACATTCACATGAAATATTTAAATTTAAATATGCTTTTTTGCAGTGGTTCGGGAAAGTCAACTCTGCTCAATGTCTTGACCTCAAGAAACACTAGAGACTACGAGGTTCAAGGAGAAATCCTGCTCAATGGCGTGCCTGTAATGATAATCTACAACTGATTAATGTTTATTTTATGTCAGGTTATTCAGTCCAAAGACCTCTATGATATTCTTGAATATTCCATGTATATTTCATTCTCATAAACTTAATCTTCAGAAGTTAATGTGCTAGTTTCCCTTTGACTTCCGCACGTATATATGGGGACCTCTTATCATATATCATAATGTAAAGCACTTCAAGCTGCGCCTATTTCATAATCATAAAAAACATGACTCAGATGTTTGTAAAATAGAGACTTACTAAGAAAATAAAGGACAGTCAAAATCAAGCATAGAATAAAGAACAACCGGAACAATGTAATCAAGGCAACACATGCTTATCAAAATACTTGTCTGAAATCAATCCTTCATGCTAAAGGAAGTTTAAAGGACCGCTGTCTACTCTTTGAAGCGTATGGGGCAAACTGTGCTAACACCATGTGTTTATTGATCAATAAACACTAGATGAGTAATGTAGTCGGTATCTCGCCGGCTGCCTTTACTTCTTTGAGAAATTACTGGTACCCATCATAGGCTGGGTCGACCTGCCAGGCCAGGTCAGTAAATGTAAACATCCACACTGATGAGGATTCGAACATATAATCACTGGGTCGGCAGGCAAGTGTGATAGCACTGCGCCACCTCGGATTCCTTCCTATTCTTTATTGGCACCAACATATTTCCCCGATCTTTACTAGTTTCAGTTTGACCCAGTCTAATTAAAAGGTTTCCAGATATTTTGTTGGAAATTATCAAGGAAGGAAATATGACGGGAAAGGAGAGGGAATGGCTGATGTCATGTCATTGTGTCGTGGCTTATTAGATATGAAGTCTGACACGTAAAATCCTACGGTTGTACACGACATGCAATGAGGTGACATAGCGGTTAGTGCGCTTGCCTTCCAAGACAGAAGTCCGTGTTCAACCTTTCTCAGGGGCAGGATTGTTTCCCCCCCCCCCCCCCCCCCCCCCCCGACAAGTCCGGCTCTAAGGTCTGCCCAGCATGATAAAAATGAGTACTTAACAATTTTCAGAATTGTCTCGAAGGAAAGAGAACTAAGAAAATGCCAAAGAAGACGATGAGTAGACAATATGGAACACCACTCGCTGGAATTTCTATTTAGAGATTGTAGCTCTATCGAATGCTGACAATTGTAATAATCCCGTTTTGAGGAAATATTTTTGCTGAACTCTGACCCCCAAAACATAGATGTTGTTTTTGTAACTTTACTCCACATCTTGGAAGTATTTCTCTATATTAAGTGTTGATTGTCAGTGAATGTCTGCAAAGTAAATATATGTTAATAGTTTATACATCTAATAAAATTAAGCAAATAAAATCCTGGGTGTGCTGCCATCGAACACTCTATCTTTAAATAAAAATACTTTTAGGTTGGATTTCACAGGCCTTCATTATCTTGTTATACTGTCTGTTTAGGAAACATGTTTTCTTTGACATAGGAAGACTCCTGACAGCAGTATTTTCCTGGTTGTCGGCATAGATTTTTCTTTAAAAAATGAAAATAAAATAAAAAAAAAAAAGAAAAAAAAAAAAAGAAAGAAAAACAGGATGCTGAAAATAAAGACTTTTCTTTTAAGGGGAAGGAGCATAAAGAAGATAAACACGTTTCAAAATGTAATTGACATATTATCTTCTCCGTTTTGGATAAAATAATTCTTGTATGTGTAATCACGTAATATGTACCCATATTTTCGAAATATTATATTAATAATTATAAGTAATCATACAAGTTGTAAATTAAAATAGCATACTGCTAGTTGAAGAATCAATCTTAAATATTCATATATAAGGTTAATTTTAAAGTGAACATATCACATGATATTGATTGTTTCGTATTGAGCTATTGTATAGGTTAATTTGCGTCCTTTGTCTAGCTGACTGGGAACAGTATCCGGAATATCTCGGCCTACGTGCAGCAAAGCGACCTCTTCATGCACACACTGACAGTCCGCGAGACTCTCAGCTTTAGGGTGAGTCCAGCAGTTACAGGCAGTTTGTGAGATATTGTGGTATTATTTCTTTCTGTTCTAAGCTGCGCTCTATGTGTGATTAGCTATTCTTCATATTTACGAATCCACCATTATGTGTAATTGGCTATTCTTTATGTTTACGAATTCACGCATTATGTGTTATTGACTAGTCTTCATACTTACGAATCCACGCTCTATGTGTGATTGGCTATTCCTCATATTTACGAATCCACACATTATGTGTGATTGGCTATTCTTTATGTTTACGAATTCACGCATTATGTGTTATTGACTATTCTTCATATTTACGAATCCACGCTCTATGTGTGATTGGCTATTCTTTATGTTTACGAATTCACGCATTATGGGTTATTGACTATTCTTCATATTTACGAATCCACCCTCTATGTGTGATTGGCTATTCCTCATATTTACGAATCCACACATTATGTGTGATTGGCTATTCTTTATGTTTACGAATTCACGCATTATGTGTTATTGACTATTCTTCATATTTACGAATCCACGCTCTATGTGTGATTGACTATTCCTCATATCTACGAATCCACGCATTATGACAGTTGACAGACAGCGATATTCAAAAACACAACCTGTAAGATCTTGTTCTCAGGGTTTGCCATTTATGTCATCTTTCGGTACATTCTCGCACGTGTTGCATCAACCATGCTCCTATGTAGAGAGTGTTTATGGTAATTTGTTATCCGAATTTAGCCCTTGTCTTAAGTCAAAACATATCTTGATTATTCTGAGAGCAGAATTTATCTAGATAAAGCAGTTTTTTATTTTTCAGAAAATGAAAATGATGTTATGGTATAAGTCACTATCGTCGAATCTCAGAAAGAGAGTGCTGATATGTCATACAGAAACTGGTTTTGTGTGTGGCAGTGAACCACAGAACGTGAATGAACATACCAGGAAGGGTTTGGAAGCAGCAGAGATGTGGTTTTTGAGGCGAATGTTGCGAATACCAAATCGACCCAGCCTAACATGGCTACCAGAAAATGTAATGAAAAGTAAAGACTGTAAGCATGGCATTGACCATGCCACCCACAGAGCACCGATTGGTATGTAAAATATGGGTCTAGCACCATATGTCCAAATCCTTACGGCGTGTAAATTGTCCTTTACTTACTATACTTTACTTGATCTTACTTTGACACATTTCATGCCTCTAAGAGTCATTCTTGTACTAAAGAATATCAGATACAGACGTGGGAATGCGATCAGGCCGTATGCAGAGTAAGTGGACTGTTGATGAGGTGTATACATTGAACAGCCATAGATTTCCACCGAGACTAAACTAAAAACTATATTTCCAGGCTTTGTTACGTATGGACAAACGACTGGACAAGAGAGCACGACTAGCCAGAGTCGAGGAGGTCATACTGGAGGTAATTTATAAAGTCACGTTCCGAGTAATGACTCACACACGAACACACATAACACACATGCGCACACGTTCAGACGCACGCACTCACACACAAACGCCAACGGCACATACATACACATAATTCCCACGAGGTATGCAGATTAATGAGATTATAGTACCTTTATTATAGTTCTGGTCATTGATAGTTTAAATCACATGCATTCAAAGAGAGTTAGTGACCTGATGCCATTAGTGAGAGGATCTGAAACACAGATGCTGTGTACATAAGTAATAGACCAAGTATAGGATCAATATAGAGTAAGACAGCAAAGAAATGTACAGCCCCCCCCCCCCCCCAATACACGGCTTGGGTTGTATTGAGAATACGATGGTTGCCCCACATCTCTAGAGTCCAAATGGACACTGGATGAGTGGTGTGGTCAATATCATGCCGGCCGCTTGACTTCCCGTGATATTTCCTAGCACCCAGGTTAGGTTGGATCGACCTAGGACCATCGGTCAATGTTAAAAACTCCGCCTTGCTAGGGATTCGAACACATGATCACCGGACCGGCAGGCAAGCCTGCTAGCCAGTGTTCACCGCGGCTCCCAGATGTGGTGTTATCTAAACATGAGATGAAACTGCTGGAGAAGGAATGACATTGAAAATGTGCTAAAAAAAATAAAAGTGTAAAGAATATTTCTTAAAGTATTACAAAGCGAAGCCTTTCATGACTTGGTCACATCCTAAGTCACGATGAAACACCAACGAGATTGGAATTCAACGTATTTCGAAAAAGAGAGAACGAGATAGATCAATACAAGTATTTATAAAATAAGCAATAGTGATGTACATGGAGCTTTAGAGAGCGGCATAAGAGACAACTAATGAATGGATTAATCAGGGAACTCCACGATCAGACGAGGAGGGGTTGAAATACCAAACCTGATCATGGTGACAACGCATGGGTAATATTATATCCTACATTTAAACGTTTCCATAGAATTTCACATGAAAAAAGTAATTAAAACTTTCTCTTTTAACCATATTAACTGAATGTACAGGTCATATAGTTTTGCATCCAACTAACTGAGTTATTGAAATTTATAGCGTGTTAGATATTCGCATTCACTAACTATATGTCGCCTAAAGAACTAAAACTATGCTATTTTTAAAACTTTTTTTTTTGGGGGGGGGGGAGGGGGGGGCGTAGTTACATTCTAGACTGGTGTTTTAAAGAAAAGAAGATTATCATTAATAGACAGGAGAATATATTCTGAAACATGGGACTTATTTTGTTTGCCAAAGATGGGCTTGACAGGATGTGCGAATTCTCGCATTGGACTAGCACACGGAACCAAGAAAGGAATCTCAGGCGGTGAAAGAAAAAGACTCGCCTTTGCCTCGGAAGCTCTAACTAATCCTCCCATCTTTTTCTGTGACGAGCCAACATCAAGTCTGGACACATTCATGGCACAGAGCATTGTACAGACATTACAGGTAAGTTCCAGTTGCGATCAACTTAACTAAAAGTACTTGTATTGTACCCACGCTGCAGGTAGGTTCCAGTTGTATTCAATTTAACCACAGGCACGTGTATTTTGAGTGATAACACGAATTACACCTGACATCTGAAGTATGAATTTGTAACCAATCTGCGCTGTGGACTTTGGTTTCCCTGCTGCGATTATCGGAGTACTGGCAACTCCGTGGTTTTCCCTGTGTGAAACTGTGATAGTTTAAACAATATATATGCGCACTCGTGAGAGAGAGAGAGAGAGAGAGAGAGAGAGAGAGAGAGAGAGAGAGAGAGAGAGAGAGAGAGTCAGAGAGAGAGTCGGAGAGAGAGAGTCAGAGAGAGTCAGAGAGAGAGTCAGAGATAGTAAGTGAGAGTCACAGAGAGAGAGAGAGAGTCAGAGAGAGTCAAAGAGAGTCAGAGAGAGAGTCAGAGAGAGCCAGAGAGAGAGTCAGAGAGAGTCAGAGAGAGTCAGAGAGAGAGAGAGAGTCAGAGAGAGAGTCAGAGAGAGTCAGAGAGAGAGAGAGTCAGAGAGAGAAAGTCAGATAGAGAGAGAGAGAGTCAGAGAGAGAGAGTCAGAACGAGAGAGAGTGTCAGAGAGAGAGAGTCAGAGAGAGTCAGAGAGAGAGTCAGAGATAGTCAGAGAGAGAGTAAGAGAGAGAGAGAGAGTCAGAGAGAGTCAGAGAGAGAGTCAGAGAGAGAGTCAGAGAGAGTCAGAGAGAGAGAGAGTCAGAGAGAGAGAGTCAGAGAGAGTCAGAGAGAGAGTAAGAGAGAGAGAGTCAGAGAGAGTCAGAGAGAGAGTCAGAGAGAGAGAGAGTCAGAGAGAGTCAGAGAGAGAGTCAGAGAGAGAGAGAGTCAGAGAGAGAGAGAGAGAGTCAGAGAGAGTCAGAGAGAGAGAGAGAGTCAGAGAGAGTCAGAGAGAGAGAGTCAGAGAGAGAGTCAGAGAGAGAGAGAGTCAGAGAGAGAGAGTCAGAGAGAGTCAGAGAGAGTCAGATAGAGAGTCAGAGAGAGTCAGATAGAGAGAGAGTCAGAGAGAGAGAGTCAGAACGAGAGAGAGTGTCAGAGAGAGAGAGAGTCAGAGAGAGAGAGAGTCAGAGAGAGAGTCAGAGAGAGAGTCAGAGAGAGTCAGAGAGTCAGAGAGTCAGAGAGAGTCAGAGAGAGTCAGAGAGAGAGAGAGTCAGAGAGAGTCAGAGAGATAGTCAGAGAGAGTCAGATAGAGAGAGAGTCAGAGAGAGAGAGTCAGAACGAGAGAGAGTGTCAGAGAGAGAGAGTCAGAGAGAGAGAGAGAGTCAGAGAGAGAGAGTCAGAGAGAGAGAGTCAGAGAGAGAGTCAGAGAGAGAGTCAGAGAGAGAGTCACAGTGAGCCGGTCGCTAAGAAAGCAATGGCAAACTACTGAGCGTAATCTTGCCAAGAACATCAACAGCAGCTGAAAAATGCTGGTGTTGACTGCAACGTCCTGTAACAGATATGCAACTTTAAACAAATAGTCAGCTGACGTTACTCATCTAATTCTATCTCTACAGAAAATGGCCGGCAGAGGTCGTGTTATCCTCTGCACGATCCATCAGCCATCCTCGGAACTATTTGCCATGTTCAGCCAGTAAGTATGTTTGTACCACATGCCTACCATAGTGATTGCTGAAAGAATGTGCTTGTTGAAATATCAGTTCCGTTAATACGTAATTGGTTAATATATATCCAAGGTTTATACATACAAACACTATTTAACTAATAAGAAAAGAGAAGACGATGACACTAGTTAGGACAAACATTGAGAAAACCTGAGAGTTGAGTTGAGCTGAGCTAAGAATCGACATTACTGCACTCATATTCCCAAACGCACTCCGTCTCCTGGTCCAACAGCCAGCGAAGAGTCATACTACTAATCGTTCCCACCGCTATCTGCTTGAAAGTTCTCCTTGTCTTCCCTCGCAGTTTTGAGGTTCTTCCAGAACCCCTGCCGATCCCCCGCAATAAACAAAAACCGCAATAAACCTGAGAATTCGCGTAGTATCACTAGAAAGGCATTTGCTTGGAATCAACAAACAAAAGAAAGAGAGGCAGACCTAAAAATACACGGAGAAGAGAAGTAGAAACAGAAATGAATAATGTTGGGAGGACATGGCACGGTAGCTTCATGGGATAGCTACGTATAGGATGGTTTGGAGTCAGCTAGTTGTGGACCTATTCTCCAATATGAGATGTTGTTTGTCCATCAAGAATGATGATGACCATTCATTTCATCCAGTGGGGTTGAAAGTATGAAGCCGTGAGTTCTAAGATGGCTGATAAGGCCTATTTTGCTCGAAATGTTCTTTGACAATGTGGGCAAAGAATGCTTGACGTTCCAGGAGGAGGATCTCCTCCAGTGGTTATTCTGTCCAGTCTTTTCTTCACAGCTCTTGCAGTCCTGGTTGCTTCACAAGTGACTGCACCCTTATGTAATGATGTAAGCCATGAATTACGGTCTTTAGCAGCAGTCTCCCAGGTGTCAGGGTGAATTCCAAAAGCATTCAGTGAGACTTTCAGAGTGTCTTTAAAGCGTTTCCTCTGGCCGCCTTGGGAGCGTTTACCAGAACGCAACTCGCCGTAAAAAATGTGGTTAGGGAGCCTGTGATCTGGCATACGAGTTAAGTGACCAGCCCAGCGAATCTGATTTTTCATTAGTAGAGTGTGGATACTGTGAATGGATGCTCTTTCTAGAACTTCAGTGTCTGGGATCTTGTCTTGCCATTTAATCTTCAATAGCTTCCTATGGAAGACTGTGTGGAAGTGGTTTAATTTCCTAGCATATCGCTGGTAAACAGTCCATGTTTCACAAGCATATAGCAGTGTAGATAATACAACTGCTTTACAGACTTTCAGCTTTGTTTGCAGGTTTATTCCATTTCTGTCCCATACATTCTTGTACAGTCTGCCAAAGGCCACACTGGCCTTGGAGATTCTTGCATTCACTTCATCATCAATTGTAGCAGCTTGTGACACAGTGCTGCCAAGATAGGTGAATTTGTTCACAACACTTAGTCTATTACCGTTCACCTTGATATTCGGCACGGTGTGAATATACGAATACGAGATAAACGAGGTAGATAAAAAATAGAAAAAAAATATAAAGAATATGAGATAAACGAGGAAAGAAGAATCAACATATTTTAGGAAAACATTTTGTATGTGAGCTTCAGCGATCTCTCAAATTGGGCACCATACATTCAAACACCAGGAAATCCTGTGTAGGTGTTAATAGAGCAATGGTGAACGAGAAGAAGAAGAAGGGGAAGAAGTGAAAGAAGCAACTGCAATATTGCATGCAGAAAGTTAAGTGACTCAAGTCCATTCAACCATAAGACAGGTTGACGCAGATATGCGCTGTAATATCATTTACGCTATAGATAGTATTTTTCACTGTCCGATGTTATAATACAGCACACCAAATACATACACACACACTCTCTCTCTCTCTCTCTCTCTCTCTCTCTCTCTCTCTCTCTTTCTCTCATACACACACACACACTTCCACTCACTCACTCAATCGCTCGCTCGCTCGCTCGCTCGCTCACTCACTCACTCACTAACTCACTAACTCACTAACTCACTCACTCACTCACTCACTCACTCACTCATTCACTCACTCACTCACTCACTCACTCACTCACTCTCTCCTTCCCTCTCTCCCTCCCTCCCTCCCTCCCTCACTCACTCACTCACTCACTCACTCACTCACTCTCGGTCTCTCTTTGTTGTCCTCTCTTTTCCTTTTTGTATGATAAAATTCACAGCAGAGAACGCCCAATAAAAGACTTCTGATCATATGAAGTAGCCCCTCTTCCAGCCAAATTTGGCCTCTTCTTGAGATTCTCGGGAGGAAAGGCCCACTGTGGTCACTATCTATAGTTGTTTTTCTGTTGTTGTACATACGAACTGAGTACGCCGTCTTGAAGACGTGTGATTTGCTACCCCTTGCAGTCGTCCCGCAAGTTTGCTCACCCTACAGCCAACCTGCCTTTCAGAAGGCGAAAGTTATGCACCTGGTGCAGTTTGATTCCCTTCCATCTTACATAACCCCTGACTTGGTCAGGAGAAAGCCAGCTTATATTTGGCAGTTTGGCCTCTATCGCCACCTGCGTAAACTGTTTGTCTTCTTTACACCCCTTTACAGCTAAAAGAGAAATACTTCTGTACACTCACTAGGAAATCCAGCTCTTTTTTGCGAGGCCATTTCTGTTGTGTTTGCTGGATGGGACCTCTCCCCTCACATTTACCTTAGACTAATGTCCTTAACTGTGAATAGCGACCTGCGTATGAACGTCTTGCTCTAGTGTCAGTGATTGCTGTGGTCGTTTAATCTTGCTTCTGCGCCTACAGTTTGTGAGACATTAGTATAGTTTCTTCGTAGAAATTTGGGAAACGTTTAGTCACGTTTCTGCGCTGACAGTTTTCTGTGATGACAGTTTGCAAGAGGTGTAAGTTTAGTGTCCGCGTCGACGGTTTGCTACAGGTTTAGTCTAATTTCAACGCCGATAGTTCCCAAGAAGTTTAGTCTATGTCGACAGTTTATGGGAGATTTATTTCAATTTCTGCATCGACAGTTCGCGAAAGGTGTAGTCTAAGATGTTATAATTAATGTATGAAAAATCGGAAAATGAAAATAGAAACAACAGAATTGAACATTTTTCAGGCGGAAACATGTATTGCGTGAATGCATGGCAAGGCTATTCATGATAATTTCCAATTTTCTTTCTCATACGGTACACTTCCTTTTTCTAAGATAGCATTCGTCTGTGAACCTTAGTTCAGGCCATTCAGAGCATTATACTCACCTCTGAGTTACCCCAATGCCGAAGCCCTGTTCACATAGTACCTGCTCAAAGCAGAAAATTATAAGTTGTCTTCCGCCAACACAGTCGTGACCTTCCCCTTGTAAAGATCATGGCTAGACTGGAGCCAACCACCTCATAGGCAAGACTTCTCTTCCAAAACCAGTATGGAGCTGCTAATCTTTGGCTTCCAGAACCATGTAATTTGAACAAAGGAGACACAAACAATAGATTGTACGATTTATTGCCTGGTAAGTTTCTCTGCGTCTCTTCAGGCACATACTTCTGCATTCAGACATCATCAATTAAAGAAATAAGATAAATCTTTCAAACTGAAATATGCAACACCCAAGTAGTTGCTAATCTATCAAAGTACTGTCACACGATGAGACTTCATTATTGTACATTCATCATTCATACTAAGCAGTTCGTTAGGAATCTACGTTCCTGCTAACATTATGGCCTGAAGTTAATCAACACATACGTATTTCAGATCTGTAATGGAACAGTCTTGTGTCATGGCACGGAAGGGGGTCAAATCACAAATCGATCCATACCGTCGAAGATCGTAATTTGTGGAGAAACATTATGGCTACACCAGCCGGCAAGGCGCTGGACGATTATGATGAATATAACATAACATGTATGAAGATTATGGCTAACTGTACCATTGCTCACAAGTTTAATAATTCATATAATTTTAGTAATATTGTCATAAGATATACAAATATATCTATGTTGCTTTATTTTACAACCTGCGAAGATTATATAATGAAACACTGTACTGTGTGAATCTAGTCTTCTGTAAGTCTTCAAAGCTCTTAAATTTTCCCCTTTTCTATTAATAATATGTTGTTAGATTCAACACTGGACGACGTGTTGTGAACCTGCGATATTGCAGAGTCAGTTAATTTCCACCATTGTCTTTTAATTTCCACCGTGCTGGTTAAATACCCAATGAATGAATCACTGAAAAACGAGAAGTAGGTTGAGAGCTTTACCAAAGACAACTACAAAAAACAATGAACGTTGCGGCCAAAGCCTTCGTCAGCACAGAACAAACAAACAAAAATCGATTAAACTAATACACGATCAACACTACATGAATGTCTAAATAACAACTCATCTGTGTCCAAGCTTAAGACGGCTATCCATGGCTGGAATGGAACGGATGTTGTGTTAAAGGGGTCAACTGACTAAAGGTCAGTACAGCCAGAAACTCGGTGATTGGTTAATTCAACCGGTGAGGGAACCCGCGTTAGGGGGATCGGGGTGCGCCCAGGAGAGCGAATGGAAAAATATGGATGTGTCACTCTGAGGCGAGGTAACGGATGCAGTACGCAATTCCGCCAAGTTCGAAACGCTGCTGTGGGCAATATATGTGCAGGCCAGCAATCGTTTGCTATCAAAAGGTAGCACAAGTGACGGTAGTTCTGAACGCAATGAGAAACGACCCCATGCAAACCAACCAAGAAGTCACAGAAAGCAGAGATACTGCTGGTGGTGACTCCCACGTCCTGCGAAGGACTTACAACTGGCTATAAAGTTGACTATAAGGTAGCGGAGATGGAGGGGGGGGGGGGTTGGGGGGTTGGTGGATAAGGGGCGTAGGGGATTTAAATAAAACTGTGTTGGACATTGAGGCCGTGAGGGGAAAGTGAACCCAATTGGAAGATAAGACGGTTTTCCAATGTCTTACAATCGCGTTCGTGAGATGTGCACGATTTTATCGCCGTAACACGTATGTCGGCAACCCCACAGTGGTCGGAACTGTTGAAGTGTAGGGGTACCGGTTTCTTGGCACCACTGTCGATATCGGATAAATGTTGTCTAAATCTGTCCGCAAGCCGAAGACCCGTCTCTCCAAGATACCTCATGTCGCAACGTGTGCAGATGATCGCATAGATGACGTTGCGACTCGTACATGAGAAACTCTCCCGGATGTGGAAAGTAGTCTTAGGGAAAGTGAGACTTGTGGTTTGAAGGACATATGGACAAGTTTTACAACGAGATCGAAGACATGCAGTTGTGCCAGGAAGAGACTGATGGGATTGTGATAGAGTGCTATGAACCAGCACATCCCTCAGGTTACGATCACGCCTGTATGCCACAAGTGGGGCTTCTGAGAAGACACCGCGAGTGGTCGGATCTGCCTTGAGGATGGGTAGATGCCTCATGAGAATATTCTTGGCAGCAATATTATGAGGATGGTAGGTAAGTGAGAGAATAGGTCTACTATTGCGTGGTTTCGGCATGGAAGAGAGAGCCTCGGCACGACTAATAGACTGGCAGCGGTGAAGAGCTGTAGACAGAACATTCTCCGGGTAGCCTCGAAGGCGGAAGAAATCCAACATTTCGTGGGCTTTTTGACGGAAGTCGTTGTTATCATGACAAAGCCGTCGGAGACGTAGCAGTTGTGAGAAAGGAATGGAATCCTTGCAAGAGGGAGGATGGGAGGAGGTGTAGAGCAGGAATGCATGTGAGGCAGTCGGTTTATAGTAAACCGTCGTGCATAGGCCAGCAGAACCTAAGGAAACTGTTATGTCTAGGAAATTAACAGCCGACGAGGAAATAGTGGAGGTGAGTCTGATGCTAGGATGAAAGTTAGAGAAAAAGGCAATAAAGTCCTGGAGATCAGACAATGGCATGTCTGAAACACCAAAACAGTCATCGATATACCTCCTATAGAGCTCCGGGAGCCTACCAGTGTATTGACTCCATACCTGGTGTTCAAGATAGCCCATGAAAAGACAGGCATAACTCGGACCCATCTTAGTACCCATGGCAACCCCGCTGATCTGGTCAAAATAGTCCCCATTGAACTCAAATGAATTGAGGTTAAGGACTAACTCTGCCAGACGCAACAATGGTCCGGTGGCTATGGTGGGGCCGCGTCTTTTGTCTAAGAAAAATTCCAAGGCTTTAAGGCCGTCAGAGTGAGGAATAGATGTGTAGAGTGAAGTCACATCTAAAGTAAAGATGTGGTGCTGAGAAGGGGTGGTGAAGCTGATGGAATCGAAGATGGAGATAGCATGGTTGGTGTCTTTGATATATGAGGGGAGGCTAGCAACCAACGGCTGAAATATGCTGTCAAGGAACTCTGAAATCCGTTCAGTAGGACAAGAGCAGGCCGAGACGATGGGTCTACCTGGGTTCCCTAGCTTGTGTGTCTTGGGCAGCATGTACAAGGTGGGTTTGCCCAAGCAACTATCATGAATTATCAGCGACGTGGCAGAGCTAGGCAGGAGGCCTTGTCTGATGATGGCATTCGTCACACTCTTGACTTCGGTGTTGTTAATGACCGTCCCGTCTTCTGTACGTGGTCTGTACGAAGTGGCATCCCCAAGTTGTTTGTTACCTTCCTGTATATACAAGTCCTTACTCCAAACCACTATCGCTCCTCCCTTGTCGGCAGGCTTGATAACAATATCATCACGGCGTTTCAAATGTGTGAGCGCCTGTTGTTCCTCCGCTGTAAGGTTCGAGTGCCTTAGTGGTTTGAATTTCAATTGTTCTATGTCGAAGAGCGTCTTCTCGATGTAGAGATCTAAAGCCTTGGATGCTCCTGCAGGAGGGACCCACGTGGATCTGCGTTTAGAGAGGTGGGAGAAGTGATCGGTGGGATCCGAGGAGTTATCCTTAGTAGGTTGATTGCTGAAGTGATATTGCAACCTGAGAGTGCGATGGAAACGATGGACGTCCTGCAGTAATGCATATCTGTCGCAAGAGGGACGCAGAGGTATGAAACGGAGGCCTTTACTAAGGACCGACTTCTCCGGTGCTGATAAGGGGAGATCAGGGGGTATGCACACAACTAAATTGTCGGAAACGATGGTGGGGTGAGCCGGGTGAGAAGAGGCGGAAGGGGTAGGGATAGAGGCACGAAGTTTGGTTAACTTGGTTTTTTTAGCCGTGGAAAGACATTTATATAAGTGGTGATTAGTACTATTGATGATACAGCGTATCACACAATACAAGAAATAATTATCTGAGGTAAGATGTTTAAGATGCCGATCAAGGGTGGAAATACAAGAGCTAATGTCAGACAAATGGCGCGCATGGTTGTCAGCAATACAACGCATGCGAAGGGTAGCACATTTAAGCTCAATTTTAGATAAACATCTACTACAGCTGTCGTGAAGAGAACCCGCCGATGGGTTAAATCTAGAAGTGAACCCACGTGGGGTGAGATGAAGTCGTAGGCAGTTCTGCAGGAAGTTAAAATGACATGTAATACGAGTCTTTTTGTAGATGTTAAGAGCCAAGTCGGTGGCTGTGATTTTAATATCCGTTGGTAGAAGAGAAAAGCAGACGATGATGTATGATCTCAACTGTTGGAATAACTGAGGTGAGTCGGTTGAAGGCATAGCGGCAAATGGTAAAGAAAATATTGAGACGAGACCGATGTGAAGGCCTAGTCATGAAATGGGGTCACCGGGTCTACAAGCGTGTGCACAAAGGAAATGGGCGGTAAAATTGATAGAATAGCCAATGGGAAGGGCAGTAATGGGGCAGCGTGGCAGACGGTGGACGTGTAGACACAAATAATAAGCAGACAACACACACTAAATGGACTGTAAAAACCAACAAAAACTTAACAGACTATGAGGACGGAACGTGAAACATATAGTAGCAGTTGGTGGGAATGAAGCGTGGTTATCGAGAATAAGGTGAACTGCGGTAAAACTTGAAAAGCAATGAATGAATCACTGAAAAACGAGAAGTAGGTTGAGAGCTTTACCAAAGACAACTACAAAAAACAATGAACGTTGCGGCCAAAGCCTTCGTCAGCACAGAACAAACAAACAAAAATCGATTAAACTAATACACGATCAACACTACATGAATGTCTAAATAACAACTCATCTGTGTCCAAGCTTAAGACGGCTATCCATGGCTGGAATGGAACGGATGTTGTGTTAAAGGGGTCAACTGACTAAAGGTCAGTACAGCCAGAAACTCGGTGATTGGTTAATTCAACCGGTGAGGGAACCCGCGTTAGGGGGATCGGGGTGCGCCCAGGAGAGCGAATGGAAAAATATGGATGTGTCACTCTGAGGCGATGTAACGGATGCAGTACGCAATTCCGCCAAGTTCGAAACGCTGCTGTGGGCAATATATGTGCAGGCCAGCAATCGTTTGCTATCAAAAGGTAGCACAAGTGACGGTAGTTCAGAACGCAATGAGAAACGACCCCATGCAAACCAACCAAGAAGTCACAGAAAGCAGAGATACTGCTGGTGGTGACTCCCACGTCCTGCGAAGGACTTACAACTGGCTATAAAGTTGACTATAAGGTAGCGGAGATGGAAGGGGGGGGGGGGGGTTGGGGGGTTGGTGGATAAGGGGCGTAGGGGATTTAAATAAAACTGTGTTGGACATTGAGGCCGTGAGGGGAAAGTGAACCCAATTGGAAGATAAGACGGTTAAATACCCACGTGATTGCAATATTATAATTGCAACACTGCTCATAAAATGTTAATGATAAGCAGCTGGTGAGTAACGATTATTGTGGTGGATTTATGTTTCAGAGTGTTGCTACTGGCGGAGGGGAAAGTCGCCTACATGGGATCTTCCCAGGGAGCCTTAGACTTTTTCACAAGGTCAGTAGTACTTCACTGGATTGTTGTTGTTGTTGCCTTGATAGTGTGATCGAACAGAAAGCAATGCGAAACGCATTCATTCAGTAGCATGTCCCTTGCAGAACCTCGCTCCCTTAACAACCTTCCGGAAAACCTCTCGATCACAAGCAAGATGTCCCGCGTCCGATACACCCATCTGGAGATAATCCGCTACATCCTGCACCCATCTTCTCTTTGACCTTCTTCCTTTCTACTCGGTCATATACCCCTCCATGAATGTTCTCTCCAAAATTTCATGCCGTTTCAAATGACCAAATTATTTCAATTTTCATTTTTTATCGTCTTTAATAGCCAACCTTCTTCAATATTCAGCCCTTTTCGTATGGCTGCATTTGTTCTTTTCTGTATCCAATATTTTCTTAGAACACGTTTATAATTTATAGTATATTGTATATTTATTGTATATTATTTATATTCAAAGGTATTAATGCGCTGTTCAGCTTGTTTAGAAAGTGTCCAGGTCTCACATCTCATTTTCCTTATGGGAAACTGCTGAACATAAAATTGCTTAGTAAATCACAAACAGCGAACAACTGCTTGAGCTGAATGCGACGTCCTGTAATGGGACATGCAACTAACTTCAACCCTAATCAAATGAATGGGAGCGCAGGTGCAGCGGAGAAGTGGTTTCGGAGACGAATGTTATGAAAATATTTGACGTCTCGAAACACTAACAACGATTGGCTGGATGAAGCTAATGAAAGAACAGGACACGCAGATAAGAGAAAGAGACAGTGTACTCTCGTCTGATAATGAGAGGAGCGGCATCAGTGAACACAGGCGTGACGACCGCAAAGATCACGGTTGAAAAGACAAAAGCAGATCGAGAGAGCTAATGCTGAATGACATGAGACGGTGCATGGGGGAAATAGCATTAGTAGGATTGATCAAGAACGGAGATCTGTTGAGACATGAACACCGCTTGCTTTTAGCTTTTACAGTAATCGTTATGTTTTAGAGGTTTCCCACATGTAAAGTACTTAACAATAGTGAATAGCATAGTTTGCTCTAAATAAATATATATTTAAAAACATGTTGTGATCAGACGTTGCTATCAACCCCCAACCCGAAGTTAATTTTCTAGGCAATTTTATCTTCAGAAATTTGCCATTGCTGTCTGAATGAAGTAGATATGCGATGTTTACAACTACAGGACAGTGTACCATCTCTTTGACCCACTTATTTGTGCATGTATCTTATAATTCCAGGTTGGAGTTTCCATGCCCCAGGAACTTTAACCCCGCCGATCATTACATCCTGACTTTGGCCATTGTTCCAGGTGAAGAGGACGAGAGCAGAAAAAGAACCAAGGTAGGATTTAGTACTCACATTTCATGTGGGAAGTCTTCATAAACACAGCGCAGTTTTGGGTGTAAGTTGGAAAAAAAACCCACTATAATTTGTGCTTATTATTATGGTTATAATAAAGGCAAATATAAACTATTTAGCATATATTCACTTTTAAAGGACTCGGAATTTATCTATGTTTATAGCAGTTGTTGTTTGTCTAGGGGAGCGGCTGGTTGAGTGGCTAGAATGCCGGGCTCTCATTCGGGAGACCCGGGTTCAAATCATCGGTAGGGTGTGGAGTTTTTTTCTGTCCGGGTCAAAAAGAAATTACTATCCTGCCCAGTTCGCGGCGACTGCTCTAGCCATGCGGCCTTAATTCCTCAGGCTCAAAACCCCTCTGTCCTACACCGCAAGGTACTTGAATTTATCCCGTTGTGCGTGCACGAGAGCGGCTCTGTCAACTATGAACGGGGTGTCAAGAAGGCAACCAATCACGAATGTCATCTGTTGGGGACATCGAAACCCGATGTTGAGGTGGTCACAGGGGCAAACGGCATTGGAAAGAGCTGGCTTTCTCGTGGTTCAATGGATAATGCCATTATAATTTAGGCAAGTCACGATGCATCAGGAGACCAATATTCTTCTCCCCGAGTGCAAGATAGCTTGTGGGCAGGCAGACACAGCGGTGTAATTGTGGGACAAGTGCAAGATACGATTACACGCCTTGGGGCTGGATGTGCGAACGCTGGACAGGAGAAAGTCACCAGGGAGTCATGACTCGGGTGGGCATGCCCCTTGAAAGTGTCAGGAAGGTAAAAGGGCCGAAATAGTCGAGAAAAAAAAGGGGGGGGGGGGCGATCGGAACCTTCTTTTCGTGCTTGCTTTGCGGTGGAGTTCATATCAATACAGGAAACATTTAAAAAGTATAGCTGAAGAAAAGGGATCACGGAGTTTAAAACATTTAATAACCATGACTACTTTCATTACATGCAGGCCCCAAATATTATATCTCCGGGCTATAACAGTTATGCTAATCTTAATATACAACAAGCATATCGAAACGAAAGTGTTTCCTTGTTCTGTTTCCACGATACTTTTGGATGAAAATCCCATCTCTTGATTGGGTAATAAAATATACAACTCGTCACACACACACATACACAGCAGAGCGTTGCTATCATCATAGCTCGTTGGACAAACTTTCAACACTTCTCTTACTCATGCATATTCACGTCAGATTGCCTGTAATGTCATATGTCCAATGTCGTATGGATCGACCCCTGTCTCGAATACCTGCAGCACCATTACTTAATGTTCTCTCTAAACCAGAATGTTCAGTTTCCGAGACTTGACACTGCTGTAGAGCCAGTTTTCTTAAATCCGCAAATGTTGTAGAATGTCTGTATTTATGTCTTCTCGATAGTTACACCGTGTGTGTTTTACTACATTATGACAGCATGGACAAATTCTTCCTACACATTCTTAATGTAATAGTCACAGATCTTTCGCAGGCAAGAGAAAGCTTTCACACCAAGTGTTCTATGATGTTTTATGTGTAAACCAGCAGCTGCATTTGCTATTCCCCAGACCATCTGTAAAGCCTATACGGAGAGTCACTACTTTCGAAACATCACAGACGAGATAGATCAGTACATACGGGAATCAGACATGTCGGATCAAATCGTGGTAAGGTTGAACACGCGCGTTTCACAATAAGTGTGTCCTGTATGTTGTTGTCAATTGAGAGGCGATATGAAGTAATTAAACTATGAGGTTAGTCAGATTTTAAATACTATTTCCCCCCCCCCCCATTACAACAAGGGTGAGGGTGGGGGGGGGTGGGGGTGGGGGGTGGGGGGTGGGGGGGGGGGTTGGCTAAAAGATCCCAGTGTCCAATATGTGATCAATAGTTAACCGTATATCAGTTTTTATTATAAACCTGTTGAACATTTCTGTATATAGACCTGAATACACATTTGTTATATAAACTGTATACACATTTTTATATAAACTTGTATATCAGTTGTGGCTAATTTTAATGCCTTTGTCCTTGTCTTGCAGTGATCTGTAGTTAGGGGAATCATAATGAACTAGGCACTATTAAAGAAGGCAGTTTGCCGTTGCTTTCCTTCCTTGGCAGTGACCTTACTGGTCGGTGACGCCAGCCATTGTCTCGTAAAAGAGATCTTCTGCCTACCGTCGCGAAACTTGAGACCATAACCAACAACTATCTGTCGGCTGTCCTCAAAGTTCCATCCACCATCTGCCTTCTATGGCTTCTTGTGAACACTTTCAATAAATGAATACGAAATAACACCACATAATCTACAGGAAAACGCTAAAAATAGCGTCTGCCGAAGAATGAACTTTACGTCGTCGCAATGTTTACTGGAAGTTGTTGCACACAGCGAACAACTGGGGTTAGAATTAAATTGTAAAAAGACACAGATTATGGTTGTCACTAGGAAGAAATAAATACCACAATGTAATATACAAGTAACTGGGAATATTCTTCAACAAGTGAATTGGTACAATTATCTAGGAACAGTCATAACATCTGATGGGAGATGCCTTGAAGAGATTAGAACAAGAATCGCCATGGCGAAAGTAGCCTTTAGCGAGATTAAAAACATACTGACCAATAAAAAGATGTCAATTGAAACGAGAAAAAGAGTGTTGAGGTGCTACATAGAGCCTGTACTTTTGTATAGATGTAAAACTTGGACAATGGGCAGTCAAGTCGAAAAACATCTGATGGCTGTAGAAATGTGGTTTCTGAGGAGAATGCAAAGAATTCCATAGACAGACAGAAAAAACAAATGGCCAAGTACTATAGGAAACAGATGAAAGTCGTAAATTGATTAGAGAAATTAGCCTTAGACAGTCAAATTTATTTGGACATGTTATGAGAAAAAATTAATTGGAGAATTTGGTGACAACTGCAAGATCGAAGGGAAGAGACTAAGGAGAAGACCGAGAAGTAAATACCTGGATGGCTTGTCCACATGGTATGGCCGAGACAGGAACACTGAGCTGATCTACGACTCTGGTGATCGAGTGAAATGGCGAGTCATGACCGCCCACGCTATCCGGCATGGCACATGGTGGATATCAGTTGTCGTCGTCTGAGACTTAGGGGTTAGTGGAACGAGAGTTAGAACGAGAGTTAGAAACCAGCGAAGGGCTATTTAGAATCATTATTTGTTTGTTAACTTTATGACCACAATTTAGCAGATGTCGAAAGCCAATCGAGTTTGGGACTTTTATAGCCTGTCGACTGCACGAGGTTTCCCGAAGAGAGATTAACTCCCTTTTCCACAAATACTGGTATGTTGTTCGTCACTAAAAATGCTAATTGTCGTTCCGATCTACCTATGTTAGCTGCTTAGCACTCACACTGGAGTTGATACATACAGTTTCAGTTGGCTTACAAAGACAATAATTCTTTCACAGATATAGTAGACATCAGGGATGGTTTTAATAATTTTAGTAGTTTCTGTGTTTACATTAACTAAGGGAACATAATGTTTTGTATTATCGGTGTTACGACGCATGAAGGGTGTAGCATAGGTGGGAATGCAAGCACGACTGAAATACCACTTCTTTTATCGTTTCTTTACTTATTCAGCCTTCAGTGGAGATTTGTTCGCAACATAGACGAGCAATATCTCCTGCTGGCGGAAACCCGCCGGTCGCGTGATCCGCACTGAAGACAGTGTTAGGCGGGGAGATTGACAGTAGTACACGCTTAAATAGGTCCAGACACTTGGTCAAGAGGACGATTGACAGACGTACACGCTCATGCAGGTCCAGACAGTTGGTTTGAGCACTCAGCTGAGGGATATGGCTGAACGCCTCACAGTCAACTCCCCTGGCAGGAGGGAGGGCCTGGCAGCTACCCACCTCCTGCTCTTGGAGGTTTGAAGCTGAGCCGGCAGCATCTGCAGCCTACCTTGTTCCAGTCGTACTGGTTATCCTTTTCTCTGGAGAAATCACGACAAGGCCGAGAGAGGCTCATGCTGCATGGGCAACACATGTTCTCTGAATCCAAGCCCAGGTATTGTGAGATGGAAGTTTAGCTCTAGTTCCAATCCACATACTTTCGTCTGTAAAGGCGGGAAGGTGCCATTTACTTATTATCGGTCTCACAAATGTATTTAAGTGGAATTGGTGTCTTTTTTGTTCAATACATGCACTGTTACTAGGAAACAATCATTGTTAGTTTTGTATGAATGAAGAATAAATCTGTGAGTATTCAACACCGACATCCCTCTTTTCTGTCCATCACAGCTCAATGACATAGCTGGAGATTCAAGGTAAGTGACAACCTACTCCTATATCAAAGTTATCGGCTGGGCAAGTGATGGCGCCGTCTGCCTCATACTTAAAAGGTTGAAAGGTTGCGGGTTCATTTTTCGGACTCCGTCATTAGGTTTTTCAGTGCACTAGGGGGGGGGGGGGGGGGGAGGGGGAGGGGGAGGAGATAAGACCCTTGGGATTCGTCGTCGGAGCTACGGAGTTTGTGCTCTGTGCGACGTTTTCGTTTAAGCTAGTTGCATATCCCTTACAGGACGTAGCAGTCAACCCCATTATGTTTTGGCTGTCCCGTGATTTCTTGACAAGTTAACGTTCAGTAGTTTGCCATTGCTTTCAATCAATTACTCTGCGGAGAGAGACCTAGCTATATGGGATAAAACACGGTTCAATGAAGTTGATTATTTTGCCTTTCAACCCTTTTAATAGTTATCAGTTAGTTATTCCCGTTCCACAGATTAGGTTAACGTTTAAAAAAAAAAATATAATTCCACTGACAACACCCGGACACAGACTCACTATCTGGCCGTGCGGAATCTCGGCTTTGCACATTAGCCATCTAGACACCATTAGGACCTCAATAGCGGTGAGCAGTGGCTGGAAGGTTACGATGCCCGCCTCAGGCTCAGGAGGTAGCAGGTTCGATCCCTGCATAGGACTATAACATTTATCAAGATCCATTGGTCATCCAATGATCCCCCTGATCTCATAAGCAGTGATATCGAATACCTAGCCGTCTCGGATAAGGGCGAGAAACATGAAGCCCCGTGTGCAAGTCGTGCACGTTAAAACTCCCACGGCCGTTAGGTACTATTCAGTTCCACACTGCTCTGGGGGAAATTATTATGAAAAGTAATACCTACCCACAGGTAGATAGAGCTTGTCACCGTGTAAGGAATATGTCTAGAGCAGTGTTTCCCAACGTGGGGCCCACGCCCCACAGGTGGGCAATTCGATTGTTAAGGGGGGCAATTCGAAAATGGAAGAAATCGGCTGGGTTATAACAAAACGGGCAGACTTGAGACTGAAGTTAACTAAATTGAAACCTGACATAAAATCTCTCTGTAGCAAGCATCAAGCGCAAGGATCTCACTAAATTTAAATAATAAATAATTACTAATAATTAAAATAATATAGAAAAATCTTTCATTAAAATTATTTTGTACTTGAATTTCAGTTCTCCATTATGTTTTGAAAATTTACTTACTGTGTTTGCTCAATAATTTTCAAGTTTCAAAGTTTCTTAAGTTTCTTTAGTGAACATTTCAATTTTTGAATATTAAAAATAATGTATATGTAATGTGGGGGGGGGGGGGGGGGGGAATAAGAATTTTAGAAAGGCTTAGGTGGGGCATAGCACAAAAAAGGTTGGGAAACACTGGTCTAGAGGAAGTAAAGCTTCCATACACGAGTGCCGAAATCTGACAGACGCCATTGAAGTGCATGACTGGGTGTGATGCACTCCCATCGAAAGAGGAACCAAGAAGAAGAAGAGGCTATAATGAACCACTGGAGGAATGTCCAGCTGCAGTGTTACAGAGATTTCGAAGGCTTTACAAGTGTTTATGCACACATACTAAAGCAAAGCTAGACTGGGCTTAGCACTAAGCGTTGTTGGGGGAAACTTTGATGACAACTAGGAGAGCGTTGTTGTTGGCGTGGTGTAGCAACACAACGAGTTGGACGCTGCCTCTAACGAGGGCCGTAAAATCAGCAATCATAATGATGATGCTGATGATGGTATTGGTGGTGGTTGTGCTGATGACGACGATGAAGAGAATGCTATTAAAAAATTCATCTCTTCAACTTAGCAACCCTTCATTAATGAACATCAGCTTTCGGCCAATCTTCCATTAATATCTGGGAGTCGGACCCTTCAAGTGTGAAAGCAAAATTGATGGCGCATTTCATGTATTCGAAGGGCTGCTATAATATAAACAATGAAAATGATTAAAAAAACAAACAAACCAGTTATGTAAACATACGGCAATGAAGACCATTTGAGGGACACGAAGTAAACAGGAGGAAGTAATCGATACTGGGAATACTCAGCTGCCCTGGCTACCAGTATCATCCAAACATTTTGGTAATTTAAATTAGACTTCCTATATACATGGAAGCCGCGGTGGCGTAGTCTTTGATGCGCTGGCTTATCAACAGAGTTGCCCGGGATCAGTCCTCGACAGTGGCGGGATTATTATTATCAGTATGATTCTTGGCAGATGCTGGGTCAGATAAAATATATTTTGTGGAAAGACGTGACTGCAACAGGATCTACAGAAATCCAACAGGGCGTAAACGATAACAGGTGTTTTTGAATAACGAAGACACAAACCATAGATTGTACTATTTATTGCCTGGCATATTTCTCGTCAGGTACATACTGCAGAAGTCATACAACATTGAGTAAAATAACTAGATACATCTTCCAAATATACACATGTTTGCACAGTAATATCAATTGTTTACCATGGTAATTTTAAATGGACAATGATGTCTTTCTGTTTGCACAAAACTGGCCTATGTAGATTAATCATTATGATTTCTGCAAACTTTAACAAACGGCTATTTTGTGTATGAATAATAACAGGTGTGTCATAGATCCTACAAGATTAACAAGCACAAACACAACGAAAAGTTTTGGTGCCCGTATCTTCCACAGTTTCAAACGAGACATTAATTTAACGGCGCCAAAATTAAGAAGATGAAAGTGTTAACATCTGAGAAAATACCAAATGGTAAATACTGTAACAAAGTATACACACTCACATACATATATACACCTATACACATCTATAACAATTAGAAAAGCTTTCTTTTACTGATGATCTTCACTATTAAAACTAAGTACAGTTAATACCTAACGGATGCACTCACACAATAATAAATATAAATAATATCGGACAGATACACCTCATCTTTATCAGCGCAAGTGACCAACTTGTTCTGGCGATCTTGGACCTCCCAATATCGAGATGACCTCCTGTTCTGGACCAGACTAATGCAAACCGTGGTAATTATGTTAACCAGAATATTCTGTTAGTTTCAGAAACATGGTTTACACACCTGCCATTGTAGTTCCATTGGGCAGTCACATCATTTCCTTAAGGTAGTTGTATATCCTGTACAGGACGTCGCAGTCAACCCCAGTATTATTTGGATGTTTTTTTGATTTATTGGACAGTTTACGTTTAGTAGTTTACCATTGCTGTATGAACTATCGGACTCATACCATTGTATGAAAATCAGCACTGGACGGTCTGCTTCCTAAATCGCCCACAGCTGTGTTTCTAACGCGGTATGCGGGACTACGAACTGCTTTCGTAACTCATTCGCTCCAGCGACAGAAAGAAACCGGCGGACATATTTATCCAGGTCAGTCTGTCATTGTAGTTGTACGGAAGTCACAGAATTTTCTTTATACAGAAGGAAGCAGGCGGACAGATAGATAGATAGACAGATAGCTAGAGATGTAAACAACGAACAATTAAGAGGTCAGATTCTACTTGCATTTAGTTTTATAACCATCGACAGTTGGAAATAGATAACACATACTCTGAAAATAGATCATCATGTCAGCAATTTTTGGCTTATAACACATAATCATGAACAAACAACAGATGTATATTTCATGTAAATATCTGTTTAATAACACACCAGTAAATTTTCATGCTCGCCGTACTACGGAGTTATTGTACTGAGCAGAAAGTATCCTAGCGTGATCTATGAGAGGAGAGAAGAGCACTAATAAAAATATCAATGTTCAGTGAAATATTTCTTCTACAAATCCACTATAAAACTTTACAAACCAAGCGAAATCTTAAAAAACCAAAACAGCACATTTTAAAAACCAAACTAAAACTTTACAAATCAAAGAAAAACTATTAGAACAAAAACTAAAACTTTATAAACCAAACTAACATGTTACAAACCCAGTAAACTCCTCTGTCGTATATCCAGCTGGGGCAGAGCTGTCTGCGTATTCCAATGACCCCCCAAGAGCTATGTTGACTGTAGCGCAGCTACAGTCAGGGCTTCTCATGTCGGACAGGTCAACGGATAGGAACTTGACAAAGAGAGACACAAACCTGTGGCCTTGTAGGTAAGCAGTTTTGAGGTATTTTATAGAGATAGCTGCCCCACCAAATAACTCGCCATATCTCAACGACCACCGCTTGTGTTGGTGCACGTTTGCTTATTCAACATATTCACAGCTAACCCCTAGACCAGAAGTTCCCAAACCACGGCCTGCGGGCCACTTGTGGCCCGCCAGCTGTCAGAAAGTGGCACGCGAGGCCTCCTTTCAGTCGAGATTTCAAGAGTTCACATCATTGGCACCTTTCCGTCTTGACAGACGATAGTTTGGTACATTGTGCTTCAAAAAGGCTTAATACTACGACCCATGGCGGTGGCGAGTGTGGCTGGTAAGGCCAATTCTTGCTGCAAATGTTTGCCCACAGTAGAAGCATGTGAAAACATGGTCATTTTCACCATTGTGCACCATCTTACGTCTCTCACGCTCTGTGTGTGCTTTATCTGCAATCATTTTCTCCTTTGTCTTTATTCCATTTCTGATAGTTGCCCTCCATGCAACACGTTCAGCGGCGACTTGCTCCCAATGTGCATTATCTATGCCTGTATCAATCATGTCCCGCTTACACACATCTTTGTATCGTAGTAGAGGCCGACCCTGAGATCTCCTACCCATCTGTAATTCACCAAAAAAGATGTCCTTTGGTATTCTACCATCATCCATCCTCCTAACATGTCCTATCCATCTAAGTCTACGAAGAGTGAGCATGGAATACACCGTCACACAACCTGATCTTTCCAATACTTCATTCAGTATTTGTGATTTTGTCTTGCCACTTAATACCAAGTATTCTTCGCAGACACCGCATATGAAAGCTGTTTAAATGTTTCTCTTGGCGTGAGTAAGTTGTCCAGGTTTCACTGCCATAAAGAAGAGTACTAAGGACACAGGCTTGGTAGACGAGGACTTTTGTTTTGGCAGTAAGCTTCCTGTTCTCCCAGACTCTTTTTGCTAACATGTTCATTGTTGTTGCTGCCTTGCCAATCCTGATGTTGATTTCCTGATCGAGGGATAATTTGCTATTTACCTCTGATCCTAGATATGTAAAATGGTCTACTATCTCCAGTTCGGCGTCGTCAATAAA